>JBAMCF010000743.1:1200000-1755743 GCA_037075285.1 Drosophila lutescens | reverse complement strand
CGCCAGATCATATCAACGCAAATTGCGCAGGCACCAGGAGAAAACCACCCCAGATCAGAACAACCCACGCGCCTAACACATTAACACGGCCCAAGGATCAAGGACCTGCTGTCCCGTCCGCCTGGCTGTCGATCACAACTTTATGACTTCTGGAAATGGGTTCGTCCCGCCCCCGGCTCTCTTTTTCCATATTTCTGTATTCTGGCATAATGCCCTTGACATTGTGTGGGGTTAATTTAGGGTTACCCGCCGGGTTTTACGACGGGAAATTTGTCAGACGTTGACAGTTTTCAATTATATGTTTGCATATCGAGCGCGTTCTAATGCATTTGTGGCATGTTTTTTTTTTTTTTGGTCAGGAAGTCGGGAAGCCAGGTCCTTGCATAATTACAAAAGTTTTTACTGCCCGGTTGCCAGGGGAGATATGCCAAACGAGGTTGAGATTCAATAACTGCTTGAAATAACGGTCGAAATATGGTAATTTACCTGTTTGTAGTCCGAATATTTTAAGGAAAAAGAAATTCTAAAAATAAATGTTAGTAATTGTGAACATTATATACCTATGTATTATATTAATTTTTTTTAATTCCTGATTGCCACAAATAATTTTGAGAAGTTTTTAAATGTATTATTCCAGCTTTTAAAACATTTTCTGGAATATAAAAACATTTCAATACATTTCTAAAGACCTTTATAGATTTTAATCTATATACTTTATAGACCTTTATAAACCTTCTTATAAACGAATAGATACAAATAAATATGACCCTACAGAATAGACTGTCGATAGTGCATATTCGCCGAGAATTCAGCAAATAATACTCACTCCCCTGCTGATAGCTACTCTGAACTATAGAATATTGAATGGAAAACAGTTTATAGGCTATTTTCTATTCATTGGACTTTTCATCCTTACAGAGCTTTTGTTGCGAATCTTAAACTGGGCCACTCGATTACTGTGTAAACACACACTCACATGTATGTAATTATTATGGATTACCATTATATGTGGGCCATATATCACCGGACCATTGTAAGATCCCCAGCGACGGGACACTGATTTATGTCCATTGCCATTGACAACTCTATTTCTTTCCCCAGGTAGCAAAGCTGACCAAAGCTGTTTACACCGAACGTATGTCACATAATCAATTGTCCGACACAAGGCAATAAAAACAAGCGCAAGGGTCAGATTCGTCGGCTTGGGAATTGAGGATCGGAAATCAGGAATCGAAATCTGGACGGGACGGCGGGACTGCGTCGTGTTGCATAATTTTCCGACCCGCTGAACCGCCCTTTATTTTATTCCGGTGACCCGCCAAGATTGTCGCCGTGTAATGAAGAGGTCACTCGGTTCACCGGACCCGCCGGCGTTGTTTGTTTTGGCTTTGTGACAGTTAAAGGATTACAGCGGCCGCGACATGGGCGCGAACCTTGCGGTCCTTTGGTGACACGATGACTGCGGCGATGACTTCCCGCCGGACAGCTGCACATCCTGGCCGGGATGTGTCGCATTCGATACGTTTTCTAGAGCATCAGGAGGAGCAGGAGCAGCAGGACAATGGCGTTTTGTTCGGCAGGATCTGCGCAGGATGCGGTTTGTGTAACGATCGCCGATCGCAGATCGCTGGACAGTTTATGCAGCGTCATATCCTGCGGCATATCCTGCCGCTGAATGGCGTGATGAATGATCTCAGTGATTCCTACTGAAAACCAGCCCACGAATGTGGGAATCCACAGCGATACAATACTCAGGATGGAAAAGCCATTTGTAATGGACTTGGTAGCTATCAATTGAAATTCATTTCAAAGAATAATCCACTCCACTGTGATTCTAACGATACTACTTCGTACTACGATATATACCAAATCAGCCTTGGATTAATATTCTATAATGTACTATTATACAATTATAAACTACCAATAATAGTAGAAATACAGCTTTAAAGGCACTTGCTCACTTGAGTATTACAATAATACCTATAGAATTATCTAATTATGGTTATTTTGATATTCTTTCTAGGGAGCTACAATAGAGGCAGACTTTTATTTGCCCCCGAAGTCAAGGCGAAGCTCAAAATTGACAAGGGCCTGAGGTGAGGCAGCTGAGGTGCTCTTGTCCTAGTTCCAATTCCTTCTGCAAGTTCAAAGATAATGAACAACGTAATTGGCGCATTTTGCAGGATTTCGATAGGGACTCGAAGGACAAACAAAAGGAGAGCAGCAGCTGCTCTGCCAATTGGCACACAATGGAGCGGCACATGCCACACTCTGGCGAAAAAAATCAAATCTAAAGAATGGGAAATCGGGAGACTGAAAGGAAGAAGTTAAGGAAAAAACGGGGACAACTCGGCCGTAGACGTAACTGCACATTGACAAAAAGGAAGCGTCGCAACAATGGAAAAGTGAAAAATCTCCGACGGAGGCAACACCCAAAGGACAGCTGTCTGCGTCTCCATCTGTTTGTGATTCCCGCAAGAAAGACGAGAGGCAGGACCCTCGGAGATCGATCAAAAAGAACTTGATCCTAACACATTATGCGAACAACATTTAAATGCACAGATTAAGTATTTACATCTTGCTCTAAAACTCAATATCAAAGCGGCTTAGCAGTTTTTAGTAGGACCAGTTCAAGTAACAATCTTATTTTTCTTAAATTATGATCCGTTAACTATTATTTTCTTTGTAAGCATAAACATAACATTTTTTTTTTTAAATATCAAATGTTACGCGGTCAATCGCGGTAATTGGATTAGGAGGTTCGCTTAACCCTTTTGCAGCATCCGGAGGTCCGCGTTTGACCCTCTGACCCTTCGCCCCTCGGATGCTGCTGGCAATCAGGGAATGGCCCTTTCAAGCCCGTGGAAAAACACGGGAAATTAATTAAGAAAACAACCCCGCGGCCATCTACTTACTGTCCCACAGCGGATTTTTATTACTTGTAAGTTATTTAGGTTCACTTCAGTGGGCTCAACATATTCCCTTTATAAATATTTTCGATATCCTTTAAATGCTGTAATAGAAAGAGCACCTCGATATGCACTTCTTAACTTTTATAAATAAGTATTATAGTAATTATAAGCGAGTAAATTGCTTGAGGATTAAAGATAACCTATTCTTAATGAATATGTAAAATATCAAGGTATTAAAAAAGTTCTTGTAATGATTTAAAAAACAAAAATGTAGGTTAATTAAAAGAGGTTTTTAAAAGCTGTTTTTATACACTGAGAAAACTTGAGAACGAAAAAACCAAGAACGAATCTTCTTGATTTCAGTATTTTGTCTTCTCACTTTTTTTAGCACAAACGTTCTTGAAATCAAGAATAAAAGCATTCTTGATCTGGCTTTTTGAGAATACATCATTCTTGATTTCGTTTATCAAGCATGAACGCTATTGAAATCGTCCCCAGGCATTCTTGAAATCGTTCTCAACTTCGTCTCAGAGATGAAAAAAATGAGAGAGGTTAAAAATGAGAGAGACATTCTCTCTGGAATTTTTCGGCAAGCTACCGAAGTTCACTTCGGCTCTCGTCAAATGCTCGTTTTTTTCGGCCAGTTTCTCGGAGTAAGTGAAACGAGCATATTGGAGTGCGCTAACGACTCACACGACACACGTGTGAAGAACCTTCTAGAGGAATTAAACATTTTGAGTGGCCTGCCCTTTCTCAAACGTAAGTATTTAATAATAATAGTAGTGTTTATCAATAGTAAAAGAGAATTTTCAATTAATAATGCTGAAAATGAGTTTCTAGTTTACATACATACATACCTACTTTGAACATGAACATACATGTATTGTGAAAAAAAGCCACGCTAACTGCACATATGTATATTTGTATACATATGTGCTTATGCAGCAGCGTGTGGAAGTGAACTTCCAATTAATAATAATAAAAATTAGTTTTCAATATACTTTCAATATGTACGCTAACTGCATATATGTATGTATGTGTGCTATTACAGCAACGTTAGTGTGTGAAAATTTGCAAAACACGTGCTAAGTTTTTATGTATTTAAGTGTGTGCATTTTCTATTATGTAATTTTCAAGGCTATCTTGTGCTTGTATTTTAATAGGTTCTGTTTTAAGAAATAATATGAGATAATACTTTAACTATGTATATTTTTAGGCGCTGGAGTGAACTATGACTGTCTAGAATTCAAAGACAAGGAAGCGGTTCCCAGGGAGAAGCTGTTCGCTTGGCGAAACTCGGAAGTATATATATAAATATTAACAATTTGTATTATTAATTTATATATAAATCTTATAAATATATAATCTTTCATTCATTAGTTCATACTCAATAGCGATAAGACTGCTGTTAGATTTAAATATGTTTAGTAATAAGTTATTTGTAATTATGTTGTATCTATAATAATAAATAAAAAATGAATAAAATATAAAAAAAGTGAATATAAAAATTCTTAATTTTTCTGAAAAATTCCTTTTTGGATCAAGAGTAAAACATTCTTGAAATCGAGAACGCCTATACTTGAAATCAAGAATGCCTATGCTGAATCCAAGAAGAATCGTTCTTGAAATCAAGAAGAGTTTCGTCTCGGTAGGGTCTATATTACTAAAATCAAGAGCGCCTAATCTTGAAATCAAGAACGCCTATTCTTGAAATCAAGAATGCCTATGCTTGAATCCAAGAATTTTTCTTCTTGAAACCAAGAATACGTTCTTCTTGGTAAGAGAGAAATTATTAAAACCGAGAACGATTTACTCTTGAAACCAAGAACGCCTATTCTTGAAACCGAGAACGCCTATGCTTGAATCCAAGAATTTTTCTTCTTGAATCCAAGAAGACTTATACTGAAATCAAGAATACTTATTTTCAAAAAAGTAGTCTCAAATCAAGAACACTCGTTCTTGATTTTAGTAAAACCGTTCTTGGCTCACTTTTGAGCACGGAAATACTGAAATCAAGAACGTTGAGAACGGTTTTTTTTCTCGGTGTAGTATTCAAAGTATACTCCCCTTCTTGTTGTTGGAAAAGTGGAAAAGTTTCGTTAAAATGGGCTGGAAAAAGGGGTGTAAAAATGGCTTAATAATAGTTAATTTTCCGCTTATCACTCCTCCAAAAAAAAAATGCTGCTCATTACCTGGCTTTCAGTTGAGCTTATACACGAAAAAAAAAACCGTGATCCCTTCAGCTGCCGAAGGCACTCCCACCGACTTAGAACGGGAAAATCGACGTTAATTTATTTCCATTTGCAACCATTGTCTGCATATAAACAGTTCATTAGGAAGCCAACCCGTTATGAAAGTGAAATTCAAAACGCGACGATGCCTTTTCTTTGGGTTTTGAAATCGTTTTGGACAAATACACGAACGGGACACTTGAAATTACGCTTAATTGGCGGAGAAACAATGTCGAGTGCCGAGGGCATTGGGAAAATGATAAGGAAAACTCCCTAATTACAAACAAGAATTTTCCGGGTGCGCGCAAAAAAGAAAAAAAAACATAAATAAAAAAGGGTTGATGAAGAACGCGCCTGGGAACCTAAGAACCCCGATTTTCCACCGAGTTCGAAGTTGAAGTCTTCGATAAGCCGGCGGTGGAAAATAGATGTCCCCAACCAGCCATAGATTTTTTAATAAATATTTGACATGGCATTTTCACTTAAGCCAGCGCATGGAAATCCATTGTGTGCAAACAGGAGGTCGCCCATCCAACCCTAAGCGGAAAATTTGTTTAAACAACTGAGCAAATATCGGCTATTCGCCCGCTGGAGAAGGGTAACTTTTTATTTTTCGGGAACTTTTTTACGAATTTCTCCCCCAAAAATAGAAAAGAAAGCAGTAAATTGTGAACAAAAAATTGCTAAGCCGGCAATCAAAATACAAACATTACAGGATCGAGGGCGACTCAATGGGAGCTATTGTTGTCCAACTGAAGCACCTGAGTATATGGAACAAGGACATCCCCCATGCTGACTCTCGCCAATGTGCATTTTGCAACAGATTTACGATCCTTTATAATCCCTTCAATCGCGCTGTAAACTGGCAACCGGTAACTGGTTCCTGGTTACTGGCGCTTTGTTGCTCTAAATAGCCTTTTCCGAATCACTGGACCTGCACAAAGGATTCGCCCTCAATTGCACAACAGTTTCGATTTAGAAAAAATGAACAGAAATGGGCACGGAAAAAGAATTATGTTTAATTGCCAGGACTCGAAACTGGACCATATACAAAAAAGTTCCGTAGTAGTTAGAACTAATTGTAAGGAAAATTTTTAACTTTAGGAAATATCATTTTTTTATTTAAAAAAAGATTTAATATATCTGTAATGCCTATTGCATTGGGGGTATAGGCTTTAAAATAATTAAATTAATTTTTATAATATTCTATACTACAAAGATCTTAGTCACCAGGACTCTAATGCAATTAATATTATGTTTTATATATAAATTTCCTAAATTTATTTGGGACGAATACTTCCAAGAAAAATCTTTTCTTTTCATAACAATTTTCCAAATTTGAAGACCCAAGTGTGCTCTGTTGAAAGTGCTATTGGCAGGTCTGACTTACGGGTAGAATATCAGTCAGTTAGTATTTTGTCGGCATCATGCAAAGAGCTCTTAAAATTTAAAATAAAGAGTCAAACATTTATATTTTAATAAGCAGCTTAAGCAACTACTTCTTATATTAAGAACGCGCTTTAGCTAAACTTTAATACATTTGTCTCACATCTACGGGACAAGACCTCATACAGAGGACGTCTTAAGGAACGGTTTCAGAATCAAGGAGAAATTGCAAATGTGAGTGCCAATTCCATAACAACTAAACAACGACACAAAGTACAAAACAAAGATCTCAACACGATAGCATTAAAGTACCACCTTTACCAATCTCTACGTTTTTTGCATTGTAACAAACCGAATTCTTTGTACATCGACGATTTTCAAGAATTTACGTGAAAAACAAAGGAAGTTAGCTTCGGCAAGCCGAAGTAATACACTTTCGTTGGAAGCTTCAAGCGCCCTCTCTCTCGAGACCGTGATTTTAGCGGCCCCTCGATCGGTTCCGTTGCAGGTAGATATATCATATATATTTTGGCCCTATTTTCGTTTTTTTTTTTTAATTGTCAAAAATCAAAGTGCCTACTTCAAAAAGAAGAAAGTAATGTTTTTTTTAAATTTTATCGAGTATTTCTATGGGAGCTATGGGAGATATAGTGGTCCGATCCGGCTCGTTCCGACATTTGTACTACCTGCAATAGAAAGAAGACTATTGGGAAAGTTTAATCGCTATAGCTTTAAAACTGAGAGGGTTAGACAGATATGGTTGGATGGATTCGGCTATTGGTACTGATCGAGAACATACGTATATACTTTATTTGGTCGGAAACGACTCCCTTACTGCGTTGCTAACTTCTGAAATCAGCATTGAATTTGGGTAGAGTTACATTGATTTACGTAAGAACTTAACACACCATGCTCCTTAAAAAGGCACAGCCACCCTAGATTATTTTAATCAAATGCTTTGTAAGTTCGAACTTGGCCTTGCTCAGCATGCCGTCCCTTTAAAGTCAGCTCCAATAATACAATATCAATCATTTCCATCCAACAGGATGCCACTACAAACACTGCTTTGGAACAGCTAATCGTATAAGTTAGTTGTCAATCGGAAGCCAAAAGTGCATTAACCAGTACGTGTACGGTTTGTTCTTAATCCACGGTTTCACAAATTATTATATCTTTGTATTGATAATATTCGTGCAGAGACAGTTACGTTGCGCACTGTTCTATATTTGTATACCTTTTCTATCGGTAAAACATACCACAAAAAGTCTACTGCGAATATCCGCTGGCATTTTGGAGTTCCCAGTAAAATGGCAGATAGCTTGGACAAGGAACTCAAGAAAACCAATCCGGATGATGTGAAAAAGAAAAAGAGCGAATCGCACTTTCCGATCTGTTATCTAATGCCGGTACCGAGGACTGGTACCTCTGAGGACCGTTCGGATGGAGATCTACAAGTCAAAGCTCCAGATGAGCCAAATGAGGCAAATGAGGCAAATGAGCTCAATGATCCCATTAATCCTATTGATCCTATTGATCCTAATGAGCCTGATGAGCTAGATGATTTGACATACAGCATAAATGTCTCCGATTCAGATAGGAGCTCGACAAACAATTCCACTCCGGGCGACGATGAACCGGAACCGGTGTCCATCGGTGACATCTTCGACCATCGCTATCATGCTATCAAAAAACTGGGCTATGGCCACTTCTCCAGCGTCTGGCTGTGCTTCGATTGTTCCTCGGAGCGCTATTGCGCCATCAAGGTGGTCAAGTCGGCAAAACACTTCACAGAAACCGCTCGCGATGAGATCCGTTTACTTTGCGCCGTGGACGAGTACTATTGTCATCCGCTGAGGAGGCGCATCGTCGAGTTCATTGATCATTTCTACATGACCGAGCCGAATGGCACTCATCTCTGCCTGGTGTTCGAGGTCCTGGGTGACAATCTGCTCACCCTCATCCAGAGATCCCGCTACCATGGGCTGCCCCTCGATAATGTCAAACAGATAGCCCTGCAGGTCCTCGAGGGCCTGTACTATCTGCACCACAAGTGCCGCATAATACACACCGATCTGAAGCCGGAGAATGTGATAGTCAGTGCCAGCGATGCGTCCATCAGGACGCTGGCCAACAAGGCAATCTCTGCCTACATGAAGGCCCAGGACAAGCTAAAGAAAAATGTGTATGTACTATAACTAGCCATTTAGGGCTAAGATGTTGCATTTTTCTTAAATAATATTTATGAATGATTTTCTTTACTACACATATACACAGAAGAAAAAAAGATATGAAATAGGGTCAATTCTACCTTATTTCATATCAATAAAAAGCCTATATGATTAATGTCAAATTTATTATTCAAACATATCAACGTGATATTTTATCATATCTTATAAAACACCAATTTGAGTATTTTTTGAACAAATAATGCAAAATAAGATAAACATAATATTTATTCACATCAAAATAATATGTATACTTTGATCTTTAAGAGATATAAAATTGACCAGCACATATCAATCTGATATTTTGTCAATTTTTTTTTTGTGTATTACATTTATAAACTATCAGAACTATGTTATACACAACATTTTAAGTTTATTAATAGGCATTTATCCTAAAATCCTTCCACAGACATAACTCCGCACGCGGAAGTGTGAGCTTGAGCGAAAATGAAAAGGAGCGTTGTCCCGACTGTGGTGTCAAGTTGACCAAGACGGCCAAGAGGAAGAAGCGGGCGCGGGCCAAGAAGGTGACGACCTTCCTTCAGTGCCACCGCCGCTGGCTCCGCCGGCAGGGCATCGATGATCTTCTCGCCCTGGCGAAGCGCGGAAAACTTACTCCGCTCCACGCCGCCTTGGGCGTCACGAGCCAACTGTCCTTTATGCCCTTTAACTTCGACGGTCTGGTGATTCTCAATGATAGCGATGTCGAGAGGCTGAAGAGTTCAATGGCCGAACGGGTGGGCGATGTGCCCGCCGACCATTTAAACAGCGATCCGACCATCGGTGGCGAAAGGCCATCGCGCGATCGCCGCAGAGCTGAGACTGCTAGGGATGCAGAAAGGAATGAGGTCGCCAGCAGCGACGAGGAGCCGGGTAGCAGCTTTGATGCCTTGGAACTATTGCTCAAGAGCCCGGAGCAGTTTATGCGGTATGTGCTCAAAAAGGTCAAGGAATCGGATCGGGCGGCACAGGACTCCGAGGACTATTATCAGGGCAGAAAGCAGCGGAGCGCCAGGAAGAAAAAGAAATCTGGATCGGTAATTCCAAATCCGGTAAGGCAAAGGCAGAGAAGTATCAAACTATACCAGAGTTTCAAATTCCAATCGTACATTGGTTAGAAATCGATCAAAATAGATTGAAAATTACTGTGTACTTGTGATGATAAATTTAATTCCTTAAAACTAATTTCTAAATTTTCCTTCCAGGCTAAGAATGAAGCATACAAGAAGTTGAGAAAGGAGGCCAATTCGTTTAACGTCACCAAGGACCCGGCCTACGAGAATTGTAAGGTAAATGTGAAAATTGCCGACATGGGCAATGGCTGTTGGTCCCATCACCACTTCACCGATGACATACAGACACGAGAGTACCGTGCCGTGGAGGTGATCCTCGGGGCGGGCTACAATGAGAGGGCGGACATTTGGAGCGCTGCCTGCCTGTTCTGGGAACTGGCCACTGGCGACTATCTATTCCTTCCCAAGGAGAATCGCGACAAGGCCAGCCTGGACGAGGCACACATAGCCAGTATCATCGAAACCTGTGGACCCATTCCCCGGCAGTTGGTCGAGGCCGGCGAGCATTCGTCGGAGATCTTCAAGTCCAATGGCCAGCTGCGTCATGTCACCCACTTGAAGCCCCGCGATCTGGCCAGTACCCTCATGAACAAGTACGGATGGTCGCGCTACGAGGCCAAGGAGTTCGCCGGCTTCCTGAAGCCCATGTTGAATACGGATCCCCATCGTCGCATTTCTGCCCGCGATGCATTAGACGACCGTTGGTTGTCCTTGTACGGCGATTGCCATTGCAATTGCAATTGCCATTGCCATTGCGACTGCCATTGCGGTTGCACTTGCGGCAAGGATGAAGATCAGAATTCTAATCAGAATCCGAATCCGAGTCCGAGTCCGAAAAAGAATCCGGAGCGGGAGGGGGAGGGGGAGCGCATGGGGACCAGCCATGAGGAGCCACGTCCGGGAACACCCGATCCGAGGTCCACCGATCAGCAAAATCACATCAATATTATTTTCTAGGCCCGCTCCTAACGATGCAATGGCCAATACCGTTTATTCTATATCATACACACATTTCAAAATCCAATAAATTGCGCCTGTAGTAGCATCAAACATTTTTACACACAGTTCAAAAAAAAACGTTTAGCCTTTAGTCTTTTTTTATGTGTCTAGCAGATTGCAACACTATGAAGGAGACGTTTCCGACCCCTTAAAGGATATATACGAGTGTTCTTGATCAGCATCACTAGACGAGTCGATCTAGCCATGTCCGTCTGTCCGTCCGTTTCTACGCAAACTAGTCTCTCAGTTTTAAAGCTATCGGCATGAAACTTTACAAAATTCTTATTTTTATTGCAGCTAGTATTTAAGTCGGAACCAGCAGGAATTTTAACAAAATCTGTCGACTATATCATATAGCTGCCATAGGAAAGATCGGAAATTAATGGGAACTTTATAGAAAACAAGATACAGCTTCGGCTGGCCGAAACTAGCTTCCTTTCTTGTTTTTAACTGAGATACGGACAACTCTTCTTTTTTAGTATCGGATAAATACAAATAATATAGGGACGGTTTTTAATACACGCTTTGTATCAAATATATCCTACCAGTTTTTAAAAAGTTTCAGTTCTGACCGCAGAACACAACTCTTTGAAAACTCAACAGGAACCATTGTCCAAGGACATAGTCCTTCAAAATTGGACCACAACTGTATTTTCCGAAAGTGACTTCAAGAGCTGAGCCTTGATGGCTAGAAAGAAGCCAAACTATCTTTTGGTGTCGAGAAACGGTTAGGCTGCCAGCACTGGCGAGACAGCTGATTGACTTTTGTGCTGGTGTCCCATCCCTAGAAATTAACGTGCCATTGGAAGTGGAAATCGCGCGCTGTTTCATTCGCTTGTTTTTATGCCAAAGTCCGCGGCTGGATCGCTCAATTAGTCGCCTGGAACCGGACGGATTACCCCAGCGACACCATTAACCAGTGGGTTCCTCTGTGAGTTCCAACAAACTTCTGTTCCACCTTAGATGGTAAAAAAAAAACAAGAGAATTCGATGCTTGGCGTTGTTTGTTATGTAAAACGCGTATAAATTGTCTGGCGCGTTGATAACAGCAGCCTTTCCACTCAGCTGATAAACATACACAAAGCCCATGCGGAAACAATTGAAACGACCCCACCACCCAACCACCCGCCACCCACACGCACCTTGGGTTGTCGCTCAAGGTTGCGTCAGAGATGAGCAACAGATAGTGACCATTACAGTGACTGTGACCGTGACAAGTAGCAGTTTCACTTACCTTCGACCCTATAAAGCCCAACTTCTCTATTGAGCCATTGAAATGTTTAAAATACTCTAGTAATTATGAATATTTTTAACATTTCAAATGGCTCAATGATCATAAATTTGTCCGATTTCTAATTTATACTTTGTACATACATACATATTTAAATTTAAATTTGTAAAATTACAATTTGGTAGATTTCTTACGTTACCAAAGTTTTGAAAAGTAGCAATGTAGAGATGTGAACCTGCCCTTAACTATTTGAATAGGATTTAGGTGTGAAAGAACTCTAACTTAGACAAAATTAAACTATTATTTTTGTTCTTAAGATGCTTTATTATTTTTTTAAAAATTAAGTAACTTTGAAAGTTTTTTTTTTGCTCATCTCCATTGCCTATATTTGATACTGACGTTAGCGCCAAATTCAAAATGTCAAGAACAGAAATCCGAACGTAACAACGACCGTATCGCTTATCTTGCGCCGACACGAGATAGTGCCTAACCTGCTCCTCCACCTTGCTTTGCTGCCCATCGGATTTGCATCGATGTTTGGAGCCATGCGGCTTTTTCACCTGTCCGCTTGCCTCGTTTCACACACTCACACACACAGCATGCCCAGGGATTGGCTTCGCCTCGAATTCTGGAAACACTGAGCCACTGAGCCGTTATAACCGCCGCCACGCCCACTCCGGGGCACCGAGATCTCCGGTTTCGAGCCAGTGACGCCAACGTGGTCGTCGGCCGCCGTCGTCATCAACGTCGTTTCCGTCGAACTGCGAGATTATTTAATGTTGGCCGCAAGTCTTCTGGCTCGCAGAAACGTTCTAGACCTGCCGGCGTTCAATTCATGGAGGACGCTCCTCCGGACCGCTACACACCGCCCATCATCCACGGTTGCGCCTAAAATCCAACCCCAAGAGGTCCTTCAACAGCTGCAATTTACACGAGCATTCACTGCGTAAGTATTGCATCTATAAAGCCTATAGATTAATAAGACAATTATTATGTCCTGAAGCTCCAAAGCAATGGATACGCCGGCGGATGTGTTCCGCGGCCTGACGGATCGCTTTGCCGGAGTCACTGTTGATGGTCGCGAGGAGAAGGTGGATAAAGCCAGCTTCCGGGACAAACTAAAAAGTAAGTACCCCAAAAGTTAAATTCCATGTTAAGGAATATATTTGTAAAATAAACTTTTAAGTTTCCTCTTCTTTTCTTCAAAATAAAGACCTCTAACAAGCAAAAGTACTATGACTTTCTCACCTATAATCTATCGACTTCTAAACATTATTTCTATCTGAAATTAATTGAAACCTTATCAATCCCAAGTTATTATCTTGGTTTTCCATTTTAATTCGAATATTTTGCTAGATGGTTTTAATAATAGTATTTTTTATTCACTTTCAATTGTTGAAATAAAATGTTAAAGCTTACTAGTCATTTTTGGTTATTGATTCCCAGAATCCCTGGACTTTTGGACAACGAATAAGAACCGGGCGATCTGGTTCCGAGTGTACCAGGAGCAGGCCGATTGGGTGCCCATTCTGGCGGAGAACGGCTTCGACTTCCATCATGCGCGAACCGGAGTGGTGACCATGTACCGCTGGCTGCCGGAGGACGAGTCCAACAACCTGCCCAACTTCGCCCACACCCTGATGGGCGTCGGCGGACTGGTGATCAACGAAAAGGATGAGGTCCTGGTGGTGTCCGACCGGTATGCGATGATACCCAACAGCTGGAAGCTGCCCGGCGGCTATGTGGAGCCGCGGGAGAATCTCATCGATGCGGCAATTCGCGAGGTGGCCGAGGAGACGGGAATCCGCACCGAGTTCCGCTCGGTGGTCAGTCTACGGCATGCCCACGGCGGCAGCTTCGGCTGCTCCGATCTCTACGTGGTCATTGCGCTGAGGCCCCTCAATCTGGACTTTAAGCGGTGCGAGCGGGAGATTGCGCGACTCCAGTGGATGCCCATCGCGGAGTATCTGCAGCATCCGCAGGTGCACGAAACGAACAGGCAGTTTGTGTGCACGTTTCTGGACTACGAGAAGCGCGGCCTGACCATCACATGTCGCGACGATGTGCACCAGGTGCTCAAGAAGAAGTACAACCTGTATTACGTGGAGCGGGAGCGAGAGGAGGGACAGCAGCGGGATCAAAAGAATTCGTGAGACTAGGCAGTCCAGTGGCCAAATCCTTAGTGCAATTTCTATTAAGTTTTTTTCTCCCCCAACCCAGCAGCAGCACAAGTGCATATTGAAATGTTCATAATGTAGTTAAATAAACGCTATATTTTATATGTATGTAAAGATGCCACACCCTTTAATTACTTTTTCTTTATAAATGATCATTGTAATAGAAAATTTCAAAAATAACGCACAAACTATGGTAATCCTTTTTTAGGAGGTAAGCCAATATTTTTAACAAAATATATTGTAATTATACATTTTTTTCATAGAAAGTATATCAACATTTTACTATAAATATGGTTAAGATTTTTACCGTAAAATTTGTATTTATACAGAATTGAAAAGAACAATTTTCGTAAATAGTACAAACTTAAAAAATACCTGACCAAATTCGGGAATTGCTGTCGAGGTGACAATAAAAAATATGTAGAGTTCAAAAATGATTTATAAACATTTATAAATTTCCGATGCCAAAACTATTAGAAAATATACGATTTTTAAAGATATGTAGTAACTAAGACAGATTTGGTTTTGTCTTTTATTTATTTTAAACCATTTTAAACGAAAATCATTGGTTTTCGGGTAGAATTGCAGACTATCAACTGAAAAGAAATCAAAATACGATTTTAACTTGGAAGTTTTAAAATGTTAAGTGCTTAGGATGACCCTATTAAATGAATTAAGGTACGTTCCTCAAATATGTATTTTGAAGAACGGTAAAATGTTATGGTAATATACATACCTCTTCGCAAGATGCAAATAAAAACCAGAGATAACAAATTTAGTTTCGATTCATAATCACAAGTATGTATTTATTTTATTAACGTATTTTATCTACAAAATTTATAAGCAAAGCCAATTTTGCAATTTACATAGTTTTTAATTTCATGATTTCAAGAATATTTTAAAATTCAATGAGAGACCATTTTCGGAAGTGTAAATAAATGTATGAATAAATATGTTATTGGCAGTTGTTCAAATAAATGACATCCATAGGGTCGCATATTCACCAGTCAGAAATTATACGAAATGGACCTATTAAATAGTGGATCGATATACTACAATTTCCTATAAAAAACAAAATAGGCAATTTAAATGGGTCCAATTGATTTAAAACTTATTGGGGTAGCCAATCTAAAGCCCGGTGACCTCGGATATCGGCCAGATGCGGCAGAGCACGCGACTCCGTATCAGGCCCACCGGAATGGGTCCATAGTAGCGCGAGTCCGAGCTGTTGCCCTTGTTGTCGCCTTCGAGCCAGACGTAACCGCGCGGCACATAGTCCTTGGTCATCACGGGCTTCTTGCCGGAGGCGCCATCCTGGCTCCGGCTGTACTCCGCCTCGATGGGGGTCGGCTTCTGGGTGAGCACCTGGTCACCGGACACGGCCACGATCCGTTTGCAGATGAACTGGCCGGCGTTGATGGGCGACACGGCGATGACGATGTCGCCCGGCTGATAGGTTCGCCAGTGCTTCGACAGGCGCTCGGTGAGCAGCACATTGTCCGAGTAGAGAGTGGGCTCCATGGAGGGTCCCTTGCACTGGAAATGACCAAGAAATGGATAAAGTTACTAGGATTATAACTATAATTACAACTTGAAGGCGTAGCGAAAGGATTATCTATTACCGATAATACCATTTTTATTTTTATTACATATGTACATATATGGGCTTTATTAGTCAGGTAAAAAGTACCGGTTAGTTAGTTACTGAACCTACATACATATATGTATAATCATATAATAGATCGAATTTTTTAAGAGCAAAATGTACCTATGCCCAAAGGACCTTAACCATGTGAGTACTTAAAGTAGGTACACAGCTGATAAGCAAGGCGACCATATGATGTTCGACCCAGGTACATACATATATTATCCGGTATAATAAGTACCTATTTTTGTTTACATAAAAGTATGTGCACCCGGCTTCCTGGCATTGCACCCACTGTGGTACATTACCCCAGATGACTTACCAAGACAAAGTCGCCTATGTACTCAAAGGTGCAGTGTGTGATGGCCGCATAGGCCACAGTGTACCGCATCAGGCGGCCCAGACGAGAAAGGATCTTCATGGCGGCGATTCCGGCGTTGGCTGATCCACATCCGCCCGTTATCAGAGCATCTCCTGGTCCTGGTCTCCTGGTCCTCTGGCGCTGTTATGGTCCCGGAAAATGCAAGCTGTTCCTCCAACCGAATGTTTATGTTGTGTAAAAATCAGGGCTGCACTGCGTCACAGCTGGGCGGCTAACGAGGGATCCCGTCAGCAAGTATTGGCAATGAAACGATAAATTTGGTGGGCGCAATTTTCAAATGGCCAAGTCGCACGGGCAAGGAAAACAACAATTTAGCACATAAAACCACGTATATTTATTCCTACTTTTCATCGATAATTTTGAATATGTATGCCCGGCCTGGCATATACATATATCTATTTATACGAGTATATCTTTTGAATACATCTAACATCCATTTTTCGTATATTTCTTGCAGGTCTCCAATTACATTCTTTTAACTTACGATTAGAAATACATTAGTTACATTGAGAGAGTTGCTGGGAGAAGGTCGTTAGCCGAACCGAAAACGTACACAACAAGTTAAATCCTGGAAATAGACACTCATTATTCATTCATATATCGGCCTGCATATATGTATGTATGTAAAATATATATATTGGGTGTAAGCGTCACAGAATTGTAAATTACGTTTAACTAAAGGCAAAATAAATATGCAACAGCTACTGACTGGAACGAATCGCTTGAATTTCAATTTCAATTCAAAAATCATTTAAATACAAATTGTCGGGTGATTTCGCCACCCGTCTAACTAAAAATAAAAAATAAAGTCAACAATCTTGCAATAGCGCATAAAAATAATTTAAATTCTACTACGGCCTAGTTGGTTGCCTAGTGCCCCCTAGTTCATCTGATCATCGGATCGCTTTCCGCCTTCAAGGTTTTCTTTTCATGTTTTCTTTTGCTTGGAATCAAGAGTTGTTTCGCTTTAGTACTTTTGTTGATAGAACTGGTGCTGGAAGCTCCTGGACCGGAACCAATTTACTCCAGTTTTTTGCCGGCCACCGGCTCCGACTTCTGACGCTTCTCCTGACGCTCGCGCACATCCACGGCGGCCAGATCGATGCCCGCCACGTAGGCATGCATCACCGAGATCAGGGCCTTGAGCACGGCGAAGGGACCCGTGAGGAAGGCGAGTATCTTGAAGAGCGAGGCGCCGAATACTGCAATTGTTTGGTAAGTACCGATAAGATTAGTTGTTGCCCGACTAAAGACTGCTAGAAAAGAAGACTCACTCAGCGGGCCGTAGGTGAAATGCAAGAGGTACAAGCACACGTAGAACAGCTCGTTGACGCAGCACATGAAGGTGAGTATGTCCTTCTGGTAGTACAGGCGCATAACAAAGTTCTCATTCACCTTGTGCGAGCTGCGTCCAACCACAACGCTCCTGATGGGACAAATATCATTAGTTTGGTGACCTAAATAAACCCCAGACCAGCCCACTTACGTCTGCATGAAGAGCCAGTGACAGGCCACGTCGATGGCGATGGACAGCTGGAACCAGAACATGTACCGGGGATAGAAGTAGGCAAGGGTGACCAGCAGGCCGGTGGTGCCGCAGCGGTCGGTCAACTGGTCCAGCATGGCCCCAAAGCGAGTGCCTGCAAGGTGGAGAATCAGGCGATTTAGTAATGATTTATCCTATATTTACATATGATTAAAGCTTTTGAAAACCAATTAAATCATTTTATAATAAATTATCAAAAAAATATAATTTTTAACAAGTTTTTTTCTTAAATCTAAATCTGTGTTAATTTCAAATGACTTGGACTACATTTTATGGGATATTCTTGATTTGAAATCCTATGTTTATCACAAATTACTCATATAATATTCATATTCTCGAAAATATTCATATTATAATCTGTTTTCAGGGGGCCCTTTAGATTGTTAGCTATATTCAGTGGTTCCACGGCAATATTAGCCCTGCTTTCTGTCTATTTTGTGGCCCCACGTCATCCATCGATTGGCTATCCAGCCGTGACCATATCGAGGGGTCTTTTGGGCGTGCTTTTAATGGCAAAATATCGGATGGAAGATAACCATTATGGAGACAGGTGTTTGCGGTGCGTTGCGGCCAAAGTGCGCGCACAAATCAGATACAGATATAGCTATGGCTAATTTAGATTTCAAGGGGGAGGGATCACGATATCGTGATCGTGTGTGTGCTCACTTTGGTTGAAGGCCCGGGCGGCGTGTCCATCGACGGCGTCCAGCAGGGCGGAGGTTACATAACACCAGCCGGAGATCACATAGTTGGTGGACATGAACCAGAACGCGATCAGGGCCAGAACGATGCGGGCATAGCCTGGAAAAAGTCAATATATGAGTGACGAAGTCCATATGTTTCCGTATGCAAGGGGTTTGGTGGGAATTGCGGGGGGGTGAAGGCGCGGTGACTCAATGGGGCGGAGGCGGCGGCTTCTCTTATCGGTGAACTTGCGCCCTGCATTGCACAGGTTGCCGAACATCCCCCATAAATCCAAATCCAATTAGGGAACACCTAACTGCGCCGCATAAATCGATCGTGCGATTTGTTTACCTTGCCGAAACACAACACTCACCAATCAAATTTGGCACAAAGATGAAGACGTTGTCGTGCTCGGCAATTGCCATTTTGTGTCTTTTGGCTTTTCACTGTTTGTATAGCGATCTCTTGGCGGTTCGGGTTCGGTTTGTTTTTATCCAATTAAATGCGAAAAAACGCAGCAAAAAAGCAATTTCGCTGTATCTGGTGGGACCGCAGCGTGACCTTTAGGAAATACCAAAAACACCAGATACCGAAAAATACTGGCTTCTTGGGATTTACGTGTGTTTCCACTAACACACCAACAGCTTGAAAGAAATAATTTGAATTTGTCCCCTTAATGCCGTTGGAAGTGCAATTTATGGACTTCCTCGTTTATTTAAATTTGCCAATTAGCAAGAAAGAAATGTAATTGTACGCATATTTGCCAAATCTATTAATGCAACTCATTGCTTCTATTTTGATGTTGTAGTGTAAATGTTACATCAAATACGTATTGGCAACTAGTATTTTCCGCCGTCGGTATTTTCCTCGAATGGTCACACCGCCCATGACAAACTCACAAAAAAAACAAATAATAATAATACAATATAGCCGAAAATAATGCACTATTAACGCGATCTGCATCAACCTGCGCGGAGACGGTGACCCACCCCGCATGCTGTAGCATGGACAAACTCCGCGGCGGCAGCTTGGTCGGCGGTGGATCCTCCAGCGGCAATCCGGGTCCGGAGCACCAGCAACTGGAGCAGTACCCCAAAAACCTGATCGAGCAATATCTTAGGGCCTCCAGCAAGATCAAGAAGTTCGAGCGGGCCGGCTTCTTTAAGTTAGTATAGTTATCTGCTTACATGTGTATATAGATATAGGTTGGCAAGGAGATATGTACATATGTGCATAGTTATGGAGGTGGTAAAGCCACTGGAGTTCATATGAAGGCCCTTTTTAAAAACCATCCATAATTGTAGTATTTCTAACACCAATCTAAGTAGAAGTCATCTCAGTTCAAACTATTTTTTTAATTAATTTAATTAATATACCCGTAGAGCAAAAAGTAACATGTAGAAGGTAGCGTTTCCGACCCTATAAAGTATATAGCCATGTCCGTCTGTCTGTATGAACGCTGAGATCTCGGAAAATATGATCTTAAATTGTGTTAGGCGCCCATATCTTGAAAGATTTCGCAAGATTTATTTATACCTATTGAAATGTAGAAGAAAATTTTCAAATCGGACCGTTCATTAAGAAGTAATGAGCAAATAACGGATTTCGAGCAGTCGCTATCTCCATCTCCCTCGCACTTCCTTTAGCTGAGTGAAGGGTATCTAATAGTCGAGGTACACGACTATAGCGTTCTCTCTTGTTTTTTAAACGTAATACGAAAATGGTACTGTATCATTCCTATATATGCTTAAGAATTCGCGAGAAATTTTGTTCTAACAGTTCTTGACTATGCAAAATATACCTAAATATCACTAAATTCGAGATTATTAATCTATTGTTCCTCTGATCCCTAGACGCTTTGCGCCCAGCGTGGTCGATGTACAGGCTGACTTCCAGCGACTGGCCTACAGCTTCGAGGAGTCGGGTATCCAGCAGTATGCGGCCATGTGCCACATCGGCTATGCCAAGTGCGAGTCCTACGGCGGCGCCCCGCAGCGCGAGTCGGAGGCTTACCTGCGTGCCGCGAGATCCTTCCTGGCGGCCCACAACGAATCCGGGCAGCTGCACCTGCGCACCCGCCACTCGGGATTCCGGGAGGGAGCGCTCCATTGTTATCACCGGGCCGCGGATCGAGCGGTGGACGGATGCGTCTTTAAGGCAGCCATTCTTCGAGAGCTGAAGCAGCTGCAGCGCCAGCTGGACAGCACCAGCAGCTTCGCTTCGCCCACCCATCAGATCCACGATCTGGAAATCAGCGCCGAGACATGTGGTCAGCGCGGCGATTTCCGGAGTGCCCTGCAGCACTACGACGACATTGTGGACAATGTTTACGAGCGACGCGGGGCTCGCATGTACGGGGAACTTTTGCGGCGCGTGGAGGTACTGCGTCTGCTGCTCCTGGTACACTTAAATCTGCCGCCTGCACGTCAGTCTCCTGCCCACATTAAGCTGATCGAATACTACTACAACCTGGCCCAGTTTGAGGCGCCTCCCAGCTCGGCGGACGATGTTGGATCGGTGGAGCGTCCGGGTGCGTTTGTGCCGGAGCAACAGCAGTACGCGCTGGCGGAGATTACGTGTGCCTGGGTGGAGCGCAAGATGTGCGATCTTAAGCACCTGCTTCGCGACTTTGGAGCCGAATTCGGAGCCCTGAGCAACGTGGAAAGGCAGCTACTTACGGTCATGCAAGTCGAACTGTCCAGGAGCTACTAGATTATAGACTAACGAACTTACTGTACATTATATACTACTGGGTCATTACCACTGAAACACACATGTTAAGCACTATCGCTTAAGTGTAACCAAGTCTACCAACTAACCTTTGAACGTGCCTACACGCATAAAAAACATTAATAAACGAAAGACCAGGTGAATGCAGCAATAAAGAGACGGTGCGAAGCGCAATGAAATGTAATAACATTTAAACAAACAAATTTGAGATTTGTACAATAAATAAAGGAATGCGAATGGAGATTAGATGACTATAAAGCAGCGGTCGGCACACACATACAATAACGTTTTGTTTAATATTTGTATGAGTAAATTGCACTGGGCAGATCATCAGAGTGTGTGTGCAGACCGCTGTTCTACAGTATACGTGAGCGAGCAGCGGCTGGGCAGAACAAAACCCTATGCTCACTTAATAGGGCGCTGCCGACCGCTGCTATAAAGAGTGTTTTTCTGTTTGATTTCAAGAAGGCTGAAAATAATATTCTAGTAGTCTATAGTTCAAGCTCAAAAACGTAAAAAAAAATTATAAATTTGAATCAAATTTAGTTTACTGTCTTCCAGAATTAACTTTAGACAGACTTTAAAATGCAGAAATACCCAAATATTTCCTTCTTTCCGACTCTTTGAAGATCCACTAAAAAAGGAACCACGACTTCGCATTATTTTGGTCATTTAATTTGTTTATTTACCTTGTCAAGCAACTTCTGTTTTTGTCTTAGCAATTTCTCAATTAAGTTAGCTAATTAATACAACACATTTCGGCTGCCAAAACTGATATTCGATTCAGCATCAAATTGTTTAGATTTCTATATCGCATTGTATATGTTTTCGGTTTTTGTGTTTGCATACAAAACGTTTTGTTTTTCGCTGGAGTTTACAATTCCAATTTGTTAAATAACCTATAATATCTTTTTTTGTTTATGTAATTTGTAAATTTTCATATATGTATATGTATGTACGTTTCATGTAATACCCATTAATCCTTTTAACGCCTGTTTTTTGTTTGTTTGTTTAGTTTCAATTTAAATCCAATATTGAATCGCTAAGCACACGCCGTATTTGTCGAATCCGCGGGCAGCAAAATCACGGTTCGGATTTGGGAGGGCAGTTTAACATCTTTTGTTTCTCACACATTTTGGTTCGACTCGCTTAATCAGATCTTTAATTACATACTTTTGTTATTGTAGTTTTAATTGTTTAATATGTAAATATATAGTTAAGGCGTAAATAAATTACAAAAAATAAAATATATTTTTATATATATGTTTTTATATGAAACCTAGCGAAGAATTAAACGAAATTATATAAGCGCAAGATCACAAGCTGTTTTGTAGTTGGTTGGTTGTATTTATAAGTTGTAGTTCCTGGTAGTTGTTGTCCACTTTATATTTAAATATTTATAATTTTTATTTAGTTTAATTCGACACATAAAAAGAAAAAAATTCAGCTAAAATTTGTGTATTCTTGTTGAGTTGTTGAGTTCTCAACGGTTGTGGTCGTGGTGTGTTATGCATGGTTGTGTTTGGATTGGATTGGGTGTTCTGGGTTTATTGTTGACGGTAGATTGCCGATCGAGTTGCTGTTTACATGACTTGACTATAGCGTAGTGTAAACTCAAGACTAATTTAGCACAGAATGAATTACGAGAGCGAGCGGGCAGCCCAATATCCGGATATCACCCGCCGCCTATTGAAGAGAAAGGATTGTGGTCTGAATGTCCTTGTGGGTGAGGTTTGGGTTTGGGTGTTGCATGGGCATGGGTGCGCGACTGTGTGTGTGCGGGTGTGTGGGAGTTGGCTTCACTATCCACTAGATATTGCGTATCTACCGGACAGCATCTACTTTCCCGCCTTGGCCTTCTTCTCGTTCTCGGAGGTGATCTTGTTCTTGAGATGATCCTTGTAGTCCAGAATGCCGCCCTTCCACTTGGTCACCGTCTCCTTCTCGCACACCCAAATCTCCTCAGCCACCTGAAAAGGAAAGAAATTGATTACAAATTGGCCTTTAGCGTAAATAACAATAGCATTCATAAAATATTTAAAACACTTAGCATTTAATTGTGAGCAATTTAGCGTTACGATCACTTACCTGATTGATCAGACGGAAATCGTGACTAACTAGCACCATGCCGCCATCGAAATCATTAATCGCATCGGCGAGCGCATCGATGGTCTCCATGTCCAAGTGATTGGTAGGCTCGTCAAGCAGCAGCAGGTGCGGCACCTGCCAGGCCAGCCAGGCGAACACCACGCGACACCGCTGGCCATCGGACAGCTGACGGATCGGACAGACCTGCTGGCGACCTGTGAGTCCGTAGCGACCAATGATCTTTCGCATCTCCTCCTTCTCCTTGACGTCGGGGAAGGCGCGCATCATGTACTCCAACGGGCTGGCGTCCAAGTCGAGCAACTCGTGCAGATGCTGGTGGTAACGAGCGATGCGCAGATGGGAGTTCTTGCGGATCATGCCGGAGGTGGGCACCAGATCACCATAAAGCAGCTTCAGCAGCGTGGACTTGCCGGCTCCGTTGGGTCCCACCAAAGCGAGACGTGTGTCCAGATCGATGCCGAACTCCAGATTCTTGTAGATCCAAGGTGTTTCATCGTTGTATCGGAAATTAACATTCTGTGGCGAGCAAAGGTAATGTGTTAGTGATGTTTTGTGGATGATCCATTTGTACGATTTACCAACCTGCACCATGATCACGGGTGGCGGCACCTTGCCGCACGATGGGAAGTAGAAGTTGAGCACCTTGTCATCCGACACCTTTTCGGTCAGGCCCTGGGCGACCATCTTGGCCAGCGTCTTCTCCTTGGACTGCGCCTGCCGCGCCAGCTTGGCGGAACCGTGACCAAAGCGGGCAATGTAGTTCTTCATGTGCGAAATCTGATCCTGCTCCCAGTTGTACTGCTTCATCTGGTTCTCCAGCAGTTCCATGCGTGTACGCACAAAGGCCTCATAGTTACCCGTGTAGTACTTGAGACGCTTGCCCGTCAGGTGGATAATGTTCGTGCAGACACCGTTGAGGAAATCCTGCGAGTGCGAGATGAGCACCAGGATGCGTTTGTATGTCTTCAGCTCCTCCTCCAGCCACACACAAGCGTCCAGATCCAAGTGATTCGTCGGCTCGTCGAGCAGCAGCAGATGGGGCTTCACAAACAGAGCGCGGGCCAGAGCGATACGCATACGCCAACCACCTGGAGAACATGGATTAGTTGAGGCATTCGTTTTCCTCTCGGCAAGAAAGATTTACTCACCGGAAAAGTCCTTGGCCTGTTTCTGTTGCATGGCCTTGTCGAAGCCGAGACCGTGAAGGATGCGGGCCGCCTTGACCTCCGCCAGATCGGCGGACATATCGTCCAGACGCTCGTAGATGTCGATCAGCTGCTCCTGGGCATCGTCCTCCTCGCTCATGGCCAGCTCTTCGGCCAGTTTCTCCAGCTTGATGCGCTCCTCGTCCACCTCCATGACGCACTGCAGCGCACTCTTCGAGCTGGCCGGAATTTCGCGCGTCAAATGGAAGATGTCGATGTGCGGCGGTATGGGCACCTCCCTTCCGCCTAGACACGCTAGCAGCGAGGATTTACCGCATCCGTTGAGGCCAATCAGACCGTAGCGACGCCCGCAGTTCAACTCCAGCATGGTGTCCTGCAGCAGCTCGGAGCCAAAGAACGTGATCGAATAGTTGGCGATCTTGACGTCGCGGGATCGCGGATGCACCGCCAGCGATCCGGTGCAGGATCGGGCCTCCGCACTGATCCGGGCCTCCTCCTCCAGCTTGGCGCACAGCTTCTCCTCCTCGGTCAGCTCGCGGTCCGGAGCGCCATTGGCCTTCTTGGTGGAGGGTATCTGTTGGATCTTCTTGTTGCGCGCATCCTTCTTTTTCTGCGCGTCGCGTTTCTTTGCGGCGGACGACATTCTTCCGGCTGAAAAGGGATAAAATCGGGATTTAGTTACTTCACTGGTATTTTGTTCTCTTTTGGGGAGTTTATTTCAATCTTTCTGTGCCAAAGGTTTCAGTCGGTGTGTGTAATGATGACAGTAACAATAGATTTCCCAGACTTGGGGTGCTACAAATCTAAACCAAGGGTTTAAACGTAAAAAAATTAATTTTACTTAAAACAATTTAGGATGCCTCGTCCTACGAAAAGGAATTAATGGAAAAATGCAGTGAAAAAGGAGTTAGATATTTTCTACAAGGTCGCAAAACCGGAACAGGTTCCAAGTAATGTTGTGGTTTCCTTATCTACAAAAGCCAGACACGTTGTATGTATTTTTTTCTTTTTGCTGTCGATTACCTTTTAGAGATTAAAACAAAAGAACCTCAAGTCTAGAACAATTAAGTATTGCCGATCAAAGCGGTTGTGGTAATATGATTAAAAAACATATTTTGTATCCATTTAGATATCTAGAACATTGAAAACACATGTTATAATATTAAACGCTATAACAATCTTCACTCTGAAAATGAGAGAAATAAAAAGTTACAGAACCTATGAAAAATATAACACCTTCACTTCAGGGTTTCTGGGATATTAACACCATGGAATTTTCTAACTTGTGGGCAAAAGCAACTTACTTGCCCTTCAAACTTTATCAACTCTTTTAAATATTCATGGACAAGTGCTAGAAATCGATTGGAAATTGTTAGCTTTGCACATATAAAATTTGCCAGCACACAAAGTTCCGTTATTTGTTGATTGTTTTCCCTCATAAGTTATTGAATGAACTTTAAAGTTCTTGTATTTCTTGAACATAAACAGAAATTCAAGGTAAATTTTGAAGATTCGCAAAATTGCGTTCCACTTTGCCACCCTTACTTCGATGGGCAGCACTGTTCGAGAGAGCGAGAGCCAGGATCACGTTCAAGGCCACTGGATTTGGATTTCCAACTTCCTCTTTCTCTCCCTCCCACACCCACACTTGCATACGCGTAGATCGCGTGTAGCCAACTGTTTCAACAAAAAATCTGAACTCAATTTTAAATTTAGACAGCGTCAGCAAAAACTCAAAAATTTCCACTGTGCTGTCTGCGCTCCACTGTGCCGCTCTCTGCCTCCCCTCTCCCACACACACGCGTTCTCTTTCTCTCTCCCTCTCTGTTGCCGAGGGGCATACTTCTTCCCCTTCTTCTTCTGGCCGGGATGTGTGAATGAATGAATGATTCACTGGGGTACCCTGGTTACAAGGGAATCGTCCATGGGTACGGGGAAACTTGAGGAAATCGCAGAAAAGTGCATCGCACGATCTGCCATCGCCCCCTCTCCCTCGGGCACACAGCACACCTGGCTGATGTTACAGCACGCACACACCGAAACACATACACACAGACACATTCAGCAGTCGCAGAAACGGGAAATTGCATGTGTGTTGCGCTGCGCACATTATTGAATTTTCCACGGCGAGATGGCGATGACGATGACACTGTGCAATTACTCACCTTGGCGTGGACTTGGCTAGTAGTTGGGGACAAGCGATTGAAGCGCGAAGGAGTTGCGGTTATCCTACAGTCTGAGGCTCGCGGAGGATAACGGTAACGGTACGGCAACGGCCAGCGGTAACGGAACGTAACGGAACAGATCGGTTCGGATCGCACACACACACGCACGCACGGAGCAGCTGCTGAAAAGTGCCCGCTGCGGTAGAAAAAGAGAGAGACGACTGAACGCTCCACGTGGTGGCGAGCGATGGCGTTTTGCGCGGAATGCACGGAGCGGGAGCGGATTCGGTCACCAGTGCGGCAGGGTCACACTGAGCCAACGGTCACACTAGCAGGGGATGGCAAAGCTGTCGATACTATCGGCTTTATTTAGACAATGTAGCTTGTTTTATTTAAAGTAAAGTGAAGACTACCAATTATTTTTCATTTAAAAAGCAAACCAAAGAAAAAACAAACGAACTATAACATTTCTGTAGTCGATGGCCCGCGCTATTAGCACTATTGTTAGTTACTAGTTTTATAAACTTCGCTAGCATTAATAAATAAATAAAACTGAAGCTTACAAAATTTTAAGATGTTGAAATTGATTTATTTTCGGCTCTATTATAAATATTACAATTATTTTCATTTTGTTGTCGGCAGAAAAGCAATCTCAAACAGGTTGTTAACTATGGTCTTACAAAAATCCCAGCAGTTTCCCACGGTTGGTCTCTGTGGGATAAAGCTATAATCGGCATTCCAAGTGTGTGGGTGGATGTCACCGCTGACGATACTATCGGATTCTTTTATTTTATTAGCAATTTTATTTAAAGTTATTCTTGTTCAAAAACTATTATTTTTTTTATAATATTTTATCTTGTGAACTGTTGAAATTAGTTTGTATTAATCTTACCAAAAACACTGAATCATTTTTATACCAAGTAGAAGAATTTTGAAGTAAAAAACAAAAAAAAAAGAAGAATTATAAAAACTTTAAAATAAAAGTTAAAAATACAGAAGAAATATCATTTATTTTTTTTAACGGTAGTGACGTTGATTTTGAACTGGAAACGATGTATCACGGCAAAACATCCACCAAAAGGTGGGCGCAAACAAAAACCATTTACCTCTGGCCACACTAAGTAGGGTAAACAAAAAAAACGGTGTTGTTGTTTATAGGATAGAATAGGCCCCAAACGGCCCCAAAAAGGCCATGTCGAAACTGAGCGACACCAAGATCCCGATCACGGAGTTTCTGGAGGCGTACCGCCGCCAGCCGTGCCTCTACAACTCGCTGATGGACTCGTACAAGAATCGTTCCTCCCGGGAGGAAGCCTACGAGGCGATAATCAGGTCTCTGAAGATCCCCCAACTGACCGTGGTGGACATCAAGCTGAAGATCAAGAGTGTGCGCACCGTCTACTCCAAGGAGCTGCGCATCTGGATGCGCGAAAAGGAGCTGGGCAGGAGCTATGAGCCCAAGTTGTTCTGGTTTAAGCTGGCCGACTCCTTCCTGCGCTCCGTTTCGCTTTCCCACTGCAAAAGGGTGAGATTTGATAGTGTGTTTTGGTTATTGTGCTTAAATGGCTGCTGCAACCCACCCGCAGGCGAAGAACAAGCATGCTAGTGCCCCCCAAACGCCGTTGAAAACGGAGGAGTCGGTAGCGCCCTCGAGCAAACTGCTCTTCACTGCCGCCGCAGACATCAGTATGAGCGAGGATGCGCTGGAGGAGGAGGACGAGGAGGCGGAAGGCGAGGCGGAGGAGTGTCCTCCGGACCACAGCAAATCGCCGGCGAGCAGCTGCATCATCTCCATGGCAACGGAAAGTGCTCGCAGCGGCAAGGCCGAGCTAATCATTGATGACTCCCCGCTCTGTTTGGTGGACCAGCAGCAGCAGCAGCAGCATCATCATCATCAGCAAGGTCATCCACTGCAGCTCCCGGCCACGCCGGCACAGCGAAAACCGATGTACAACCTGGGTCTCGACTCCGCCGGCGAGGATGAGCTGATGATCTTCGGCCAGAGTATTGCCTCCCAGCTGCGCACCATCACGGACTCATATTCCCGGTCCGTGGCCAAGCTGCGCATCCAGCAGGTTCTGTTCGAGGCGGAAACTGGACAGTTTCAGAGCACCGAGGTGAATAGCACGCAGCTCCAACATACCTTCTAGTCCTTAAGCCTAGATTAAAGCCAACTAGTTTGCGTATTTACGTGTTTATTATATAGTCCTTGTGCTCAGTTCTAGGAGTATTCCTGTAAAAAGGCCACCAAGCTCTGGATTAGGGGCTTTTTAACAAGTTTGTCGTTCAGTGTTTGTAGAAAATATCATTCCCTAAATGACGATTAAGTTGAAACTGTAAATATACCTTTAACAAAATAAATACCTTGTAAGCAATCGATAAATGTTTAAATAAAGCGGGACTTGAAATAAATTAAGAAAAATAAAAAAGATATCGATGTTTTTAAAAGCCTATCGATATTTTTTAAGTTGCCTTTACTTTTACTTAAAATCTAAAATAAACAATAAATAAGTTAAAAAGGATTTTTTAAAAGTAATATTTTCTTGTTTAATGTGTCTTCAGCATAGCTCGCAAATAACTGTTGACCGATTCGTGCGGTCCCCAAATAACTGTTTTTCTCTGAGACTTTGAGCAAACAATCAGAGAGCAACCGATTGAATTGTTCGTACTGAAATTTTGCTCGCACTCAGCCGACGAACAGTTTTTTCGGCTTTCTTTTGCTCGGCTCGGTTACAGACCGATTGCTCCTGAACGACGTTTCAAAAAGTCTTTTGCGCATGTGTGTGTGCATAGTTCAATTTTACAAGGTTAACGTGCTTGGGCGATATTGCTCTCCCTTTCACTCGCACGTACTTTCAAAGGGAATACATTGTATAGTTGTATTAGTGAAAAGACTTTTTGGGATGACTTTTTCAGTCAATCGGTCTTTTAATAAGTCTCCCTGTGCGAGCGACATTCGTATCTCTCATTGAACGAGGTTCGTAACAGAGCGTCTCACGAACAGCTCAACGTAAAAGGCTCAACCGAAAACCAAAACGAAAGGAAACGAAGTGTGCTGCGCAGAGAGAGAACGAAGGGGCATGCTTTTTTTCGGTTGTTCTCGGGAGTAGAGCGTAAGGAAAAAAACGGTTAACAGTTATTTGCATGCTTTGGTCTTCAGTACCGTCCAAATGAATATAACTATCGATACACTGATTGCTATTTTTATTTGAAAGACACCAGGCTGCGACTTACAACTTAAATTTGAGCTAGTACTAGCTTTCTATACTCACATCTGCCACAAAAATTCAATAAGTTTTTACACCTGCTTTCCATTTTCTAAAAAGAGTAAACGCCAGCCCCTATCGATAGCCATCGATAGGCACAGCCGATTGCAATTCTTCGTTGCCGTGGATTGGAGCGGTGCGTGGTCACACTAATGCTTGCATTTTTTTTGTCTGTGGAAATTTCATTTCACAAAAACCGAGATTGTTAAATTAACAAAATTAGAGCGTTTCAGATCGAAATAACAATAGCAGCAATATGCTGCAGTTAAATATAATTGTGAGTATCGCCAGTCGCTTTTCCGAGATCGCACAGACACACAAACGCCAGTTCGAGCAAACACTCGCACAAACGGGCACACGCACACACACATCAGTCGCTCACCCACTGCATTGTTTCTGTTCTGACTTTTTCTGTTGTATTACAGCTACGGTACTTTTTCTTAAATTTTTTATATACGCTATAAATTCGCGTGTGAATAAAAGAGAGTATGTTTGCGCTTGAAACAGCCCTGAAAGGAAGGAGAAATGCAGTGGAGAGAGGAGAGTTTTTTGTTGTTGTTGTCGCTGTTAGTGCTGCAATAATGAAAATTCGGTGAAGCAGGAGACACATACAAATGTACTTGTACATTTCTCATTTTCACTTGTTTATTGTGAATTGAGGGGCAATTGGCGTAAAAAGAGTGTGTGTTTTTTCCTTTTTTGCATGCATACTGTTGTACTTGTGCGTATGTTTGTATGTTGGGGAAAAAGGAGTTATTTCTGCACTGCAGTCTCCTGTTTTGTTGTTGTGCCAACCTTGACTTACGCATCTCTCCTCTGCTTCACCTCTTTTTCGCTCTCTTTCTCCGCTCCGCATCTCTCCTTTCTCTCTTTCTCTTTTCGCCTTGCACCTTTCTGCGCTTGGCGCTCATTTGACATTTTGCTCAAACATGTTGCGTTTGACATATGTGTGCTCGTGCCAGTGTGTGTGAGTGGTGTCTGTTTGTGAAAGAAAATAGTGCAAAACAACAATTGAATCGGAAATCCAAGTCGTACACCTCATTTCTATATAACCCAAAACACAACAACAAAAGTCTGTTAATGCGCGCGCGCTCTGTTTGGCTTTGGCGCTGTTGCCAGTGCGAAATTTGCTGTCCAATTGGCTTGGCTCAGCTGACAAGTGCAGTTAGTTAGCGAAAATACGAAAAGGACGAGAATGAGAGATTTAGATAGAGGGAGAGGGAGAGAAAGTGATGGAAAAGTGGAAAAATCAGAATTAAAATAAGTTCTCAATCAAAGCGTCACACACATTTCTAGTTGTTATTGTTTTGGGAGGCCTTTCTAAATATTTTTACACAATTTGCCACAATAAGTAACCCTATAAATACAAATACACTTGCAGTTTATTGAACACGCTGACGTATACGTTTAAACCGCAACTCGATGCCCAGCCTATAAACAATCGACGCCCGAAGCCTTTTCACCACAAACCACCCAATCTGCACAAACCACCCACTCGACACCCAGCCAACGGAAGAGGAGGACCGAGGATAAGGAGGCAGAGGAGGCGGAGCACCACCACCACCGCCAGTGGTGGCCACCTGCTGCTCCAGGGGCTCCAGGAACAACTGCCGCAATGAAGGTGGACACGGTGAAGCTGAAGAAGGGCTCATCGGAGCTGACGGCCGAATGCCGCGAGCTCATCGACGAGCTGACCAAGCGGCGCACGCGGGCCGAACTCCTTGAGTTTCTCGACACCATCCACGTATGGATCTACGGCAAGTGCGAGCTGTACCATTGGATCGAGATCCTTGACCGGTTTGACAAGATCCTCGAGGAGGCATCGCGCCATGTCAACGCCAACGAGTTCGTGCTGCAGTGCGACACCAATTTCCAGGAAACGGTAAGGACATGTCCAAGATTTTCCTAAAGTTTCTATCCAAACAAAGAATGTACAATGCTATGGCTTATTCTCATAGATTTCCCAGAATTAGTAACTAAAACCTATTTAAAATCTATTTGTATATTGTAGTGCCTCAAAAAGTTGTTATTTATATCGAATTCGATCTTTTTCTGTGAATGGGAAACCCAAGACAAACGTTTTAGTTCTTATAACAGTAGATATCGGGTATCGCCAGACAAAGCATATGTTTTTTTTGTCCAATTCAAAACACATTTATTGAATTCTGTATGTTTATTGTTCTACATAATCTAATTTATACCCGCCAGGATGTCACACTGCTGCTGCACGTACTTAACTTCACCACACTGCTGATCGAGCACTCGTTCTCGCGGCACCTTTACAACTCCATCGAACACCTGACGGTGCTGCTCTCCTCCCAGAACATGGACATCGTCCTGGCCGTCCTCAATCTGCTCTACATGTTTTCCAAGCGCAGCAACTTCATACCCCGCCTGCCGTTTGAGAAAAAGGAACTACTGATCGTCAAGCTGTTCAACATAGCCGAGGTGGGTCATTGGTTGGCAATTCTTTTCCTTTGGTTTTTTATTAACGATGATTGGTCCTAGCGCTGGGGCGATCCCAACTACGGACTGTCGCTCAAGGACTGCTGCATTGGCGAGCCAAAGCTGGAATTTCTTTACCAGCTGTGCATCGACTATGTGGACGAGCACGGTCATGCCGCCCAGCTGGAAATCCCGGACATGATGGACCTCTGCCACACGGCGTCGGCTCCCGAGGTGATCAAGACGATTGCCGGACAGATCTCAAAGCCCAGTGAGGCAATCAAGGTGAGCTCAGGATTAAGATCATAGGATTTCAAAGTACATAACTCAATACCCCTTAGTTTTAAATATGTGATTCAATGTTAATACCTAAAATACACTCCCTAATTGTCTTTTTTTCGCCCATGTGTCCTCCATAGATGCGCATTGCTCATCGGGTGCGCTTGATCTCAGGCTTCAACAACTACAAGCTGCGCCTTCAGTTCGTCCAGGCTCGCCTTCAGGCCGTCTCCATTCTGATCTACTCGAATGCCCTGCAGGACAACACCGACAAGGTGTTATATGCCGGCTTTGGCGAAGAGCTGTGCGAGCTGATCGATAAGGAGGATGTGCATCTCGTGGAGATACGGGCGGCAGTGCTGCGCACACTCACCTCGATGCTGCACTTTGACCGCAATCCGAATGTGCCCAGGTAAGCGATTGGCTGCGACCATGGTGTCGTGGATCCCCCGATAATTGCTTCCCTTTTCCTGTTTTCTGTGCAGCAGGGCCGGGTCGCGACTGATGAAGATCGTTCACTACACAGGAGCCGAACGGCAGGGCGGGACGTTGCCGCTGCTGGTGCGCGACTGCATCGATAATTTGACCACCCACGGACTCACAGAGCGCTACCCGCTCATCCTGGCCACATCGCTTTTCTCATTGCTGTACCACCTGGCCAGCTACGAAATGGGTGGCTCTGCTCTGGTTAAAAGCGGCATGATGCAGTCTCTCCTGTGCGTCATCAGCTGGCCGGGAGTCGACCTCGAGCACATTACGTTCGTGACGCGGGCGGTGCGGGTGATCGACCTGATTACCAATATAGATATCGCACGGTTCCATCAGAACAACGGACTCAACGTGTTCATTGACCGTCTAGAGAAGGAGATCAAGAGCTGCTGTAAGGCATTGGCCGACATTGGCATCACGCTAAAGGAGTCGACACTGCGCGATGACCACAAGCTGGACACCTCGCTGGACCAAGTCGACGATGATGTGGAAGGTGGGTAGTGCCATGGGAAACAAGGGGATAATTATTAAATCTTGGATGTATGGAAAATCTATAGTTAACTATTACTTTTTATTATTTTACAATTGCCTAATTTCTGTTTGTTTTCCCTACCCCTTCCAGACGGCACCGGAGAGAACACGTCAGTGGCCAGCGGAAGTGGATCGCCGCGTCGCGAGAGTTCGAGTGACGGCATCACCGGTGCCGGCAGCAGCGCCTACAGAGCCTACCACGAGCATAGTGGAGGAGCTGGTTCAGGAGCGGGACTCCTGGACATTGGTGGAGCACGCAGCCTGGCTGGCGGCAGCGGTGGAGGAGCATCAGGTGCATCCGGACCGATCATAGGATTAATCAACAGGGATGGAAGTGCCGCTCGTCCGCCGGCCATTATGTATCCCACAAACAGTTACTACGCCCGTCCACTGGCCGAGCGCAAGGCGGAGCTCTCTTCGCAGCTGCCGAGCAGCCTGGCGCCGAAGAAGCCCTCCTGCGTCACACAGCGGGCGGCGCTGCTCAAGTCGATGCTGAACTTCCTGAAGAAGAGCATCCAGGATCATGCCCACTTTAGCAACATGCGCAACATCATGGAGACTAGTCTGACCCAGTCGCTGCGCCACATCATAGCCAATGCGGAGTACTATGGCCCCTCGCTGTTTCTGCTGGCCACCGATGTGGTCACTGTGTACGTGTTTAACGAACCGTCGCTGCTCTCCTCGCTGCAGGATCTGGGCATCACCAGTGTCATGCTAAAGGCGCTGCTCCAAAAGGATGTACCAGCCACCCGGGAGGTGCTGGGATCCCTGCCCAATGTGTTTTCCGCCTTGTGCTTGAATGAGCGCGGATTGTTCGAGTTCCTTTCCTACGACCCATTCGACAAGGTGCTGAAGGTGCTGCTCTCGCCGGACTACTTGGTGGCCATGCGTAGGCGCCGCTCCTCGGATCCGCTGGGCGATACGGCTACCAATTTGGGCAATGCCATGGATGATCTGATCAAGCATCATCCGTATTTGCGGGCCGATGCCACAGAAGCGATTGTCCGGCTCCTAAATGAGCTGGTTCGCCTTGGTTCCGATCCCAGTTTCATTTGCTGGCGGGCGAATAAGGAAAGCAGTGGCTCTGGCTCCGGTTCCGGCAGCCATGGCGGTGCCCATCACGTGGCCTCAACACCCTCACCCATGGTCATGGTGGCTGGCTCGGGAGGATCTGCTTCGGTCCTCCAGGGTGCGGCGGATACGAACGACAGCAGCGGCGATGACGACGACGATGATGACGAAATGAGCTCCGCTTCGCAGCAACAACAGCAACCCACGACTCCAGGTCAAAGTGGAGGAGCCACCACACCCAGAACACAACAGGCTGGAGGAGTTGGAGGAGCAGCCGTGGGAACACCAGGAACGCCAGCAGCCACATCGCAGGCCGTCAAGGTGGTGACGCCACCGGAACGAGAGGCAATACCACTAATCGACTACATCCTGAACGTGATGAAGTTCATTGAGGCGATTTTCAGCAACAGTCCCAATGGCGATCACTGTCGGGAGTTTGTGCTCCACGGGGGACTTAAGCCCATCCTTCAGCTGCTGTCGCTGCCCAATCTACCAGTGGACTCGCCAGTGTCCACCACCTCACAGGCAGTGGCCAATGTCTGCAAGGCCATACTCAGCCAGGCGCAAGAGACCAAAGTTCTGGATGTGGCCCTTAAGCAGCTGGCGGACATTGTGGCCCAATTGAAGCCACTGATCAAGCACTTCACCTTTCCCGGCGGCAGTGTCTTGCTGGCGGAGCTTGTCTGCTGCCAGCGGCTAGAGGATGGCTTCGCCAACGCCGAGTACACGCCCATTCTGCATAACATGAGCTTTGTGCACGGCTATGTCGTAATGCTGGTGCATCTCTGCCGAAACGCCTCCAACGACATGCGAGCCATTCTCCTCAAGCGCTGGGGCGTCAATCGTGAGACTGGTGTCCAACTGCTGCAGCAACTCGTTCAGCTGTACATCTCTCTGGTGTGGGAGAGTACCATTCTGTTGAATCTTTGCTCGGATGAACCCACCCAGCACCCGGATCTCATTTGGGACGAGATTGCAGCCCAAATGTCGGCGGCAGCGGGCACCGCTGATCCCCTAACCGAAGCGGAGCTCTCGAGGAAACTAGAGCGCGCGGCGGAATTCCGGACAAAGTACACACCCGAGGAGCAGTTCCGATACATCAAATCCCTGCTCGCAGCGAGTTCCCGGTTAGGCAGGGCGCTCGCCGAGCTTCTGGGCACGTTGGTGAAGCTATCGGTGGGATCGCCACAGACACGGCAGCGTCGCATCAACGATTTGATCACTAATATCAACACAGTTCCTAAGCCAGAGGCTCGCGAAATAGCCCGCATCCTCAGCTCGATTCTGGTGAACGGATTTAGTCACGAGAGCATCCTGCCGAAGCCTGTGCCGAAACTTAAGCTAACCTTCCTGATCTGCTCGGTGGGATTCACCGGTCCGATGCTGTTCGACGACAAACGCAGCGCTTTCCATCTGATGATATCGCAGTTCTGCGCCGAGAACGGACTAAAAGCCTTCTTTGAGATGTTCTATTGGGCCCTGTCGCTGGATAATGTCTCCCAGAAGTTCGACTTCGATCAGTGGGCTTCGATGGAGGATCTGATGCAGGCGCACGAGGATGACAAGCGCGATTGCCCAGAGGGCACTGGAGAGTTCCTTGACGCCTGGCTGCAGTTGCTCGAGAAGATGGTGAATCCCCGAGCCATGTTGGATTCCCCATACACAATGAGTCCCCGTCATAATTATCTGCCCGACTCTGTTCCATTTGAGCCGGTCTTTTATCTAATCCACATCCACCAGCTGGCCATGCAAGCACTGCGCAGAATCTGGGCACGTCGCCCGATTCCGAACTACGGGCCAAGCATGTTTGAGACCATGATTCTGATCCTCAAGCATCTGATTAAGTCACATCAGACCCTGTTGGATCGCTATCACACGCGGATGAAGGAGATCAAGTTCGAGAACCTGTACATACGGAGCACGGACGATGGTCTGAATGCCGATCACATCAAGACGCTGACGGACATGGGCTTTATGCACTACCACGTGATCGAGGCGTTAAGGACGAATGCCTCGCTAGAGGAGGCCACCGATTACCTGCTAAATAACCCGGAAGCCAGTGCTCTGTCAACGACTGGTGGGCAGTCGACCGGCGGCTCGGCTCCTCCGCCGCCGCCACCACCATCGGCCTCTACAATGGACATTGACATGGATTTGCCTGTGGATGGAGAGTCGACGCAAAGCAAATCCTCCGCTTTGGCAAACTCCAGCTATGACTATAAACACCTAAAGCTGATGCCGTCGATCATCTTCGACCGATTCTGCGACGAAGCCATCTCGAGGGCCTTCGAGTTCATGGAGGCCATACCGGATACGGTCAACAGTGCCGCGGACTTGATAGCCGTGCTGTACAGACGCCACAATCACCTGAACAAGCAGGTGTTTGTCACCAACTTTGTGCGCAACATCATACAGTGGGTGGACTTCACATTGCAGCTGTTTGAACCCTCCAAGACTTCGAAAGCTTCGCGCCTAGAGGAATGTTTAACCGGATTAACTGCCACCCGGCTGTTTGTGCGCCTCAAGACATCGACGCGGCTCCTCGAGGAGAACTACAGTGATCTACACCGGCCTTTGGTGGAGGCGATAACCGCCCAGGATGCCATGGTGTCGCTGGTCAAGCTGCTAGACTGTATGAGCCAGTGGATGCTGGAGCAATCCAGCGAGACGACTGCCACCGGCCAGCAGCGGGCGACAGTCCCGCGATGGGTGCAGAATCTGGTGGATTTAATTGATGCCATCGATAGCATCAGCCACATCCTGCAGCGCAAGGCCAACATGCGGGCGGTTAGCAGCGAGGTGTGGCGCTGGTATGACGCCTCCACGGGCAAGTGGAATGCCTACTCTGAGGCCAACAACGAGCTCATCCGAAATGCGTATGCCGCCGGTGAACGCTGGCTACACATCAACATTGGACGACAGCGCTGCACAGTGAGCCTAAACTGTATGACGCAGGTCAGTGAGGCATCCGGCACACATCGTCCCGTTTGTCCGGCCTTGAAGCTCAGCGAGGCCATTACCGCTCTGAACAGTCCGACGTCGTTGCATAAGGTGGAGCATCTATTGAATCGCGTGGTGCGCACCTCACCCGGCGGTTCGGGAACAGTGCATTCCGACGAGTTGATTTCTTTGCGCCAGCTGATCAACTTCACCGATGGCCAGCAGCAGGAGAACTCGGGAAATTCCAACGAGGAGGTAGCCAATGAAGATGGCGCAACCGGAACCAGTAGCGGATCTCCGCTAGCCGCCATGACGACGCGCAGCAAGTCGCGGCAAAAAAGTGCGGCCGCTGCAGCCGCTGCCAAAGTAAAATCCCAGCCAGGTGGCTCGCCACCCATACCCAAACGCACCCAGAAGATTATACTCAACGAGGAACAGGTAGGCTTGAGCAAATTCGACTGCGGCCGCATTATTGGCAGCATTGTGGACCTACTGCAGCCGTCGCATCTGATGCTCAATGAGACGAAGCTTTCGCTGCTCCGGCTCTGTGCGAGATTGACCAGGAACTACGATAACGCCCAGGTGTTCATTCGGCGGGGCGGAGTAAGGATGCTGCTGCACCTGCAGCAGGCCTGCAGCTTCATGGGCTTCCCCACCTATGCGAACATCATCCTGCGTCACGTGCTTGAGGCACCGCCGGTGCTCCAGGAGGCAATGGAACGAGTGTTGGGCATGAGGGCAGCTGGCATTGTGCCCGTGGGTCATCGCGACCTAATATACGTGCTAACACAGGTGTCGTCGGCGGTGTCGCGCAATCCGCAGATCTTTGTGGCCGCCGCCAAGGAGATGCTCAAGGGCGAGTATCTGCTTAACACGAACAGCACGACACTGGCGGACGATGCACGTGTTATGGTCAAGTCCAAGTTTGGCCAACAACCGACGGCTGCGGCCGGCGGCGCCACGCCCCATTCACAGACCCCAACACCACCGCCATCGTCCAAGGATGAGCTCAAGGATGATCCCCAGGTGCAGTCATCGGTGGCCGTGCTAAAGGACCTGCTGCACGGACTAGTGCAGCCCTGCTGGCACTACGGCGGCACCGGATCTTTGGATCGCGGCCAGGGGGCCGCGGAGCTGCTGCAGCCCGACCAGCCACCAGGCACGGCCCAGGGATGCCACGATGACGAGGTGAGTGTGGGTGTGGGTGTGACAGGTTGATATTTAGGTTTCGAAAGACAGTAGCTTTTATAAGTAGTATTCGAAAATATTGGGTTTGCAAAGATTTTGCTTACTAAATATTATTCTATTAGTTATATTACCGCTTCCAGGAAACCCCCGCACCCGTGACCAGCAAGAAGCAATCCTCAGGCGGAGGAGCAGCTGCTGGCCAGGCTCAGACGACGGAAAAGTTCGAGCCGTGCTGCTGCACCTGGCACATCCCGACCAGCGGACACACCCACGCCAAGCCGACCATCTCGCGGGCAACGCTGCTCAAGCTGCTGGCGGACTCAACACGGGCTTACCAGTCACTGGTGCCCCGCGTCCTCTTGTCCCACGTTTACACACCGGCGGACAGTCCGCTGATCTCGGCACCGCAGCAGACGTTCCTGGGCGTGCTCCTCGATCGCTTCCTGCCGATCACCCAACGGCATCATGTGCCCGAGGTCAGCACAATGACCCGTGTGCTGATCTGCTCACTGTCGGACTGCTACCAGCAGCCCGGAGTCCAGGTCCATGTGGCCGAGGAACTGCACGCGGCGGTGGCCAGGGCCCTGGCCCAGCCGGACTCCGCCGAGAAGCACACGCGACTCCAGGTTCTGATGAGCCTCTTCCCCAACCTCATTGAGTCGCCCATGCTGTACGACAAGGTGCACATGCATCGCAACAATATGTACCGTGTGCTTTTGCGGCAGGGAGTGATGACCTATCTGACGAAGGTGGCCCAGTACAAGGATCTGTCCAACCACAATACGCTAAGCACCCTGGCCGCCATCCTGCGACCCATGGAGATCCTGCTCAGGTTCAGTGTGTCCACCACAACGCTAGGCTCGAAGAGGATTCTCTTCGGCGGCGGCGGAGCTGGCGGAGCGAATGGTGCTGGCAACGGCAACAGCACTGTCGGCGGTGCCAATGGAACGGGATCGGGCAACACGTATGGAACGATTATCAACCGGCGATTATATCCCCGCCTGGCGGCACGCACCGCAGTAAGTGCAGCTGTGGAGCGATCCAATGCGATGGGTGGCGAGCATGTGCTGCGAGACATTATACGAAATGTGCTGTCCGATCGGCGACATGCTTTTGAGTTCATCTTCAACTCGGACGAGATGGCCGTGGACTCTGAGGACTCCGCTGCTCCGGGCTCTGGAGGAGTGGGCGGCGGTGGATCTGGGACAGGCGGTATCGGAGGGGGCGTGTCGGGATCAGGATCAGGTGGCGGCACCGCAGCCGTCATCGATGTGGTCGAGGAGAGAAGCAATGGTGGCGACACCAACGATCCCCCGGCTAACGTAGGCTCTGGATCTGGATTGGCAGCAGGTCAATCTTCGGCCAGTGGTGGTCCCGTGCGACCAGTGCTCAACTTCGATCAACTGTGGGACGACTTCCTGCAGAGCGAGGGACTACGATTGGCCTCGCGAAGCAGCGGTGGCGCCGGATCTGGGGCTGGATCCGCTGGAGCAGGCTCAAACGGACAGCAAAACGGTAGCAATGCCACTGCTAGCTCTGCGAACTCGGGAAACAATTCAGGCAGCGGAGATCCTCGCCTGCGCACCAATCCTGATGTGGATGTCGGCGGCGGCAATGGCGGCGGCAATGGGTCCAACACAGGTGTTGTGAATGACAACGGAATCAGCGGCGGCGGCGGCAGTGATGGCGCTTCCACATCATCGGATACAGGAGCTCCGGGTGGTGAACGTCGCGATTTGAACGCCTCGCTGCTGGGCGATGTCAGCACCTCTGAATCCGATTCGGATGCTTCTACGGAGAATGACGAGCGGAATGAGGAAGACGAGGATGAGGATGACGACGCCCCTGATGAGGATGTGGACGAGCACAGCGAGACTGATGTAGACGAGGAACGGCCGCGCCAGTTCATCGAGGTCTTTGATCACATCTATGAGCCGGAATCCTCTGAGACCGCGTCCAATGACGCAGATGTGGATAACGACGATGATGATGACGAGGATGAGGATGATGTGGACGATGACGATGATGACGACGAAGATAACGACGATGAGGATCGCGAGGAGGGCCAGAGTGTCATGGATGCGGAGTTGGAGAATCAAATAGACATCGCCCTCGCCCTAGTCTCGTCCAACAATCGGCCACGACGAAGTGCAGCGGTTAATGCCTCTGGCGATGGTTCCGCCAATCGTCCCAATCCCGATGACGAGGTGGACGATGAAGACGACGATGTGGATGCTGATCCCGATGGAGATCCCGATGTGGATCCAATTGGCGGTCCATCGGCTGCCCAGGCGGAGGCTTATCTGTACGAGCGATTAGGCAGCGGCTTGATGCCCACTCCACCGGTTGGTTTCCGCGTGCGGATGAACAGCTCTATTGCTCAGCCACTGGATATTGATGTAAATGGCGGAAATGGTGGTAGTGGAAGCGGTGCAGGCGTCACTGGATCGGCCGGCGGATCTGGCAGAGGCTCGTCGACAGGCGGGACAACGGCCAGTATCGGGGCTATTGCCTCCGCCGCCCTGCGTCCCTCATCCGGCTCATGGATGGCACCGGACTTCAATTTCATTGGAGTGTCGGGTGGAGCTAGTGGCTCTGGCCTCGGAGGTGCCTCAGGCAGCGGATCAGGTGTTGGTGGCAATGCCAATGGAGGCGAAGTCAACGCCTTCCTCACGCCTACCATGTCGCAGCTGGAGCGCACTGGTAGTGCATCAGGTAGTGGCCAAAACATGAGCAATTTGCTGGACGAACAACCATCGGTCAGTGGCGGCGGAGGTAGTGGCGGAGGATCAGCCTCCGGTGGCGGCGGTGTCAGCGGCGGAGGTGGAGCAAACGGCGGTACCGCAGGACAGCATCCGAATGCAACGCTTTGCGCGAATGGAGTGCGCCGGCGCTTGCTCTATCTGGACCAGCAGTACTGCGTGTGCATGCCCACGCATCAGAATCCCACGGAAGAGACCCAAATGGAGACATTCACTCAGGATGGTAAGTATTTGAGTGGTTTCCTCTTTCCGTTTCGTTCCAGTCCTAATGTTTTTGCTTACCCCTCCTAGCTCTGCATTGGTGGCTAGAGGAGGCCACGGTCTTGGATATGGAGAGCCAGACTGACGCCTGCCTGTATGCCGCTCACTTCCTGCTGCCGCATCTCATCAAGGAGCTTAAAACAGCACACCAGCAGCGCAAGCAGGAGGAAGCCGCCCGCCAGAGTGCCACAAACTCCACAACACCGGCATCGGCTTCGGCCGGAGCACCTGCGACCTCCATCCTAACGGCGGGGTCGAACACAGCGGCCCCCACAGCGACAGCCTCTATTGCGTCCAGCATACTGGCGAATGCCGTAGCCGCGGGCTCAGGCAGCAGCAGTTTGGTGGTACCACCGGTGGCAGCCTCTGCCACGGGAGGCACCCGGCGCAGTTCGATTCCCGTACTGATTCCCTCGAGCTTCGGTCCTAGTAGTGCAACGGGAGCCAGTGCCACTGGAGATGCCACGGCCACAACTGGGGGAACCACTAGCAGCCCCTACACAAGCAGTGAGTACTTTTTCAAAACGTTAGCATAAACATGTACTGATGTTATCACTTTTTTTTTTCTTTGTAGCATCCATTAGCGGCAGTGGGTCCTTGGAGTCGCAGACGACGACTCGAGCGCCCCGGCAACGCGGTGGATTGCGCCAGCACAGTCAGCTGCCCTTCAACATCTATGCCGAGATTGACCTGACCAACGAACAGGATAGCCAAGGCGCAACATCAACCAACTCGACAACAGGCTCCAATCCGGCCGATGGAGCGGAATCACAGGCACAGCAGCAGCCGCAGCAAAACTCCTCCGCTCCTCCGTCGGCGCAGGTGGCGGTCCTTCAGCATCAGCGCCATCCACCGGTGCCACTCCTGCCGTCCAGTGGAAGGCCATCGCGACCTCACTCGCGTCTAGACGAGGCGGAGCTGCTTCTGTTACAGGTAATTCTTGTGGAGAATATCACATTTTTAATACAGGACTAAGCCCGATTGCTACTCTGCTCTGCTCTTCAAATTCTAGTTGGCCGATCGCCAGGCTGTACGCAGTCGCCTGCAAGTGTCCAGCGGACACACAAATTCCTCCCGCACTTCGGGATCGGCGCTGATAAACGCTCGGCCCAATCGTGATCTACCCGCCCGTCTGCAGCGCCTTGTCCAGGCACATAGCTCCATTTCCAGTCGTAACAGTGCATCCGCCGCCACCACGCCAGCTCCGACGCTTGTTTCCATGCCAACGCGCATGTCCAGTGCGGCTCTGGAGCAGCTGAATGTCCCCGCCCCGGATGTTGTTGGCCCAGACAGGAACTTTGCCTTGCCACCTTCCCTGGAGGTTGATGTGGACGTACTGCCCGGCATACTGGACCGCATACTGCCGCAGCAGGAAGCGCAACCGGAGGAGGAGGATCAGCTGTTGCTGCCACCACCTCCGCCACCGCCGCCCAGTGATACGGCGCCGTTGCTCCTAACCGAGGACGATCTGTGGCCCGGCACAACAGTGGTCAATGTTGGGTCTAGAGAAGAGTCCTCTTCTACCGTGGCAGCCGCAGCCAGCACCGAGGCTGCAATCGAGTCAAATCAATCGGATCAGACCCCAGAGAGCAGCGAATCTGTTTCTCCGAACCCGCAGCCTCCCGCAGCAGCATCAGCAGGCTCAACGCCAGAAGAATCTGGCGAAGGTGGAGGAGGAGGAGCTGCCTCAGCTAGTACACAAACCCCGGCATCAACAGAAGATTCCGCCGCAGGTGGAACAACATCTGGTGGCGCAACAGCCACCATAACGGACATGAGTCCCGAGGTACGGGCCGCTCTCGGGGATCTGGAGGTGCCCGAGGGCGTGGATCCTTCCTTCCTGGCCGCTCTGCCAAGCGAGATGCGCGAGGAGGTGATCCAGGAGCACCTGCGCATGCAGCGTATCCGACAGCGAGCGCAGCAGAATGCCATTCAAATTGCCCACGATTCGCTGGTCGAGGTGAATCCCGAGTTTCTAGCCGCCCTGCCACTGAACATTCAGTCGGAGGTGCTGATGCAACAGCGGATCGAGCAGCAGCGACAGGCGGCTCAGACCGCAAATCCGGAAGATCCCGTGGACACGGCCGCCTTCTTTCAAAACCTGCCCGAGAATCTGCGTCAAGCGGTGAGTTTAATAATTATTTTAAGAATTCGGCGAGCTAAACGAACTAACCCCCTTATATCGTAGATACTCACCGACATGGAGGAGTCGCAGATAGCCAGTTTGCCGCCAGAGTTGGCTGCGGAGGCGCAGTTCCTGCGTCGCGACTGGGAATCTCGCAATGGCGCCCGCATGGACGCCCATCCGCCCAGCAATGCGTTATGTAAGTGGTGGAATGTGCATTATCTTAAAGTTTACAAGTCCTAACCACATTTCCTGTGCATTATTCATACACAGCCCGTTTCCAGACAACGCTTCAGAGCCTGGACGAGGCACGCTGGCACAGCTCCATTTGGTATGACGCCAGTGGCAATGCCCAGCCGCAACACCACCAGCACACTACGATTGTGCATCATCATGCCCACGCACATCACGCCCCGACCATGGGCAAACCCCTGGCTCTTCTGATGATGGAGGACGAGAACATCTTGCTTGATCCGGATTCGTTGGCCACACTCCTACTCTTCCTGTTCGTCGAGGATCAGAAGGTGAACAGCATGCGCCTGCATCGCGTGATCCGCAACCTGTGCCACCATGAACCCACCCGGGATTGGATCATCAGCGCCCTAATCAGCATCGTCCAGAAGACCAACGAGGACAACGCCAACTTCGGAGCGGGTCAGGCGGGCGGCAAGCCGGAGTGGCTTAAGCTGCGAGTGGACGCCGCCTTTGGCTACAAGAGCAACATCTTTCTGATCAATCGGTTGTACGAGGGCAGTGCCCGAAGCATCAGCATCAATCCGCAGGCGGCACAGATGATAGTGCGCAACTGTCTGGATCTGCTGTTTGTGCTGGCCAAGCACTATCCGTCCAGCTTTGTGCCCTTCAACCGCGAGGTGAAGGCCAGGCGCATACTGAGTGCGGTATTTGGCATGCCGTCGCCCACGGCTGGTGCAGCAGGTGCTGCTGCTAATGCTGGCGGTTTGGCAGGACGTAATATGGATGACTATCCACCGCCCGGTGGAACTCTGGACTTTCGCTCACGTTTCTGCCGGTACCAGGTGGCCAATCGGCTGCGCGGCATACTCGACGACCATCCTACTGCCCCCAAACCAACCGCAACACCCTTGGATGAGGCACCCTCCACATCAAAGGCGGCTGCTGCCAAGGCAGCTGCAACGGCCAAGGTGTCTAGTGGCAGCCTAAATCAGAGCTCGGTGCCGTACCAAACGAATGCGAAGAACTTCTGGGATGTTGTTCTAAACATCGATCGACAGACCCAAGTGCGGTTGGCCAATGTGGCCCAGTTTCCACTCACCTCGCAGCCAGCTTGGGAATGGCAAACGAATACCGCCGACTTCCTCTCGTTCAGCGATTCGCCCTTCGGACAGCTGCTGGAAATGCTGCCCTACAAGGTTATTTGCCGGTCGCCCCATCTCACCGACATGCTGGTCAAGTTGCTTGCTTCGCTCAGCACCGAGCTGCCCAAGGAGGAGGAACAGATGCCACTCAGCGATCAAATGCCCACCCTTATACCCATTGGTCAGGTGGCGGCGGCGGCGGCAGCTGCGTCAGCTGAGAACTCCCAGGCGAATGCATCAGAGATTGGTGACGGCTTGGCCGCCAACAGCGAGGAGCAAGCCACTCCGGCCAGCGGTAATCCAGCCTCCGGTGATAGCAATGCGGGAGTAAAGCGAACCCAGCTACCAACCTTAAGTGTGGCCCTGCCAGTGGCACCGTCGAAGCCACGGCGCAAGATCTACTCGAAGAACTTTTCGCAACTGCAGCTGGTAATCGAGGTGCTGACCCACCAGTGTGGCACCACCGAGGGCCTGGACAACGTGGCCAAGTTGATTGTGAACCTAACGCAGTGTTCGCAGGCATCCAATGCCATTTTCATTCAGTACTTGACCGCTGCCATATTGGGATTGGCCGAGGAGGTGCGCCAAGCGATACAGATGCTGCTCAACGAGATTCGCATGTATAACATCCACCACGGTGTGGCCGGGACCACATCACAGGCTGCCTCTACATCCGGGGCAGCTGCAGCGGCAGGAGCATCAGTTGGATATGTAGCCACAGTGTCGGGAGCCAGTCTCCTGCCCAACTTGGCCGTCCACGAGGGCATCATGCAGGATCGCTTCACCGCCGAGCATGTGATCATTTCGGCACCAAAGAACGCCAAGCCTACCTGCGAATTGCAGCTGCCGTCGATGAAGAAGCTGATGTCCAACTCATCCGCCCAGCCGTACTTCTTGCGCACCCTGAAGATCTTCATGCAGGTGCGCGACATGTATGAGGCGCAGAATGGCTTGTCCACGGGCGGTGGAATCACTGGTGCAGCTGGCGACAACGATGACGACATCATCGACATTGAGGGCGATGGCGGAGCTTCCGGCGGTAGCAGTTCGGACATGGCTCCCGGCTCGGCCAGTACAATATCTCCTCCGCCACCAATGGAAACCAATCAGACCATACACGATGCTGATGAGGACGAGGAAGACGATGATGAGGCAAGGGCATCGCCGGGTGTCTGCGGCAGTCATGCGGCGGCAAGCGCTGGCAAATCGACCAAACCCACTCTGAGTCAGATCCTCTGCCTCGACGTGCTTTGGCACACGCTTAGCGAATGCCTGGTGGCATTGGAGGAGTCCAAGGACGAGTTCGCCGTCCTGGTGCTGCAGCCCACCGTGGAAGCATTCTTCCTCATCCACGCCTCGCATCGCGGTGCTGCCAAAAAGTCGGGTCGCGGCTCCCTGGCTGGAGTTGTGGGCTCCGGACTGCGGGCAGCTGTCGGCGGTGGAATTGGAGGATTGGGAGCAGCCGCGTCGTCTGCCCAGGAGCACAGTCCATCGATGGACGACACTAGCAGCGCCAATACGCTCAGTTCGGCCAGTTTCGAAGGTGAGTTTGAGGACATTTTATCCATTGATACCTAATTTCCTGACAATAAATCGGCATTTGCATAATTTTTCAGATGAGCCACGAATGCAAGACGCCTCCACAAACACACCGCTTTCAACCAACAGCTCCGCCACAACAGCGCTGAGCGCACATGAGGCACAGCTGAGACAGGATCGCCAGAAGTTCCTTCAGTTCGCCGAAAAACACCGCACCGTGCTCAACCAAATACTGCGCCAGTCGCCAACTCATCTCTCGGACGGACCCTTTGCCGTGCTGGTGGACCATACGCGCATCCTGGACTTTGACGTCAAGCGAAAGTACTTCCAGACGGAGCTTGAGCGCCTGGACGAGGGCATTCGGCGCGAGGAGCACACGGTCAGTGTGCGTCGCGTAACTGTCTTTGAGGATTCGTTCCGCGTCTTGTACCGCCTGGGACCGGAGGAGTGGAAGAACCGCTTCTACATTGTCTTCGAGGGTGAGTTTGGGGCTAAAAGAAAGCGAATTTCTAGTGTTGGGTTTAACTATTTCGTTTTTTTTGTTTTTTTGCAGATGAGGAAGGCCAGGATGCTGGCGGCCTGCTGCGCGAATGGTATGTAATCATATCGCGCGAGATCTTCAATCCGATGTATGCCTTGTTCTGCGTATCGCCGGGCGATCGCGTCACCTACATGATCAATCCCTCCAGCCATGCCAATCCGAATCATCTGAGCTACTTCAAGTTCGTCGGCCGCGTAATTGGTAAGGATGTCCTTAGATTCTCGTCCTGCATCAGCCTTTGATTACCTACCACTTTCGATTCACTTCAACAGCCAAGGCCGTGCACGATAACAAGTTGCTGGAGTGCTACTTCACCCGATCCTTCTACAAGCACATCCTGGGCAAGCAGGTGAAGCACACGGACATGGAGTCGCAGGACTACGAGTTCTACAAGGGTCTCGACTATCTCATGAAGAACGACATCTCCACCCTGGGCTACGAGCTGACCTTCTCCACCGAGGTGCAGGAGTTCGGTGTCACCCAGATCCGTGATCTCAAGCCAAACGGACGCGACACCGCCGTGACCGAGGAAAACAAGTTCGAGTATGTGCAGCTGGTGTGCCAGCTTAAGATGAGCGGCTCCATTCGACAGCAGTAAGTTAACAAACATACATAATCATTTTCTTTGTGACTGTGACATTGAATCCTCACCAGATTGGACGCATTCCTCGAGGGCTTCTACGACATTATTCCAAAGCATTTAATTTCGATATTCAACGAACAGGAACTGGAACTTCTCATATCCGGCCTGCCGGATATTGATATTGAAGATCTAAAGGCGAACACCGAGTACCACAAGTACACCTCCAAATCGGCCCAGGTGAGATCTTGACCATAAACCTATGTACCTCCTCCTATCCCGCTCTAAACCATGCCTTGTCCATCCATCCAACAGATTCAATGGTTCTGGCGTGCATTGCGCAGCTTTGACCAAGCGGACCGGGCCAAGTTCCTGCAGTTCGTCACTGGAACATCGAAGGTGCCTCTGCAGGGCTTCGGCTCCCTGGAGGGCATGAACGGAATTCAGAAGTTCCAAATCCATCGGGACGATCGATCCACTGATCGATTGCCCTGTGCACACACCTGGTGAGTATGGACGCTTAGAAGAGCTTAATAAGTTTGCTATTTCTCGATATTTAATATATGTTTTTGCCTTGAAAACATCGATATTATCGATCAATATTCCGAAAATATCGAAAATTGCGATCAGAGAGCATGAATCTTATTCTGAGGATTTCGAATTAACTAGAGTAACGAAATCTTGCAAATGGAAATTCAAATAACTTTGTTTTATGAAAGTATATTACTGGAAACTTATTTTAAATGACTCGATCTATATTTAAACATCAACTAAAAAGAATCACATTTCTTGCCTGCAGCTTCAACCAACTGGATCTTCCGATGTACAAGTCATACGACAAACTGCGGAGCTGCTTGCTGAAGGCCATACATGAGTGCTCCGAGGGCTTTGGCTTCGCCTAAGCAGCAGCCTCGGTGGTTTTCGGTAGCTGCGACAGCGAGGCCAGCCAACCAATCGAGCAGCCAAGCAGCCAGGAACCCATGGACGCAACACTATTCCTAATACGCCTACGGCACGACGAGAAATGCATAATTGATTTGAACAGAACAGAACAGCCACTGCAAATTTGCGATAGCGGCAACAGAAACTGCATACATACACAGTACATATAGTTATATAGTATATATAAAAATGTTGAATTAATTATTAATTTTCGCGCCTATATATATACAATATATATTTTCTTAAATTTTCAAAAGAAAACGGAAAAAATCTAAGGAAACCTACAAAAAAAATAACAAAAAACTGATACAAACGCGAAACAGCATATTCGATTTAAATTTGTCTGCGTAACTCATCCCTATTACATTGTTTCGGAATCTATCCCTGTCGTTTTGCACATTTTCATTAAAACAAAAGGATCTATATAAAAGAATATACACAATTTGACATATTTTTATTTACCTAAACACGAAACCGAATAGCAAAGGATTAAACGTAGTATATAGAACGCAAATGCACATAAACAGATTATACACTTTGGTTTCTTGTTTACTTAAGTGAATTTACCGAAGATGAAGGGCAGGCAGCGGAAATAATTAAATGGATTAAAGTATTTTGATGTAAGAGATAAGTCCTTATGTTATGCATTTTATGTTTACCTTTGGAATAATGAGCCGCAGATGTAACTTAAAGAATGTGGAATAAAGTAAGAGTAAGCTCATTTATCAAAATACATTTTCAGAAATCACTTAATAATGGCATGGGCCTTGATGATTGAAAAATACATCTGGAAGGGAGGGGTAAGCAGCTTTGCGGTCTCGAAGACGATCCCATAATTGTGGACTATTTTTGATTTTGAAATAAAACATGTTCCTGTATGTTAATTTATATTAATTTTTAATTCATAGTTAAAATTGTTCGATACTATCGTTTCTACTGTATCGATGATTTGTTGACTATTCATCGATAGCCCCAGCTAGCAAACCGATCGATGCTATCGATTGTGGTCATATCATATGGATTTGTTTATCAGAAAGGAGCTGGTTCTAGCCAAAGAAACTGGACTGGAGGATGTGGCGCCGCAGTGCCTCAAGCTGCTCACGTGGCTGCACGGCTGCCAGGAGGAGATGCGCTCCCAGCACCGCCACCTGCGGCTCAGCCAATCCCTGATAGAATCCCTGCTGAAGGCCCACCTGTACCTGTTCGAGTGCTACGATCGCTTCGGAGAATCGCTGGCCGATCGATGCGATTCCAATGGCTTCTTTGCGGGCTGTTCCGGTCTGGAGGATCGGAGGCAGTGCATCCGGGAGCTGTGCACGAGCATTGTGAACACAAGGAGAGGGGAGGCGCATGCGCCACTGCTGCATCTAATGCACCGCACTCTCGCGGAGATTCAGCCCGCTTGGAGTGTGATCCGTGATCTGGACTGGACGGAGATCCGCCAATCGGAGGCACTCTCCTGTAGCGACCTCATCAGCCCGGATCTCCAGCAGATGCGCCGCCTGGTGAAGCGGATTGGACGTTTGTCCAGCCTCCAGCACATGGAGACCGCCCTGCAGCGCGCCATGCAGCTGGTGGGTTTCCAGGTGTGGCTGCACCTCTTCCGGGAGTCAAGGGACAGTGACATCCACTCCGACTGCCACCTAATTCGCCACATGATCTGCGATACTCTGACGGAGAGCGGATCACCCGCCTGCTCCGGTTTCCTGCACAATATCTACCTGTTCGTATCGCAACCCGCCAAGGAAATGAGGTTCTGCGCTTCTCTGGAGCATGTGCGTCTGGCCGGCAGCCTGATTACCTACTTAATTGGCCATTGGAGCCGTCACCTGCCGTACCTGGACCTGGATGAGATGCAACTGACCGCAGAGGCTCCTGTCGCGCAACTGCCCGTGAACGAGGCCATCTTTGTGACCCACCTGATGCTGACCACCGGATCTTCGTGTCGTCGCCAGTTCGTCCAGCAGTTACGCACCCACCTGTCCGCCCAATTATTTGCCCAGCTCCTGGAGCTGCTCAATAAAGTGGCCTATGTTTTTAGTTAATAACACTAAGCTTTTAATCGTTTTTGGGCAGGAACTCGCAGTTGCCATCGGTCAGGCGGACCACCTTCTCGCCCTTCTCCGCCAGGATCTCCTCGATGTTGCGCTTGCCCTCCAGATCCGTGAACCAGTTGAGATTGTCGGCGATCAGGTGGTGATTGGAGCAGCCCTCGCAGGTCACGATGACAACGCCGCGCTGGTAGGCTACCTTGGAAATGGTCTTCATGTTCCGCGTCTGGCACACCTTGCAGGTGTAGATCAGCTGCATCTTGGACTCCAGTTTCGCCAGGGGAACGCTATTGGAGGCCACCGTTTTGTCCGCATCTTTCTGGAGGCGAAGAAAATTGAAACTGCATGAGTTAAGGTTTTTTTTTGATAATGATTGGTATTTGTACCCCCCAAAAATCATATTCTACTTTAATAGATGACCTTAAATTTTACCTTGAAATGATAATACATGTCTGATACGTTTTAGCCTTTGTAGGTAATATAAAACCACAAAGAAATATGTTATTTTAATTTTAATAGCCATAAATTTTATTTACAATTATGTTGTTACATTTAAATAATATAAAATTTAGTTAGTAATAGATTATTAATAAATATGAGAAATTTATAAATCAAAACGATTTTCGTTTACAGAAATATTACTCAAATTTGATGGTCAACAATTCTGAAATTCGTTCGTTTTTGCACTTCTTGGCGAATTTAATATATATTTCCCAAACTTACCACCGGTTTGCTGCAGTGTAAACTGCGGCAAATGCACGTGTAGTTGTTGTTCCTTAAAACAGCTGTTTGTGTTTTGGTTGCAAAATATTGCAATTGCAACGGAAAATGCGGATGATTCAAAGCATCGATTTGTGTATTTCGGCTAGTCGCAAATAGGGTACGTCGTGCCGCGCCTACGCTGATTTTGAACACTTGCCGTAGGGCGCACATTTTCGTGATTTTATTGATATTATTTAATTCCGACCAGAAGTGTGAAATACAGTTGCGCTTAGGGATGACACTTTTGGCCCTGTACAACTTCAAATGTGATGTCACGACTGTCAACAGTGACTTGTCCAGTTACAAGTGGAGCATCTACAAATATCGTAAAAGAGCTTAAAACAGAAAAATTAAGAGTTAAAAGACCAGAAAACTAATTTGAGAAAATCGTAAGTTAAAGGAACAGAACTTTACACACAGTCGTTCTCTTGCATATAATTAAGTTTAAGAAAGTGAACCTCCCACAGACTTTCATTTGCATATAATTAGAGGCATTTCACTTAAATAAATTGTAATACACCACAGATATTAAACTAACAAAATGATCGTGCTGATTTTTGAAAAACCAAGTCACGGTGTTCACCCCAACCCGTGACTCAGGCATATCGATAGCTGCAGCTGATATGCTCTCACGTGATACTATCGAGAGTAGTGTCATCACCATCTGGTAATAGAACTATTGTATTTTCGAATTTTTTTGTGGAAATTGTCGAGGAAAACAAATTATATAAAGCTAGCGAAGCGATGGCAACACGTGTGGTGGCAACGGCGACGGTGCGGGCGGTCAAGGGTCGCAAGCTGATCCCGACGCGGGCCGCTCTGACGCTGGTAAGAGCAGCGAGAATCTGGTGAAATCGGCTCGTGCAGCTGAGCTGATGAAGTAACAGTCCCCTCCAACTGATTCTGATCCCCAATCCAATCCTTTCCAGACTCCAGCGGCGGTGCTGCGCATCAAGACTCTGCTGCAGGACAAGCCGGACATGGTGAGTGACCACTGGCGATCAGTAGATGGGTAGGCTCTGGGCTCAAGATCGCCACTTAAAAGGCTTACCACCCAAGGGCCTGAGCTCTTGAATGCCGAGAGATTAATCCAAAAAGGTCTTAGAGCATCCCTCGATAATTATATAAGGTTTAAGACCTATAGGTGTCCATTAGTCTTGACGATACACATATATTTAATTCCCTTAAGATCATATTAATGATGTATCAAGCTGTTTTTCTCTATTCATGCGCATTTCAATTTGCAATACGCTTATTTCAGATAGCAACATTTAATAGATGCTGTATTTCGGTTCTATGCTAATATACATATGTACATACAAATCTTTACAAGTCTTTGTCCGTTAATCTACCCAGAATCTGCAGATTTCGACCATCCCACACACCAAAGAAACTTTATGACTCGCTGAACACTTACTCTTCTTATTCTTGAGTGAACAAACGCGTTGATATAAGCCTTTTTATCATATTATTCAAGATGTAGTTGGATTATGATTTAAATATTTGTATCCCGACCAAAGTATTATAGTACTTAACCATTTAAAAGTTGAAAATATTGCATTAATAACAAATGTACGGCTACGACCGTGATCCCGCATTAAATGATCCCATTCAGTTAACTTTAAAAGGCCTACCCCTTTTCCATCATCTTAACCAAATTCATTTTATTCGAATTGGAGATAAGATAATCATTCGATGTTTTCTCTCCCCCAGGTTGGCTTGAAGGTGGGTGTGCGCCAGCGGGGATGCAATGGTCTCTCCTACACGCTGGACTATGCCAGTCAAAAAGGTAAGCCACAGTGCTCTTGGGGTTTGTCAGTGGAGAACTAACGCTGGGCTTTTTTGCTAATATTTGCCAGCAGACAAGTTGGACGAGGAGGTGACCCAGGATGGCGTCAAAGTTTTCATCGACAAGAAAGCTCAGCTATCGCTGCTGGGTAAGTATCTTACGAAGAATGGCAGCCCTTGTGTAGCCAAGGTAAACCAAGTTCCAATTTATTTTCAAGGCACCGAGATGGACTTTGTGGAATCGAAGTTGTCCAGCGAGTTCGTGTTCAACAATCCGAACATCAAGGGCACCTGCGGATGCGGCGAATCGTTCAGCATGTAAACCGATGGAGATCCGGAGGAGATCCGCCGGCACCCGCCTCGCAGACCTAAATTAACCAAGTTAAATGCAGTACGCGGCCTAACCTAGTATCTCATTTCTTGTGTGTTGGCAAAAGCACCGCATCCTTTGTAAATTTTACTTCGCAAACGAATTCTAAATGTTAAGTTGTGTTCTATAGTTAAATTTTAGTTGTAGCGCTAGGTAAGTGACCCACCCGCTTCCTGGCCGCAGGCTGGCAGTTTGTCCTTTTAGCCCTAGTTCAATATATAGACAAGGAATGTTCTACAAAAGATCTCGGTCGATTTTCGTGTTTATTGTGTATGAAGAAAGCTTAGGACTAAGTGTTTCACTATCGCTGATTGATGCCCTGGAAGCCGTACTCCTCGTAGTCATCGCGCGTGTAGACGAACTCGTCGAAGTTGGGGCTGGTGGCCACCTCCTTGCCGCCGTACCAGGCGTAGCGCACCGGATCCTCGGGGCAGATGAGCGACACCTCCAGGTCGTCGGGAACCAGAGCGCGCAAGTCTCGCTTGAGGCGCGGCAGGAAGCCGGGAAACTGGGCGCAGCCGCCCACAATAAGGATGTTGAGGAGCAGTTCCCGATGAGCTTCCCAGGGACAAGCCTTTAGGCAATCGGCCACTGCCTCTGGGATGCCCACCTGCGGCACCCCAATGTCCGAGGGATTGAAGAGCAGCTCGGGTACGGTGAAACGCTCGTTGCACAGCGGCACCATCTGCTGCTGATCCTCGTCCTCGCGCGGCTTGCCCGGCACACGGACATAGCCCCGTTTCACGGTGGTGAAGTCCGGAAGGACATAGTCCAGCGAAAGTTCCCGACGCTTCTCTTCCGCCTGATGCACCTGCATCGCCTGCTTGAAGTCCTCCGCCACGAAGCATACGTCCTCCTTGATCTGGTTCACCACATGGCTCTCGTCCATCACGTTTAGGTGGCGGTACGAGATCAGCTCCTTGAGGTGATTGGTCAGCGCCTTGCCGCCCATGTCAATGCGGCGTATGCCCTCAAGGACGCGTCGTCCCAGGACAAAGGGAACGATGTGTGTGAAACTATAGCCGACATCGATGATGATGCAGTTGAGCGTTTGCATTGTGGTGCGCTCCTCGCTGTCGGCGACATAGTTAAAGGCGGCCAGATCGGCGGCTGTGGTCTTGTACACACCGGCCGCCCGGTACTCCTCGAACAGCATCTCCATCATCGCCTCCTGGACGCTCTGGAAGTTCATCTGCGGCTCGGTGATGACGATATTGCGGTTCTCCAGCGTACAACCGATGCCGTCCTTGCTGAAAATGTAGTCCCACACCGTCTTCTGGGTATCCCAGTTGAGTAGGTAGCCGCGCTGGAATGCCAGGATGTAGAACAGCGCCGAGGTGTCCCGGCACTCCTCGATCTGGTTGCCCACGAAGGCGCGCCGCCGCTCGCTCTTCGCCTTCATGATGCAGTTGGGCACCACCTGCGGCTCGTCCTGGCTGGCCAGACCCACCTTGGCCGTGTACGCCCCGTTGTCCAGCACCACCACTGCGTTGGCCATCCTTTCCGCGGTTCGTCTGATCCTCAGAGCGGATTTATAGCATTTTCCGGAATGACAACAAATTCGGTTCGGTTCGCTTTAGTGCTGACGATTGCAGTCGATAGTTCTTCGCTGCTGTGTTCGCTATCGAAGTTATCGGTTTTTAGCGGGATTTGTCGTAAGTTTGGTATTTTTGGGTTTAACGGTTTCCAATTTCAAAAGCACTTTCTCATGTGCGCTTCGTCACTACGTGTAGAAGACAAAGATGATTAGTTTTTGAAAAATCTTTATCAAATGTTTCAAATCGTTTGTGCCAATTGTATGGAATCAAACGCTAACAATGCTATATTTTGGCCAAATACGAATATATTACAAAAACTCTCAACTAAGCCTACATGCTACTTAGGAATTGAGGCGGCAGGTGCCGCCAATGGCAGAACTTCGAGCTTATGCGGATCATTGCGATCGCTGACAAAGTGCAGCACCTCGAAGCCCACCTCGACCATGATCAGGATTATGATCATCCACTCCAGCCGGATGTGATGGGCATCGTTGAGGTTGTGCGATACCAATTCGGCCAGCTCCACGCAGTGGTTGATCTTCTCGTTCATCACCTTGGTGCGCCGCGTGATACTGAAGTAGGAGCACACCTGCAGATACAGCGCCTCCAGTTCCTCGCGATCCCAGTAGAAGTCGGGGGCGTCCAGCAGGTCCGACGACAGGTTGATCACGTGACGCAGGGCAAAGAGTTCGCCGGTTTTTCGCAGCATGGCCGCCCGCGAGATCCTCAGTCGGCGACCCCTCTTCAGATCCTCGGTGAGATGCTCTATGGAGTCTATATAGCGATCCAGGGTGGCCTCCCAAATGCCCAGCTTTATCGACTGCGCCATCGCATTGGAGAAGGTGTACTTGTACAGGAAGCTATCCGTATCGGCGGTGACAAAGAACTTGCCATTCTGGAAGAAGGCCCGCGACGTGACATTAAAGTCGCTGCTCTCCGCCACCAGATCGCCCTCCACATCCACCGCCGTCGATGGGATATAGGTGTACGGCATCACCTCGCTCTCCCCGTGAACCAGGGCGCTCACATACGACTCCCTTTCGAAGGAGCGCAGGAAGCTTAGCACATTGTTCGTCTCGATGTCGCTGCAGTTCCAAAAGACCACCGAACCCTCGCGGAAAAAGAATATCTCCCGTGGCTGCTGGCCCGTCGGATATTTGGCCGCCACAAAGAGCACATTCTGCTCCACATCCAGGTTGTCCGTGGAGAAGAAACGCTTCGTTTCGTACAGATTCTGTTGGCGGAGAGCTATCTGCAGATCCTCCAGGTTGTACTCCTCGGCGGTCGTATAGCCACGGGTATTGAGGAAGCCCAGGGCGGACAGTTCGTCGATGGCCAGACGCTTCTTCCGGATGATTCTGGTGCGAATGGGCGACAGTATGGACTCCAGGCGCTCTTCGGCCAGCGGCAGCGGTTTCACCTGGGTCTGCGATTGCTTTGTGGGCGCAGGATCTGCGGGAGAGGCCGAAGGTTTCGCCGCAGCCCGCGAGGTGGCTTCACTGGCCAGCCACCGGCGACGGTTCATCATCATCCATTGTGTCTGGAGCTGCTGGCGCGGAGTTCGGAGTCCTCGCAGCACTATCTGCTCGAGTCCCAGGCGAGCAAAGTTCATGGCGTTTTCCTTAACGTCGAGTTTTCAGCAGCAGCTAGTTGGCCATTTCTGGGAGATCGGTTCGGTAACGTATCGTGGCTATAATTGCCGGTAAGGTAAGGTGCCTTCCGATTGTCCTTTGTTGTGATTATCGAACTCGATAGGCGCCCACAGTGATGAGTTTCGTTTCAGTCAGTTATTTTCATAATATTAAATTCTATGATATCTAGATTTATTTTTTTAAATAATATAGCTCTTTCCTTTTTTTTACCTAAAAGCACTTAAATAATAAAATTAAATTATATTAGGAAATGTCTTCAAAAATATGTTGGCAACTCTGTAAAAAATAATATATGTTTTCTGTTCAAAATACTATGGGTATTCCCTAAACTGTTAAATTGCCGAATTGTTAAAAATTCAACAGAATAGTTCAGCAATAAAGCCAACGACCCTTAATGGTTTCTGTTGACTTTTTAAACAGCTCTTATTTGTTTAAAAGTTTTACGATTAAAAAAATTTCAACAGCATCAAGGTTGTATAATTGCTGAAATTTCTGAATGTTGACTTTGTATGGATTACCAGCTGACCAAAATTCAACAATTAACCAATTTTGGTTATCCCCTAACTGTAATTTCTTTCATGGTCGTCCGCATTTTTTTTAATCTTTTATGACACATGAAAAAACTAAAAAAAATAGCTTAATTTGGCTACAAAAAAGCTGATTGAATTTAGCGGTAAAAAGCTGGCTTTTCCAGTCCACCGCCAACGCTGTTCCGATAACGATAGCATACAGCTGATTGCCTTGCTCCCATTCACCCATTTTCTTCCCCGATTGGGGGAAAACAAACGCAGTAACTACCCAACAACCAGCACGTGCGGCGCCAGAATTCAGGACGCACTGCAGCAGGCGATAAGAGCAGGAAGCAACGCCGATGTGCAACACAGACTGATAGCGACGTAAAATGAACGCATTGCGCAACATCTTCACATCGCGAACGCTCAACTATTTGCGCCAGAATGGACAGAACGCGATCCTCAACGCCACCCAGCAGCAGCAGGCGGTAGACGCCGTACCGCTGAGCCCCGATCCCGACCAGCAGCTGAAGGCAACCCGTCCCGCTCCGCTTTCCATACCGCGCTCTATTCTCGATGCGTGCCAATTTACGGCCAAGCCCTTCGACTTGGGACGCACTGCGTCCGGGAACCAGGCGAATGGCTCCCTGTCGCCGACGACGCTGAAGCGTTTCGGTCGCATGCAACGCCGCATGGAGCTGGTGTACCGCTGCAAGCTGTGCAACACCCGGAACACGAAGACCATCAGCGAGGAGGCCTACTACAGCGGCGTGGTGATCCTGCAGTGCGATGGCTGTGCCGTCGACCACCTGATCAAGGACAACCTGGGTCTCTTCACCGGCAGCGATGGCGATAGCAGCATCAGTTCGGGCATCAGTACCAGCAAGAATATCGACCAGGTGCTAGCCGATCGACATGCCCGCGTCCGGGTGATCAAGGTGAACGAGCACGGCGAGCTCATTTAGGAACTCTAGTCAAGGGGCATCAGTACAGGCCAGGAGAACCTGGTGTCGTCAACCTGCGAATCGTGTCTGAGGAGGACACACTCGGCATGCGGGGGCACATTGAACCCAAGCACCCATATGTACCCAGTTACAAACCGGAATCCCGGAATCCCTCAATCTGTTCCGAGCTCGGCCGGCTGTAAATACTAATTTTACTGTAATTGTTGATTGTTTCGGGCCGTGAGTAATGCCTAAAAAGTGATTAAAAGAACGTTCAGTTCGAAATCTAAAAACATATATGTATATGGCTAAATCTGTTATTCCTCTGTGGGCTATCTAATCGGTGTGCACAGAAAGCAAAATGAGTATCCTATGATGAGCAATGTGGTGATATATATTTCTAAATTTGAGCTATAGCTGTGGCCTTTGGGCACGAGTTTCTGTTATTATAGAAAGAAATAATAGAATATAGAATTATTAATTTTAATTTTTCTTTCTGTGTACCCATACGCATATATACTAGACGCTGATTAATATGTTTACCGAAACCAGAAATCCCGCCCAGTCCAAAATCGACGTATCTGGAGAGCCCTAGAACTCGGTGGAAGCCGAGGGGCTTGGTAGCAGGTTGCTAATTGATCGGATCGATCAAAACACAGGCGGGGTGCTAATTATCGCAACAACACAAATTGGCACGCTGCCGACTCTCCAACGCAATGGTGAAATGTACCGGGGAGGTATGGCGCTAGACCATGGTGTATACTATACGCACATAAAACACGCCCCTGTCGAGTGATCGCTTTTACGTCTTAGGAGGCCGAAAGCCAGCCACTTGCGATGACACTAACCCAGAAAGATATGCCTCCGAATGGGTTAACAACAGCGTTTTTGTAATTTCGTCTGGGGATAAGAGACATCCGGCGTCTGTAATGTAGTCTAAGTGACTATATCGCACTATATCTTAATAATTCTTGTATATCTTCAAATTTCTAATATCATATCTAATATCTTAAATACAACCATTTGTAACAAAAAATAATAATGTAAAATTGAAAAATATTTAAAATGTTCTCCATCTGTAGTTTGTTAAGATCTTTTAATAGTTAACATTTGTAAAAGTTCAATTAGATTTGTTTGGTGTTATTCAGGTATAATATGCGAATTCCCAACTAAGCATGACAGTGCACTTTTTTTGACGTCACCACAATTAAAAATATATTATTTAAATGGTATAAGCAAGCACAACGATTCCAAGGTATAGCGTCCATCTGTAGCGGCTAGCTTAACTGCTATATAGTCACCAGACGTGCGACAACAACTGTAAAGATACTGATAGAGACGTCATCGGTTATCTACGGAGGCATGTTCAAGTGATAACACCTCCGAAAGGGCTTCAAAAACATCGTTTTCGGGCGGAGAGCATGGATAAATAAAACACAGTGATTTGTTGCTTTGTTTTTAAATTATTTAAACCTATTTATTCGAGAATACTTCGAATATGTGTGTGTATATATTGTATCGTACTAAAATCTCATTTGATATTACTAGGATAAATAAAATTGTGATTTGCTTCTTTTATCTCTCAGTTAATTTACATGTTTTGAAGACGCTTCTGATGCTTTAAAATATTCATTATGATGCTACTTTGTATTAATCTTTCGTTTTTTTCGGATGAGTTTCTCTTTGCTTTTTGTAGGTTGTGTTTTTTCCGCCTGATTCTCCTGGAAGCGCACTTTTGTTACGATTCTTGTGATTATTAATCTCCTTCTGGCTCTTAACTCCTGGTTTGTTGACTCCTCGTTTCTGTTAACTATTTCACAATTTGTTTGAACGCTCGACTAACTCCGAAGGAAACCAAGTAGATCCGTTATCGGCGACCGACCTTGATAAGCGGTCTTTGATTTTGGTTAATTTCGCATGAGTAAGCTGCAGAACCGGGTGGTCTGCGAAATTGTGCTAAATGAACTTAGGCTTAAATGGAGCTCCGCCCAACAACACTGGGCCCTCGTCTCTTCCGTATGCTATATTGCCATGGCTATAGCTACATATGTATGCTGTTAATAGTTAATCGGCCTGCTCGAGTTATATATTTACACATAGGATTACAAAATACGGTTACAGTTACGATTACAGGACGAAGCGGCGCGATTTTCGAGAACTTAACTCGCCTCGAAGTGTATTACAGATTCAGTCGTTCGCGGACAGTGCGTTTCGAGGCCTTATGGCTGCGCCCCGCACTGTACAGTACATAATATTTGAGTGTGTATTTCGCTTTTAGTGGCTTAAACATAATGGTTTGTTAGATGCTTAGTAACTTAGTTATTGCTGTTAATTATCGGCTCAAGTGGCTTGGTTTTTCTGTTTCTGTTCGGTTCGTCAGTTTAATGGCAAATGGTTGTCTGCACTTATAGCTTTGCATATAAATATATAGTTAGTACATAAAATACTTTATGAAATACTTAGTTCTGGAATGCATCGACTCGCTCACATCGATTTTGGGGGGGAAGGGGAGGAATGTTTACAATTCTTACATGGTTAATTACATTCTTTGAGTTGGGTGTTTTTTGGGAGAAGAACTCGAAATTGGCACTGAAATGTTAAGTATTTGTTATTGTTTATAAGTACCGCTCTAGTCTTTCTACCTTTCTTCTTACTGGCTCTTCCTATGTCATTCTCTGTCTATTTGAACTTGTTCAAGAATCATTGGGAAGTGGAAGGAAATGTTTGCCATATTGCCTAAAACTAGAGTTGCATTCATGGGCGTTGTTAAATACTTTTTGCTTTTAAGTACGACTACAGGTAAGTGGATGCATATAAAATACAATTAATAATAGGTTACCACGGAACTAAAATATTAAACAAAATAATACAAGAGACCCTGTTCGCGTTTTCGATTCAGACAAACTTAGAGGTACAAATTTTATATTTTTAAGAAAGCTGCATTAAAAGTTATTCCCTTTAGGTTCGCTTTTTCGTCCACATGTTAAACTGATAGTGGGTTTTAAGTTCTAAATTTCCTTAAAACCTACTTTCAGTTTAACATTTGGACGAGAAATAGTTTTGTTTTCTGACTGAAAACAGCTCGATCTGGCTTTAGTTCCCTTAAATCAAGCTTCAACCGAATCGAATTGCTAATGGGGCTGAACATCGAGTGAGTGTCTAAAAGTAATATTAAGAAAGCTAACTAAGCTGCCTGGGTTGCTGGCAATTTAAAGACGTTACAGTTGCAGTTGCAGTTTCAGTTACTTGTAAAACTATTTGACATAGCGACCACGCCCACGGCCACGTCCGCGCCCCCGACCGCGGCTCTTGGCCTTGGACCAGTCCTTGTCCTTGTCCCTCTCCCGGTCCCTATCTCACAGACTGCTACGACCCGATCGCCCAACAGCGCCGACGGCTCCATTGGGTCGATTGTGCCGACGCTTGTGCAGATAGAGACCGGCCGCCTGGGCGAACGCCGATCCGCAGATCTGGCAGACATAGCGCTTGACCTTGTCGTGGATCTGCTTGTGGTTCTGCAGATTCTTCGTCGACTTGAACGTCTTGCCGCAGATGTCACACTTGAACTCCTCGTTGCTGTAGTGCTGCTTCAGGTGCTCAAACAGGCTGTTGCGCGCCACAAACGATTTATTGCACTGGGGATAGTCGCATTTGTAGCACCGCTCCCGCTCATCCTGGTGGACAATTCGATGGGCATTCAGATGGCCCGGCGTGGCAAAGCTTCGACGGCACACATCGCATCCATACGGCTTGGCAATGTCGCTGCCTCCGCCCATTGGATCTTCATCATCCGCAATGTCTGCGGGTGACTTGGAAGCCTTCGTCTTTCTTCGTCGGGTTCCGCTGCCCCTGGATTCCTCGCCTTCAGCTCCGGTCTCGTCATCCCCTGCACCGCCCTCCATGATGCTGTGATTGAGCGCCAGCGAGGGCAGGAACAGCTCCTCGTTATGCCGCCGCAGGTGCTCATCGTAGTTGGCCTTCTCCCGGAAACTGGCCGTGCACAGTTCGCAGTTGAACTTCACCTCGGCTACGCCGCCCAAATGCAACTGCTTATGGCTTTCGAACTCCTCGGCGTTGTGGAACTGAATGCTGCAAATGTTGCAGAAGTATCCACCACCCAAACTGGGCTGGTGGGTGAGCATATGGAGGTCCAGTTCCCTGAGTGTTTGCACAATTTCCGGACAGTGCGGGCACTTGAATGGCGGTATATCGTCGTCCATGAAGTGCATTTGATCATAGTATATATAGTTCGCAATGAAATTCTTGCCCAGGCGCTCGCTATTGAGACGCTCCATCTTCTGTCTGGAGTAATCGAAGCGCAGCTGGGAGATGCGTTTCGAGATCTGGATGGTGGTCACGTCGATCAGCTGCTGCAGCTCAATGGCCATTTGGTGGAGTCCCTCGCCGCGCCGCTCCTTGCTGCGGTAGTCGGGATCGAAGCGATTGTAAAAGCACTGGTACCGCTTCACCATGCTCAGCAGCTTGGCCGTGGACGTGTCGTTCCAAATGGCCGAGAAGCGGCGGCGATAGGAGGTTTCCTGCCGGGGGGAGGAGAGTTATTGATTGACCATTGGACATTCCCGCCCCGAACCCCTTTCACATGCAGTGACCAATTCTGATTATGGCGTTTCGCATTTTGAGGTGAGTAAAAAGTGTTCTCTAATATTTTAATTTCAATTAAATTAAGGATGATTTAAAAAAAAACCATTTTATTCCAAAAAAATTTTCTTTTTTCACTCTTTGCGTTTTAAAAGTTTTATATTTTTTACCAATAGTTAAATAACTTTTTAATTTAAAAAAAAAATTAAAAGTTGACAGACAAGTTTTTCTTCCAAATTCGCATAACTAATGCCAGTATGATAAATGAAAGATTTTAATTTTCGGATAGACGCACATCTTCTCCATATAAATTATGCTACTGAAGCCGCCCCCCCATGTTTATGCTAATTAATCCGCTGGCTCGCGTCCGTTTCATTCAACCCCCAGCCAACAGAATCGATATTAAGAAAGGACCACTAACCTTTACAACGGCATCGGACATCTTGTCATTATAGCTGTATACCTCGTTGAGGAAGTGCAGCTCCTTGAAGTACCACAGCGTACTGATGTTCGTCTTCTCCAGAGCCATGCGATTGCACTCCCGCTTGTACACCGTCCGCAGGTTGTCCCACTTTCGGGTGATGGCGTCCTTGGCCAGCGAGATGTTGAAACGGCTCTTAAACTCCAGCACAATCCAGTCGAGGAAGCGGGCGCGCTTCACGCGATCCCTGAACTGTGCGTTGCCGTGGTCCCACAGAAAGGGGTTGCGCTGATACGAGTGTATAAGGAACTGGATCATCTTGCGGTCCTTGATGTGCATCGTAACCTCCCGGTCGCGCTAAGGGGTGGGAAAATAACGAAACAATCATTACAAAATGGGTATATGGAAATTAGCGAGTATTAAGGGTGAAATATATGTGATTACATATGCGTAACTTTTATGTAGTCCCTAAAAAGTATTTAACGTACTTAAAACATTACTAATCGGCCATTCTTATTGAACTCAAATTAGATTTGTGGAAAATACAACTACAGCCTATTCGAATTTTTGGTCCGTGGATAAATTAAGGATTGACAAGAGGTATAAGGGGTATTTAAATTAGGCTTACTCCCAGCAGAGACTCCTCCACCATCTCGTCATAGCTAATGAAATCCGACTCGGGCCCGAAGCCACTGTGGTTTACGCCGTCGAAGCCACCGTAGTCCATGTACTCGGCGGAATTGTCGTCCATGTAGCTGTTGTCCGGATCGCCGTAGTCGTCCAGGGAGGAGTCTCCGTCGCCGGCGATGAGTGCCTCGCTGGAGATGTCTCTCTGGCGCTGCTTGGTGACCTTTTTGCGTGGACGCGGCTTGGAACTGACCACCGGGACATCGCTCTCGGGCAGTATGGCCTCGTCGTCGTCCTCGCCGGCATCGGAATCGCGCAGACGGCGCTCGTCGTCGTCCTCCTCGTCGGCGACCACATCATCGTCGCTGCAGGGCAGCTCCTGCAGCTCTTGTTTGATGACCATCTGCGGCTCCAGCAGAGCCGTGTCCGCGTCCGTTAAGTCTTCGATCTCGTGGAAGTTGGGCAGGTCCCCGTTGCGACTGGACAGGGACATTGGGTCGCCGAGATTGAAGGACAGACGGGAGGCGGAAGAGGAGGCGGGATTCGCCACGGACTGGTCGCCCAGGTGAGCCGTCTGCATGTGGCCGATGAAGGAGTCGAAGTAGAGGAACTTCTCGCTGCAGAAGATGCATCGCAGGGCGAAGTACTGGAAGTCCTCCGTGGCCGTCACCACGCCACAGTCCTTGGTGCAGTGACGGAAAACCTCCTCGTCGTTGGTACGTGGATACGCCAGGACACTCATCGCGCCGCCTGCGGAACCTCGTCCTGTCCGGTGAACGCTCGCGATTCAGTTGGGGTTCTCGGTACGCTGCGCTGCGGTCGGCGCACTCGAATATCCTGCTTTATTTTTACTTTATTCCGATTTTGCCAATAAAAAATTTTTAGTGTTGGTGTTGGCGCACGGTTGCATTTTGTTTGCTTATCGGAATCGGCGCTGGCCCACCTATCGATTAACCGCCCGGCTTATTTTGTTGTACATTCTAACGGGAAAGTAGCCGTTTCTGGCGGGAAATCTTTTCAAAACTTGAATTTAGTACATATCGAAAATGGAAAATATTAAACATTTGCAAAATAACTAATGTATATCATAGTCACTATGTATTAATTGTAGTCAAAAGATAATAAATATTTATATTTAAGATATCTTTATTAATCGTAAAAACTTACAATATTAATATTAATGCTTAGCAATGCCTGACCATTGAAATAGTTTAGAACGTCGACCAAAAATCAAAGATTAGGCAATAAACAGATTGGAGAATACTCCAGACTACAAAATATATATATTTTTTTTTTTGGTTTTAAACCATCCGACCGATGGTTTTTTTTTCTTTTGGTCTATAAAATAAATCTATAATATATAATATATATATAAATCTATAAAATAAATCTATTGTGTTGATCTAAAAACAATCGGCCAGGCTCCCCATATCGATACATCGATAGTTTGTGGTAACTCGAAGAGCTTAGCTTTCGCTGGTCCGGTAACTCTTGTCATCTGATTTTCGGCGTTTGGCTCAGCGTGTTTCGTTTGTGCCGATTTTTTGATTTAATTCGCCCAATAAGTAATTCATCTGTTTAATTGAGAGACGCGATGGCTTCGATTAGCTTGTTGAACCCCAAGGCCGAGTTCGCCCGCGCCGCCCAGGCTCTGGCCATCAACATCAGTGCCGCCAAGGGTCTGCAGGATGTGATGCGCACCAACTTGGGACCTAAGGGCACAGTGAAGATGTAAGTGACTGAACCTTGCCTCTATTGGCCCTCACCTTAGGTTGCGACCCCAGCTTTAGTCAAACTTTAGGTTAATATGCATAAAAACATACATTTTGGCCACAGCTGCGGTGACGGCAAGTTTGAGGTTAGGGCTGAGCTAGCGGCATGCGTCATCGCAAGAGAAAGAGAGGGAATGTTGCAAGAAAAGCTTACAAATTATGTATTTCAAGTAAATTTAAAACAGAATCTTAAATGATAGTTGGCCTGCCAGGCCCTATTTTAGTGAGGAATATAGTCACAGCTGCATATCAACCTCTGTGTGATTCAGAAAGTGAGGGAGAAACAGGCGTGACTCGCGACTCACGCGCCGTGCGAAAGAAAAAAAACATATGTGCATATGTACTAATTCTAGAAACTTCGCAGGTTGGTCTCCGGCGCCGGCGATATCAAGATCACCAAGGACGGCAATGTGCTGCTCCACGAGATGCAGATCCAGCATCCCACTGCCTCCATGATTGCCAGGGCCAGCACTGCCCAGGATGATTCCACCGGCGATGGAACCACCACCACGGTGATGCTCATTGGCGAGCTGCTGAAACAGGCGGATATCTATCTGTCCGAGGGTCTGCATCCGCGCATCATGACCGAGGGATTCGAGAAGGCCCGCGACAAGGCACTGGAGGTGCTCGACAAGGTCAAAGTGCCCGTCGAGATCAACAAGAAGAGCCTGGTGGAGGTGGCCAACACGAGCCTGAAGACCAAGGTGCATCCCGCCCTGGCCGATCTGCTCACGGATGTCTGTGTGGATGCCGTGCTGACCATTGCCAGTGCCGACAAGACCAAGCCCGTGGATCTGCACATGGTGGAGCTGATGGAAATGCAGCACAAAACTGACACCGATACGCAGCTGGTGCGTGGCCTGGTCTTGGACCACGGTGCCCGCCACCCGGACATGCCCAAGCGTCTGGAGAATGCCTACATCCTCACGGCCAATGTCTCGCTGGAGTACGAGAAGGCGGAGGTCAACTCGGGCTTCTTCTACAAGACCGCCGAGGAGCGTGAAGCCTTTGTGCGCGCCGAGCGTGACTTCATCGATCAGCGTGTGAAGAAGGTGATCGAACTGAAGCGCTCTGTGTGCGATGGCACCGACAAAACCTTCGTTTTGATCAACCAGAAGGGCATCGACCCCATTTCCCTGGACGCCCTGGCCAAGGAGGGCATCCTGGCCCTGCGTCGTGCCAAGCGACGCAACATGGAGCGTTTGGCCCTGGCCTGCGGTGGCACAGCCATGAACTCCTTTGACGATCTGCAGGAGGAGCACTTGGGCTACGCTGGTGTGGTCTACGAGCATGTGCTGGGCGAGAACAAGTACACTTTTGTGGAGGACTGCAAGAACCCTCTGTCGGTCACAATCCTGATCAAGGGTCCCAACAAGCACACGATCACCCAGATCAAGGATGCCATCAGGGACGGTCTGCGGGCCATTAACAATACCATTGCCGACAAGGCTCTGGTGCCTGGAGCTGGTGCATTTGAGGTGCGCGCCTACAACGAGCTGGTCGCCTTCAAGGAGACCATCAAGGGCAAGTCCCGCCTGGCGGTGCAGGCCTTTGCCGATGCTTTGCTGGTCATTCCCAAGACGCTGGCCGTAAACAGCGGCTACGATGCCCAGGACACAATCGTCAAGCTGACTGTCGAGGATCGTCTGAACCCCGAACTGGTCGGCCTCGACCTGGCCACCGGCGAGCCCATGAAGCCCGTGGATCTGGGCGTCTACGACAATTACATTGTTAAGAAGCAGATCCTCAACTCCTGCTCGATCATCGCCAGCAACCTGCTCCTTGTCGACGAGGTCATGCGTGCGGGCATGACGAGCCTCAAGGGCTAGACCCTCCCATTTCACCCGATTCATTCACTATAACCAAGTTAATGCACCGCCTGCTCTTCAACCCGCGTCTCCTAAAACACCAAAACTGGAAGAAACCCACAAAATGGGCAAATACACGAACTCGGAATAGTTGCGGCTGCAAGTATTCACAAACAAATATAAAATCATACACAGCTCTATAATTATCGCTAATGTATTTTCTATTTTTATTACGACTAATGTTTACTTACTACAAACCATTGGTTTAAAAATAAAAACTAAAATCGAAACTTAAAGTCAGTTTAAAGTGAGATGGTCTAAATATAGAAATGTTCTTTGGGTATTAATATATTTGTGTAAAAATTAATATATTTTTAAATGGAAAACATTTTGTTTTGAAGCTTTGGTTGCTAGAAAGACATCGTTTTGGCTTTAAGGTTACAGGAGTCTGGCATATTTACTCGGGGATATTGCTGTATTGCTATTAGAAAATAGCGGAAGTCTTGTATTTTTTCCTTGAATATCTGTAAAAAGAGTTTGACTATTACTTTAACTCGACAAAATACTGATTTTCGGTCGAAATCAGGATCGGGGGTTTTGTGTTTAACAGCTAAAAAAATTAATAAGTTGATCCCCACCAATTCCCGAATGATTTAAAAATATTTTTTTTAAAGTGTGTCGAATGAAATTCACTTTAAACAATCAATTTCGTGTAAAGATTTAAACTTCAGTTATTTTAGAATTAATTATAAAACATAATTTGAAATCAAATCTATACTTTATAATACAATGCCCATTGGAAATGAAACAACTTTTTAAGTAATTTAATTTTTTTGTGTTTTTGGAAAATTTTATTTAAATTATTTCACTTTTTTGTTGCAGTTTTTGACGCTGATTTGATGCCTATATTTTTTTGGGTTTTAATTTACATTAATTTATATTTGTGTGTGTTTTTCAGCTTTGTTCTTTGTTGGGAGTTTTCAAATACCGATCAATTTTTGTTTAAATAATTCGCTTGCACAATATTTTTAATTTGCTCTGATTTATATATATATAGTGTTATACAATATATTTCATATAATTATTTTGTATTTATAAATAAAAATAGTTTCTGTAGCACATTTTTAATTTTTCGTTTTTATTTTCTTGTTTATTAAATTTTTGTGGTTGCTTCTGACGACACACGGCAAAGAGCGAGAGGCAAAGAGTTGAACAGAAAGAAAGGAAATAGATTAGGTGTGGAAAGCTATGGAAATTAAATCTCCCGATGAGAAGAGCATACATACATTTGGTGGAATACATATGGCAAAAAGAAAGCATCTTCTCGATTCGAATAAATCATAATAAAATAGAATAATAATCGCCTGGGCCGAGGGCGGGGTGCGCCCAGCTCTATTAACTTGGTTCCTTGATTCAGACGCGCTCGGTATTAAAATGGCTTAAATAAAAACTTCCTTTAAAATGGAGACGTACAGCTGTCTCTTTTCTTGAGCGGATAACGACGGAGGTCTACATTAAAATCGAGGGGATTAGGAGTTAAAATTAATTACAATGGGTTTCGTTGGTTGGTTGGTTGGTGAACAAAAGCAAAAAACGCAAATCGTGGGTTAACTAAAAATGAACACACGACAAAGGAGCTCCTCGATTTCTCCCGGTATAAATACTAATATAAACGTTTCGCCTACCGAATCAACACAAGTGTGAGTGGGTGTGTAGTTAATTAATATAATTAAAAAGTACATACAAGCTAGGCGAATACCATCCTCATTGCAGGGAGCTTGGACTGTTTGAATCTCTCATTTGTCTGCCGTTTGTTAATTACATTTTACAGCGCTTTAAATAATTTATTATACAAATGTGTCTGTGGACCCGCGAACGAAAAAAAAAACTACTTCACATTATCCTTATCATTATCCTCTCGCTTGCCAAGGCCCTTTACACACATGCAGAGCGGGGTTAGCTGCGCAGGGAGGAGTACAGTATGCCTCGCAGATCTTTTCTTCAAATAGAAAACTTTTTTGCTAAGCTAAGCCATTAAGTGGCGAATGTCTCATCTCTTGTTCATCGTAATGCTTCTCATTTCTAGTTTTCGTTTTGTTTTGTTTTGTTTTTGTTTCATTTCCTATCGAAAGTTTTTGAGTATGCCGCAGGAGGCTCGTAATAAGAACCACTTGTGGTTACGGAACTCATCACATGAGTTCCAGGAAGATTTTAGAAGTTTATGAAAAATCTCTGGGCATTGAACAGTTTTTGGGGGCGCTGAAAAATGGAGTTTATGCATCCAAATTTTTGGAAACCTGCCATTGGCTTTTCCTTGAGGCTCTTGTCTACTACTCCTTAAAGCTCTGAGCTCAATGAGGATTTGAATCATTTACAAAAGTTCTCTTGGTAAATAATCGAATTTCTGGCCTAATATTTTTGCTAAAAGAGCTAATTGGAGTTTAAATCACTAGTATACCTCAATAGGATTTAGATACTTGGTTAACAATTCAAGAGTTTCCTCCTTTGCAGTTTCCCTTTTAAATACTATTGCCCCCCTTAACTGATAAAAGCCTGCACACCAACTTGCAGACCATTGAATGATCTAACAGCTGTTTCAAATTGTGGTCTCCTTCGTGGCTCCCCAGCACTACTGGTCCTGCGTTCTCTACGAGTCTCTGCCCTTCACTTGATGCTTAAATAACGTTTTCATGATGTTCTGGTTCTGTTGTTGCTGCTGCCGCTGGTGTTTCGCTGTGGTGTCTGTGTTGCTGCTGGCTGACTACGGCTCAACACTCACTCTGCGACATGTCGATCTCTTTCTTCACGCTGCGCGATAATCGGTCCAGCTCGGCGGCCGCATCCGTGCGCACGGCCAGCTTTTCGGGCGTCATCATTGCATCCGTTCCGTTGGCAGTGCGGCCCCCCGGTCCCGCCGGACTGCCAGCTCCGCCCGGACCGCCACTTGCCGGACTGCCAGACTTTTTGTGTAGCAGCGAGTTGAAGAAGTTGGCCAGAACGCCCTCGGCGCCGGGTGTGGCTGGTGTCAGTTTGGGATCAATCTAGAGATGGGTTAGACAAAGTTAGACTTGATTTGTTTTCCTATTTAGCATCTAGTATACCCACCTTCTTGGGTGAACTCTGTCCCGTGGTGCCGGGCGTTCGGGGTCCGCTCTTGTTACTGCCCACGCCCTGCGATCGCAGTGGCGATTCTCCGCGCACCTGGTCGCCCTGCTTGAGGATTTCCTGCTGGCGAGCCAAAAAGGCCTGCTCGTCCTCCGTCTGCACTTCTGCCTCGCGATTGGAAACCGCCTGGGGAAAGGAAACAACCTTGTTTTTTCTTTATCTTTAAATGGGAAAGACTGGCATACCTTTCTAGTTGGCGGCGATTTGATGATGTCTGTGTAGGGATTCTCGGCCTTGACTCCATGCATGTTCTCGTACAAAATACTAATCTTTTTCAGGCTATCCCAGCCAGCCGGACTAGAAGTAGACATAACTTATAGGTATTTACTTTCAAACAGAGCAAAAGGACACCCACATGAGTACCGCATCCTTCTCAACGACTAGCGCTGGCGTACGGAATGGTAGACCATAAATTCGATGCGTCAGATATTTGTAGAGGAGATCACAGTTTTTGTCTTCTTTGACGCTCGTGTAGAAGAGCGAAGTGCCATGCCGCAGGCAGAAGTTACGTATCCACTGCTGGATGAAGTCGAAGTGCTCGTCGCGATACTCGTACTCCTTCTCCAATGTGGTCATGTAGTCCGTCTGTAGGCGACAATTAAATTAAATTAACCAATTATGTTAACAAAATGTAAACAGCCGCCGCTAACCTTTGTGACCACAACAACGATGTCGAGGCCCAGATTTGTAATTAGTGCGTCCTCCGTCAGCGGCAGCAGGTCGTCCTCGTCGATCGAGTTGTTGCGCATCGTCCGCTTGACCGGGGAGCCCGGATCCAGATCGTCGCCCACCTCGCAGTAGCTCTGCCACGTGGTGGCCAGCCGCTGGCGAGCCGCCTCCTTCTCTTTGGCGTCCAGCTGCAGGCTTTCGATGTGCTGGCCCAGGACCTTGATCCATTGATTCAGCTGCTCCAGCCAGCCCCACGGCTGCGTCATCGAAACGGTGAGGATGACGAGGGTGTGTGCATAATTCGTTTCATTGAGCGCATAGTGTAGCAAGTTTGTGTGTCCTGGATCGCCGTCCAGGACCCAAACGCCCAAACGCGTCATGTCTAAATGAGGATATCAATAGGAAAACAATAAATATAATTCATGCTAGTGCCGGATCTGATCATCTGATCACCCACCGTCTCTGTACTCGTCCTTGACATCGATGTAGGCATACTCCAGGCCGGAACCCTTCTTCGGATCCTCGACGCCCTGCAGTTTGGCTATGAGTGTTGTCTTTCCGGTGGCATTGTCGCCTAATACTAGTACAGATTTGTTTGATGGAAGTTTTGTGCTGCCCTGTGTTTGTACTTCATTCAATATCGCCGACCTGCAAGGAAAACAGGTGGTTAATTAAAGCCTGATATACTAGGAACAGGAATGGAAGCTTATATTCCCTTGCAAATCATAAATTTAATTCGAAATTCTGAAATATTTATCCCAGAGCAGAAGAGAATACAATAAAAACCCACGGAGCTATATTTTCTTTCCTAATAACATCCCATTCATTTTTCGATTGTTCCTATGGCAGCTATATGACATAGTCGTTCGATTTTGGTCAAATTAAATTCGAAATTTCGAATTATGGAAAAAATGTTATTCCCAAGCGTAGGAGATTATATGTCAGAAAACATCGAAGCTATATATTTTTTGTATATTTTTTTCCGATTCTTTCTATGGGAGCTATAAGATATATTTGTCCGATCCGGCTGGTTCCGACTTATTTTCTGCCTTCTAAAGAACAAAGTTTCATGCCGATAGCTTAAGAACTGAGAGACTAGTTTGCGTAGAAACGGACAAACGGACAGACGGACGGACGGACAGACGGACGGACAGACGGACATGGCTAGATCGACTCGTCTAGTGATGCTGAAAGAAATCATAGTACCCTCTGCAAATATGAAGGAAACAAGCTTAGATCAAAATGTTTAGCTAGAAAATATCATACGTTCTCCTGGAAAACTTTTCCAACTTGTAAAAATATATGACACAAATGAAATCTAGAACATATTTTGAATTTTTTCAACGAGGTTAGAGCCTAACTCTTATGTTTCCACGATCTTCAGACTTCTTGGAGCTGTGCGAATTAAACGCATTATATAGCTTTTCCGCTGACACACCGTAATCGAATTCAGGTCAGAGCTCCGTCATTCATCCACATTTCCCTTTTCGCAACACTCCGCCATCAAGTTAATTGGCGGACCACCCAACCGAACCCACACATCTCTTATATAGCATATATAAACGCCTCTCATATTTCCCAGCCCACGGTTCGTGCTCAATTTTAGTGTTTTGGAACTACGTCAATATTTGATATGGTTTTGCATGCGATTTTCAAACGTCGCAGCAATGTCTGCAATTCAATTAGACCAATTAAATAATTTTCAATTGATGTGGAATGAAATACTTGTGCTCGTCCCATCCTGGCGGACAGACGGCTCGGACAGAATGTCCATTCTGGCAGCCAGGACATGCAAATTGACCCACAGGGCCCACTGCACCCCTCATCACCCCGCATCTCCCGAGTTCTCTATGGGACTATGGGGAATATCGATTGCCAGGCACTTTTCCAGTTCTTTTCGATTGCTTTGTTTTGGTCGGTTCCTTTATTGAATGCGGCGCTTTCTCATTTGCCTATGAATAAGGCACCGTGGTTCAGAATGCCGCAAAAATGACTTGTTGAGATTGGTAGAAATTATTGTTTATGCATTTTTGAGATTTTTCTATTACTTTAAAGTTGGTTGTTAAGTTTTTTGTATGGTTTTTTCTAAAGTCCTAGCTTTTTACCACTTTGTTGTCCATTATTCATTAAAGTAATTAAATAATGGAAATGTATTAACTAAAAATCAGTTTTCTGTTACGGCTAAAATTTTTATAATTAATATACCAAAAAAAATCGACTTCTTCCTAATAAAGTAAACTTCCCTCTCTATATTCAAGATTCCCCTAAAAACCCATTAAATTTCACATCACATTTTCTATATAATTTTCCCAACCTTTCCTTTTGCGTTGACCCACTTCAATGGCAAATCCACTAGCGCCCCACTGTGCGGTGGTAAACGAACGCTTTAACGTTCTCCATTTGGTGGTGGCTAGTTGGTTGGCGGGTGCTTCGCGGACTCCTTCGATGGGGCGGAGGAGGAGGAGTGGTTCCCCGTTGGCATGGTGCACGCGAAAAAGCCAAACGAAAGGTAAATTTTCCAGGCAAACTCCTGGCTGCCTTCGAGGAGTCCGTATAGAACTATTGGTCGCGCTGGTTGAGAGCTGCATATTTTCCCTATTTTTGAAATTGGAGCATACATCCATTAAAGATGAGTTTGCTTTTGAGGCGACGTTCACGCAGCGAGACGCGTCCTCAAGAGATTCCGGCGGAGAAGGCCAAACAGCCGGAATCGGAGAGACCGGACAGGCACCAGCAGGCGAAGCACCACCAAGTGCGCCATCATTATCCGCATGCCAGTGAACAGAGTCTGAACAAACTGGGTCTGGTACCCAGCGGCTCCACTGGCGGAATGGGCAGGCGCAAGACATCGGCGGAGCTCATTAGCGAGGCCAAGATGTTCCTGGGCGAATCCGTGGGCGCCGTTCCCATGATGGCCACCGGAGGTGCTCGTTTGGTCAGCACCCGTCGACCCATCACGCCCCGCGAATCCGGACGGGTCTTGTACGGCAAAGTAGCCCTGGCAGGACGTCCACCGAGCGCTTTCTCGTAGGTTATCCTTGAAAGACCCTAGGCGACGGATTTTAAAATTCTGTTTTGGTTCCATTTTCGCAAAGCATGCGGTATCTGCAGAGCGAGAAACCATCCACGCCCCGCCAGCTGCCGGCTTTGTCTGGCTCGGGACCCGCCACGCCCATGCCCACCAGAAATGGAGCTCTACTCTGCCAGTCCAGCACAGAAACCCTGATTGAACTGCTGAAGCAGCACCGCGGTCTCAAGGATTGCAGCGATGAGACAGTGCAGCACATAAATGCGGCAAGTTATGGACATTTTATGGGGTTTTATGGGAGTTTCCATGAATAAATCAGTTTCTGCAGGTTTTCACCATTTTGCTCAATAATTATTTAAATTATAGCATGGTATCATAACAATCCATACTAATCAGATCCCCAAAAAGAGGTTTCTCCGGCTAATGAACGTAATTTGACTGATTACAGATACTCCAGGAGCTTTACACCCGCGTGAGAAAGCAGGAGCGCAGCTTCAAGCGTGGCTTCATCCTAGGTGGTCTCTATGGATTGGTGGAATGCAGTTCTCCACGTGTTCTTTTGGCTGTTGCTCGTGTGGTTTTGGCTGTGAGTCATCTTTCACTACATTCTCCTGTGAACTATCCCTTTAACTTCCCCCTATCAATCGCTTTTTAGCTTAGAGTCACGGGTAGCAACCTCACGGGTGCCTGCAAGCTGATATTTAAGGTGGCCAGGCACGAACAACATGATGCCTTGTTCCACGAACACGATGTGCTCGAGCTGCTCATCGATGGCCTGGGACACGCCTCGCCCTTGGACGAGCCGGAGGCTTGCATTTACGCCTATGGTTGTATACGTTTCCTGACCGCCAGCAGTGCCCAGGAGCGCGACGATGCCCTCAACCGCAACTGGATTGGTCTGGAGAGCTCCGGCGAGAGTCATCCGCTGCCCATTCCTGCTCTAATGTCGCCCGCTCTGTCGGCCATATCGGCTGCACTCTGTCCCAGGAAATTGACGGGCCAGCAAACGTTGGTATCCCGCCTGGCGCGCCACGGAGCCGTGGAGCTGATGATTCTGCACCTTCAGATGTTGAACGAGGCGGGGGCCACCAAAAGGCTTCAGGGGCCGCCGCTTCACACGCTCTATCAGTTATCGGCCGCCATGAGAGCCCTGGCGGATGTTTCCCAGCAGCAGCAGCGTTTGCAGCTCCAGTTGCAACTGGCCTGTCCACATCTCATCCGGGCGGCCGAGGTTTCCATGGGCGAACTGGAGGTTCAGGCCAATGTGGTGCGCACTTTGAGGTGAGAATAAACTATGTCCTGCTTCTGCGGGTTTTCATCAATCTTCTCCATTCGCAGCGTTCTTTCCGAGGACTCCGATTGCTGTGAAACGCTGCACAACTATGCTGCCAGGATTGGCCTGCTCCTGGGTCCTTCTTGTGCCGGTGGGGGGCAGTGCAATGAGCGTCTCCTGGCGGTGCTAAGTCGTTTGGGCTATATGCTGGGCAATATACTGGCCAAACACGAATCGGCGCGCATACAGGTGAGTTCCTTAACAACAGCAAACCAATAATTAAGATTGAATATTAGCTTGATTTGGAAAAAGCTATGAAATCTCATTCTTTCGTTGTTAAATGATATACTTATGCCATTCTGTGTTATTTTCTCAGTACTTTCACAACGATGTGGCCATGGAGTATCTTCTAAATGTGCTGGAGCAGCTTAACGAACGCTCACCCGCCAGTGTGGCTCTTTTGGATGCCCAAATCAAGTTGATACGAGTGGTGGCCAATATGAGTGTGAATCCCGAGGTGGGCGCTGGCTTGGGCAATGTCCGTTCCCTGGGCGCCGTGCTGCTGCATCTTTTAAGCAAAACCAGCGCAGAGTTGGCAAAGAAGAAGGTGAGTTCTTGAAGTTCCGGAATCCTAGCCAGAAATTAATGCATTTTGTTTAGACGGCGGAACAACAGGAGCTTCTGCATGCCACCTTGGGAGCCCTGCACAATCTGTGTTTCTATCAGGACAAACAGGCAGTTGTGCATCCCTTGGCCGAGGGATCCCTTCAGAGCCTGATTGACGACCTGTCCGCTTCGTTGGCCAACGTTTTAGGCAACTGTCAGACTTCAGTGACCAAAGTGGAGTTGGCCCGGGTGCTGGGCAACCTGACGAGAAACGAGCGGGCACGTCGTTGCTTCTGTGCAGCCGGAGGATTGCCATTGATGGTGCAGCAACTCACGAAACAGGCGGCTGGCCAGGACTACGAACTGCGCACCTGTGCCATTGGTGTCCTGGTCAATCTGTTGGGCGATGGCGAACAGCGAGGTCCTTTCCTGCAACTCCGTGGGGCGGAACTGCTGTCTCTGCTGCTGCGTGGAGCCCTGGAGCAGGAGGATTGGTTCCTGGCCAATATCGTGTGCCAGGCCCTTTGGAATCTCCTCATCGACGGACAGTGTGCGGCCAATCTCTGCCAGAGCGGTAATATACTCGATGAAGTGAGCGATTTGCTGGCCGATTATCTCGATGAGGAGCGATTATTGCCCGGCGATGGCGATAACGATAACGAAGAGGACGATCCGGAGAGGGAACATGAGAATGTGGATGCGGCGGAAACGGATCCGGAGGCCCACGATGCTTTGTGGGAGGATTTCGCCCTGGTGGCCACCGATTTGCTGGAACGCATCCAAAACAACTTCGATAGACAACAGCAATCGCAGTTATTGGTTGTCGACAACGAAGATGATAAGGACGTTTTCATCGAGGAAATGTAGTAACAGTTCGTTCGATAGTTTATAGTATTTCTATGTGTTTATCTACCTATTATGTATCCAAATAATCAGAGCCAATTAAAAATGTTTCAAAATACTCGTCTAACCGCTTGAACTAGAGCTTTGGCTGGGGGATACGGGAAATAAAGTATATCATTTCCGATTCATGATAAAATTACAAACATTAAATGCTGACTGTTTTATGACTTGGAAATATCAATATCGTTTGGTAATGACCCCCTAAAACATAAACAATGACGATTTCTTTTCAAAAAAGAACTGTATATGCGAACAAGTTCCTGGTGTTTCAAGACACTAAGCTACAAACTTGGGGTTTGGATTGAAAATGAGGACCTATGAACTGGGTCAGAACATAATACTATAAAGAAATGTTATAATACTAGTTAATACTGACCATGTGCAGAAAAACATTTGTGAAAACCTATATACCGAAACGATATTACCGATCGGATAACAATAATGCTTTGTTGAACAAATCGTTTTTATTGTCCAGGTGCGATTTCATTCCGCTTTTACCTGATTTTTAGAAATATTGCGAATTAACCACACCGCCTTGTTCCAGTGGAATTGAAAATATAGAGCTTAAACTTGATTTTTTAAAATATTTCAATATCGAAAACTAAATGGACAAATCTTTAAATGTCAATTCCAATGAATCCAGTAGTGATATATTTTAGGGGAATTTTAAGTATCAATTATTTTTTTTTTTAAACAGCTGTTTTCATTTTTACAGGTGTTTCTCCCGAATTGTGTTAGCTAGTGCAGTTTAAACCAAACGACATATTCAAGTGATGACAACATCGCTCGCACTCACACACACACACCAGCGGAAACCAATACACGCAGGTCTTAAAGCCGAGTTTGGGTGCCAATTGGCAGCCCATTGAGCTGGGCTTTATTTATAAGTATGAGTCTAGAAAATTGATAAAGCAAGAAAAAGGTGCCCTCGATTTGTTTTTTTTTTGTTTGGTGAATTTATGAATCATCCCCGCACATTGTTGCTCTTTTTTCGCCCTCTCCCTCTCTGTTTTTCTTTCGGGCGTCTTTATCTCTCTTTCCTCAGTCTCTATTTCGTGTTTTTGTAATATTACTTATCTACGCATTTTGTTTATTAATGTATATTCGCAAAAGCTCTCAAATAGTTGGTTAATAATTTGAGGTTAGGTACGGAAATATGGGTAGAAAAAAAGAAGTGACAACATGCGAATGAAATCAGCTGGTTCTTTGGCTTTAGAAAAAAAAATCGGGGAGTTGCCGGCAGCCACAAAATATTATATATATATATTTTGGACAACAAATGGAATATAAAAGAATATTAGTTACCAACGGCCTCAAATTTAAGATAACAGTGGTGGCAAAAATCAGATAGCAAACGTCATCTATAGAAAGTTATCAAAATAGAGCGCCTTTTCTTTGTTTATCTTTTCGGACTCTCTTTTTGTGGGGTCTAATTACAGTGCACTTTCCATCTTTTAAGGTCCTCTAAATATTTGTGATTTACCTATTTATGTTCTCCCTCCCTTTAAACTATATTATGGGGACCCCTATATTTGTGTTTCTATTGATTTCGATTTTTCTTGAGGGCTTCTATTAGCAGTAATTCTTGAGACTGCCGGTGCACTCACCATAGGTTCTCCTTTTCTGCGGCCGCATCCTTTTTCTTGGTGGTGAAGGATGATGTCAGCGCATTCGTTTGCGTCCCACTGTCCAGTGCCATGTTGTTGTTGTTGCTGCTGCTGCTGCAGTACTCCTATTGGAACGCTCTCCACTCCTGCTCGGGTCCAATTGGGAATCGGGATGTGCTGCGCTGCGTGCGAGAGAGAGACGGGAGATGAGAAACAGTTGGCAAACAAAAACAAACACATGCGCGACAGAGCGAGACGGCTGCCAGGTGTCGGCTGCATATGATTTTGCAGTCTATTTAAATAATTTTACTTTATTTGTTTATGGCGCTGCAAGGTTGCACTTTTCTTTTTTCTTTGTTTTTCCCCGTGCATTCGTCACCGCTCTCTCGCTCTCTCTCTGTCCGTCTGTCTCGCTTTTTGTTGCTTTAGTTACGACGCACAGCTGCTGACAAATTCAAATTCGCAAATTTCCTCTTCTCTTCTCTCTCTTTTCCGTCTTTCCTTTTTGGTTGCCCACTTTTTTCTTTTCGTACGTACGCAGTTTCTCACGCTCTTCGCTCTCCGGTGAAAACTCGCGGCCCTGGATTTTCACGCACGTCCGCTGGGCCTCCTTTCGATCGCTCCAATTGTGGCCGACAAAAAATAACAAAAAAATATCAACGCGAGCGAGGAAATTCAGTTTTTTCGCTGGGAAAAAATATTTTGTACGACAGGAGCAGTGTGACCGTGCGGTGGTGGTGGAGCATCGATGGATCGATGTTTTGGGGTCATCGGTGTTTAATCGACTATCGATTAATCGTCCATCCCCATTCCTAATAAACGGTCTTACCAAAATGGGGGTGGGTGTATCGGCTAGATTAGCGAGTACACCTACCGACCGTTTGTGGCATAGCGCGTACACACACCTATCGCCTGTTTTTTGGGCCATCTCTAATTTCCAACTGGATATAATTTAGCGCCTGGTAATACTATCTCACGGTATTTATTTACGGTCTGCCTTGATCTTAACATTTGTATTTTTTATTTTACCACCAGTTGTTTTCTATATAGTAAATATTTAGAGTCGGGAACATGCAATCCACAAGCCTTTTTCTGGCTGTGATTTTCCTCATAAGTTTTGTCCAAATCGATGGTGAGTTCGTGTTCCCGTTGAAGTCTTTTGTTTCAGTTGCGTGTTGCATTGGTGTGCGTGCTTTCACATGGGGAAAACGGCAAAAATCAGTTAACAAAATAAAGCGGTCAACTTGCTTATAAATTGGCTTATTTCCTATACAAATTCGCAGTTTTTAGCTTGTTTTAAGAAATTTATATATGCATTCATTTAATTTTCAGCTTTTATCTATTTTTTTATTTATTAACTTAACTTGACTTAAAACTTAAATGACTCAATGTAAAAATTAATCGGATTGGCCTTTTAAAAATACATTTATGTATACAAACATAAGATTATTTGGTCCAATTATAATTACAGGACTTTTATAAATAATATAAATTTAATTTTAGGTAAGGGCAAGGAGCGCTCACACGTGTTTCTAAAATCGGTACTAACATATCATATATTTATTTATTGCTTATGAATATTTTAATATATTTTACCCCGCACTCAAAGCCGAGTAGCTACGACACTGATTTATATAATCCTTTCACAATTTCAATAAATTACAGTTTTTTAAATATTACATATATTTATTGAAATATGTTCCCTTTTCTTTGGAAATGTGTAATTTAGATTTAGATATTATTTATTTATAACGTTTATTTTTTGTTTGGTTTGTTAAACTTTTTGGAACAAACTACATTAGCTAATTATCCGCCACTTTTCAGGCCTTCTGCGTCGCTGCTACCAGTGCCGATCCCGCGGGGATTTGGGCAGCTGCAAGGACCCGTTCACCTTCAACGCGACGGACGTGGAACAGGAGCCCGGAGTGGCGGCCATTCCCTGCGCCAGTGGCTGGTGCGGCAAGGTGATCGAGGGCGGCGGCACCTATGCCATCGACGACTACGACCTGGCCATCCAGCGGATGTGCGTGCAGCGCGGTCCGGATGACAACATGGACCGCTGCGCAGACACCATCTACAACTACAAGAAGGTGTACATGTGCTTCTGCCAGGGCGACCTGTGCAACGGAACGAGAAGCTGGTCCAGTCCGCCTCCGATGATCCTCGTCCTGATCATGCCTCTGATCGGGGGGCTGCTTCAGTGGATCCGAGCCTAGACTGCTTTTGTGATCTTAGCCTGCAATGTATATACATTTTATAATACTCATCAACACGAAATGCAATACTTTCAATTCGAAAATAAAACCTTTTTTGTTATTATTTAAAATGTATTTTCTTGCTTCGCTTTAGATTTTATTGGTTATGTTTTAAGGGCACTTGAAGACTTTTCGTTTTGGATAAAATTATTTAAAAAATAGAAGAAATAAAGAAAATACTCGAGAATTAGTAATTTTCTATATTTTTATATTTTTTCGCTCATTACAACAACAGTATTTATATTACTTGTACATCTGTATTTATCATTAATATAGTAGAAATTAAAAAGAAAACCACGCTTATCACCATTTAAAAGGTTGTACTGAGAAACAACATGAAACCATGCTTTTTAAACGTGATCAGACCCCCACCCCAAGTTCCAAATGGGGGTCGATCGGCTATCAGCTATCAGCGAATCGCAAAAGGAAACGTTTATTCTTCCAAAGAAGCCATTTAGTATTTATATATATTTATTTCAATCACTTTTGCGTATGCACATTTACATACAAACTTAACTAAGAGACTTTCTTTAATGCGAAAATGTAGGAAATCTAGTTTAAATCAATGTTATCCCCCGCCCATGCCCCAAAATAGAAAAAAAAGATATATATGGCCAATCAGGACCTTAAAACAGCGGAGCCAAGAAAGGAACGAAGGGAAATAAATGCCCACGTCCATTGGACTGAGGAGGCAAACTTTTTGAGTCCTTTTGATAACAGGCGAAAATAGTAAGATAAGTATCCAATGTCCGTTCACTTCGTATCACGCTACTTCTCCATTTGCTCGCGCAAACACGGCGGGCAGCGAGAGTTCTGCAGCTGCATTTGCTGGCGATTTTTGGTGGCCTCGTGGCAGTACATCGCTTCGGGCTCTGAAAAATACACCCGAAAGTGAAAGCAGGGAATTAGAACAGGTTTTAAAGGCAAAATGAACCATATGTATGTGATTAGACTAATTCATGCTTTATATTTATACCCGTTACTCGTTGATAAAAGGGTATATTGTAGCCATATCCGTCTGTCTGTCTGTCCGTTTGAACGCTGAGATCTCGAAACCTACAAAAGTTAGACAGTTGGGATTAACCACACATTCTCTTGGGTTTCCTACGCAGCGCACGGTTTTTTCTGCCGAGATCCACACCCACTCTAACGCCCAAAATCGCCTTAAAATATTTTAGGAATAGCCTGGCGCCCACCTCTTAGTTGCGTGTATTAATACCCTTCGAAATGTGGAAGAAAATTTTAAAATCGGATAATCCATTACAAAGTTATGAGCAAAAATTTGAACCGCCGCTAGATGGCGCTAGTAGCTTTGATGACTGCATGCCTCCATCTCCCTCGCACTCCCTTTAGCTGAGTAACGGGTATCTGATAGTCGAAGTTCTCGACTATATAGTACTCTCTTGCTGTATGCATTAATTCACCGATCTGAGTCATTTAAATACATTTAAAACGGCTCTTAAACTCAAGACTACTAACTCCGATTAGCCAATGATTTTCGTCACCAGTTTCGTTCGCTTCTCCATAAATGATCTTACGACATTAAGGTCATCGGAGAAGTTGACTTGCCATTTGGGTGGCTCATAGAAATACTGGGACGATGACTCACCCACTCGGCGTTTACACTCTCTGCACTCGCGGCATTTTCGGCACTTGGAAGCGCCGCCCTCGCTATGCTGACAGGGGGAAACTCCAGTTCCGGACGGGGCAGAACCTCCTCCTCCAGTGCTCTTATCCGTAATCTTGTCCGGCGATTTGCTCTTGCGCGTGTTAGCCCTCTTCGAGTTGGCTTGCAGACGCTTCTCCTTGGGCGACAGCAGGAACTCAGGCTTGTCCTTGGCCTTCTTGTGGCCGCGAACACCCAGGACCAATGTGTCCATTGCATTCAACTGCTGGCCATAGTGAAAGTCCACACCACTGGCGTTCTGGACCGTGCGCCGCTTGCGCTTCGAATGGCGTTGGTTGAGCTTCTTGAGCACCTCCGGCGTATACAGGCCAAAGAGGCCGAGGAACGCCTCCTGCCCGTACTCCGCCGGCAGGATGCGACTCTCGCGCGGCTCGTCGCGCCACTGGGCGGCGGACGCGAAGAGCCTTTGCTGCTCCTGCTGCAGCTCCGCACTGGAATCATCTGAGCTGCCGGACGGCGAACCCGCTGGCTGCGGCTGAGAATTGGATGAGGGTGTCGGCGAGGATTTCCTGCGCGTGTTTCTGGTCTTGTACGAACTGTTTTTCTTCTCCGACGGCCCCTGCGGTGGCATTTGTGGCATGGATTGTTTCTTGTTCAAGGCATTGGACGCCTGGTTGGCGGCAGTATTCGTTATCTCCAGCGGCGGCGGTGTCTTCCTGCCGTCGCTGGACTTGTTCTTTCGACAGTTCTCCAGACCGGTGATCTCCAAGTCCTCCTCTTCGTCGCACAAGCGGGGCTGCTGCTTCGTCTTTCTGGCCCTCTTCAGGGCCTGGTGCAGGTTCTTCCGGCTCTGGGCCACCACCTCAAAGTCCGGGGGCGGATTTGGTGGCTGCGACGGCTGTTGCGATGATGGTGCGGCGGGCGGCGGTGGCGCCACCACTGTTTGGGTTATGGGCGCCAAGGGCGGCGGTGAGCTGCAGGTGATATTCTTGCGTTTGGGCGGCATCGAATCCAGCGACCGCTTCATCATCTCCAGCTGGGACTGAAGTGGGGGCGGCACTGTCGACGGTGCCTCCTCGCTTTTGGGCCATTTGACCTGCGGATGAACGGCTGCGATCTGTTGACCCAAGCCCCTAACCGGTGGAGCCAGCATCAGCGGTATATTCTCGTCCAGATCGCTGAGCTTCAGCGGCGGCACGCCCGCCTCATCGTCCTGGCTCAACAGGAAGTGCTTGCGGATGAGCATCTCCTCGTTGTCCCGACTCATCACCGACTGCGGATTGATCTTGTAGTTGGGATCGGCGATCAAAGGCACTATCTGGCCGGAGACGAACTCGTTGGCCAGGTCCGGCAAGGTGGCGATGTTGTTCTCCTTTAGCTTTATGCAGAAGCCCTCCAGGTCCTCGTTCAGGCGCAGCAGCAGGAACTGCTGCTCGGCATTGATCTCGTACACCTCCTCCTCCAGCTCGTCCAAGATGCGGCGCATCTGTACGGGATCCTAGGGGGTTGGGTGAATGGTTGGGAGAGCGTGAGTTCCACATTAAGAGTATCGGTTACGGGGGGGGGAGGTGTTGCGGCGGGACTGCAGGTGCTAATGGCCATATTAACCCTGTCATGGCCAAAAACACTGAGCAAAAGTTAGCAAATAGTGTTAGGTTGGGAAATATTTTTCTATAACCTCATTTATTTTTAACTTTTCTGCATATTTATTTTTAAACTCTATAAAAAAAATAAAAAAAAACAGGTTAAAAGTGAAAGTAAGACAAAATACAGTTTGCAAATTGGAAACGTGGTTCCTTGTGAAGTATGTGGATCTGCTTGTAATACTACATACTACGTTCTACATTCATACATATATTCCTTAAAAAGTGGGTACATGAGACAATTACTACATGTGAAAAGTATTGTTGGTTTCTACCAAAGACGTAGTTCAATACACGTGCTTCCCTCTGATACCCATACCTGTAACCCAATTACTGGCAATAATATATTGATTATTTCTTTTAAATTGAAAACCCTCTAGCTAGATATCCTCCTATCAGGGATCTCAGGAGGGGCAATACATTGTAGTAAAGCTTTACAGCAACGCGTTCTAGAAATACGTTCTACATACAGCTCTTTGTGTTGGAATGGAAATGGAACTCTGTGGCTACTTGGGGTGCGTTCTTATACAAGCCTATGGGTCCACCAGGGGGCTAGGTGGCGGGGGCAACCCTGCTCCCGCCGCGAACAAAGGACAAAGGCTCTGGTCGCGTTAACCCACCGCATCCGCCTGCTCCTTGAAGACGTCCGAGACCAACTGGGGGTTGGGATGCCGATGCCGATGGCGATGGAGATGGAGAGCACGGTAAAGAAGACAAAGGAATTAGGTTGCGTTCCCGTAAGGCCCCCAAACCGAAACTTACCCCGTGGACCTTGAGGAAGTCGCGCATCGCACGCTGGCAGTAGATAATATCGTTCTTCAGCTCCAGCGGCAGCACGTAGCACTTCTCCAGGTAGTACTTGAACTTGGCGTACTCCTTGTGCGTCCCAGTGCCCGTGCCCGTTGCGCTCATCTTGTCCCGTCCCGATTATATGGCGGCTATATAAATATATAACGACCGATGTCGAACGAATCACGCACGCGACTGTCGGACTCGTCGCGATTCACTTGTGGGATTTCATTGGCTGCGATTCCGGAGGGGGAAGTGCTCCCGGAACTGGGTGCAGGGTCAAACTATAGATATTACGTACTTCTGGCCGACTTCTCGGCAATGCACGGCGACTGGGGTCGTGGGAATCACTCGAAATTTAATATTCAAAACAAATGGTAAATGTGTTAAGACCTGCGATGTAAGAACCTCGATATTCAGATATCGATATAAATAACATCGCCAAAACATCGATGCCTGATGGCCGATTCTTCGATGCTTTCAAGGTGGAAGGCGCGTAAGCGAAAAATGTGTTTTTAATTTAAGTTAATTACTGTCATGCGCGGATCCACAGGGGGTGATATGGGTTATAAATCACGCACACCTCGGGTCAAAAATTAAAGAAATTTTGCTATTCAAAAAGTATGCAACAAACTGTTTACTGTATTGGTGGATGCTGATCTGTTAAATACTGATGATCTTTTTTTTACATTTTTTTCCAAATAAAGCCTTTGTTTTTTGTTTTAATATAAACCATAAAGGTCTTGCAGTTGGGCTATTTTATTCTACTTATTTACTAGTTTATTAAAATCAAAATAAATCATTTTTTTCAAAACATCAATGTTTTATTTTCAGGTAAAATAAACTTCTTTGACGACGAATAATTAAAATTTGTTCTACTTTGGAAGAAACAACAAATTTCTTAAGCATCCCATTTGCCTAATTCAAATTCAAATCAGTTCAAATTTTGCGCCAAAAAACTCGAACAAAACAGGCCCACAGGGTGATTAGGCTACGGAGGTGAGAATTAAACGACATTTAGCGAGTACACCCTCCTGATCTATTGGAGACACCCTCTGTTGAGTGGTGGAATCGTTGGCACTGGGCAAGTTTGAATTTTCGCGCTTCCCAGTACTGGCCTTGGTCTTTTAAATATATTACGGTTTTGTATAGCCAATTTATAAGAGAAATATCTCACGAAAGTCAACCAATTTTAAAAACATTAACGTTTTAGTATCGATTCATCGCTGCTTCGCTACTGAGCCACAAATGGTAACCCTATTCTCAGTTTTAAACCTGTAGATGGCGCTTTGGTGCTAGAAACATCGATAGCCATCGATGATTCCCCACCTCTAATGCCCGACTATATTCGCTTTCCAATACTGTTTCCGACCAATTGTGTAGTGCTGCGGCAAAAAAGTTGTGAATTTCGAAGGGAATTTCGAGCAACATGTAAGTAGAGCTTGTGCGTTGATTGTGTGGAAAATGGACTGGCAGCTGGCTTTCTGGCCAGGGCGATGTTGGTTGGCGTCGCAGGGAGTGGAGGGCCGCCTGTCGCCGCCTCTGACCCGGTTGCAATATGGACGACGGCGTCGCTTCGCTCGGAATCGTGTGGTTTGTTCAGGGGAACTGGCTTTCCTGGCCCTGTCTTCTCGCCGAAAGTCTACTCTCCCAATTGCCGGCCTTCATTTCCGGCCGGCGAAAAACTGCCAATAAGCCGGCTGGTGAAGCAGGGCTTCCAGAGATTTCCCGGCCAGCAGCGACGTGGTGCCGCCTCGTGCTGTTCTCCCAGCTTTCCCCGGCTCGAAATCCTCGGCTGGACGTGGAAGTGGCGGCCAGGACTGCCAGCTTCCCGTTTCGGGCCTGCAAATGGCCTTGTCTCTTGGCCAGTGGCCATCGAAAGGTTCCCCCCGATTGCCATGCCAATCGCAGCGCCATCCGCATTTTGTGAGGTTAGACATGAATCGCAAAAAAAAGGCAATGAATTTGCTTCATGTTTCTTCTGCCGGCAGCGACGTCGGCGTCGGCGTCTGTCTGCGTGCTTGTGTGCCTGTGTGAGTGTGCGTGTGTTAGAATTCGTTTTGTTATTTCGAATTTATTTAGATTGTCGATTTGCCGATTTTCACGTGAATTGCGACTGGCCTGCAAGTAAACCCGCGGCTGCACTATTTGTGAATATGTCGGCATTTTTTTTGGCGCGCTTTGCAGCGTCCACAGGTTACCTGTATACATATGTACACACATAGATATGAGCTGTAATCCGCCGCCGTTACAGGCCGACCTCTATATAAGGGACATTACTTCTCTGTGGCATGTTGCGCATGCGCAGGATTCCCGCATTTCCCATTTCACAATCGCAACATCCCGAAAATCATAACATCTCAATTTGCCAATGAATGACTCATGCAAAAAGCGTTTTCAGCGATTCACGAAATAAGCCTTTATTCGTTCAGAAAGTATTCCTCCTATTCATTGTATTCATTTCCATCTGAAAGGTCGGTTAAAAAGTATTCCCAATTGTATTGCAAAATAGTAAACTAAATTCAGATTTATTAATGATATTTTATGAATAACTTACAATTCATTCTTGTTTTTAATTAAATCTATCATTTACTTTATAGATCCTTTGATATTCTTCTATTGCCTTTGCTTATTTCAAATGTAAATAAATCTGAACAGATTTGGTAAGCAAAACACCCAAGGAGTTTTCATATTTTTGCGAAATGTCCTCGGTTCCTTCGGTACTAACTTTTCTGTACCTTTGTACAATAATTAGATTAGCTGTTTTACTTTTTCCAATAAAGAAATAAAATATATGACAACCATACATTTCTAGGTCAGTATAGTTTTGAATATATCATCATCAGTCACAACAATTATTTGAAATCAGTTTAGTTCTGAATATATTACCAACAGTCCAGATCTTCAAAATTTAAAATTTCCAGTTCCTAACTAGCATAACATGCAAAATTCTATTTAAATTATTAGTATACCTAGGACAATTATGGGTCAGATGCGTACGGGTTTCTTTTGTGTGCCGCATAAACGTGGTATGTGGTATGTGTGAGGATGTGTGATTGCCTGCAAAGTATATCCTTCCGCCTCCCTGACATCGCTCCTTCTTGCTTGTTGTTGCTGTTTCAGTTTGGTTTTGGTGCGCCAGGAATTTTCGCTTACCTGCATTCGCAGGCAGCCTCTGTGGTCGTCTCTCTCGCTCTCGCTCCGCATCCTGCGGCCCAGCGGGAGCGGCAGCTGCAGTATCCCTTGTCGCCATCCTGCTCGCTCCCTCTGCTCCTGGCCGAACAGCTGGTTGCTGTCCTTGGCGGGCTTTGACGCATCCTTTGTGTACGTCACAGTTTGGACATTTTGGTTCGCACAAGGAGTCGCAGTCGCAGTCAGTCGCCTGGCGCTCGCCGAACCAACAACATCCTTGCCTAGCTGCTTGCTATTCCTGTTCCGCTGCTCTAAGCCTGCCGAAAAAATCGTTGGATTTGCAAAATATTAACAAGAAGTCAAACACAATCGACTCCTCCTTCGCATCTCTCACACACAGCTCACCGTTCCGCCGTCAAGTCCAGAAGTCCAGTAGTCCACGAGTAAAGAAGTCACAGAGTGCTTAGCAGGATGGCTCAGGAAGGTCAGGATATTCCCACATTCAAGTGCGTGCTCGTCGGCGATGGCGGCACCGGAAAGACTACTTTCGTGAAGCGCCACATGACCGGCGAGTTCGAGAAGAAGTACGTGGCCACACTGGGCGTGGAGGTGCATCCGCTGATCTTCCACACCAACCGCGGTGCCATCCGATTCAATGTGTGGGACACCGCCGGCCAGGAGAAGTTCGGCGGACTGCGCGACGGCTACTACATCCAGGGCCAGTGCGCCGTCATCATGTTCGACGTTACCTCGCGTGTGACCTACAAGAACGTGCCCAACTGGCATCGTGACCTGGTCCGCGTCTGCGAGAACATCCCGATCGTCCTCTGCGGCAACAAAGTCGACATCAAGGATCGTAAGGTGAAAGCGAAGAGCATCGTCTTCCACCGAAAGAAGAACTTGCAGGTAAGTGTCTTTCAGATTGACAAGCCTGTCCTGGATTTCCAGCGCAGACCTATCAATATGCTTTGAATGAACCAATAGAACAGAGACGCAAGTACTTTAGAACCACGGCCCAATCTAAAATTTAATCGGAATGGCAGAGGTTTCGATTTGGAGAAGTTCAATGCATTTTTATCTACCTTTTCTAGTTTGCAATACTAAAATGATCCCATCTTTTTATGCAGTATTACGACATTTCTGCCAAATCGAACTACAACTTCGAGAAACCATTCCTTTGGCTGGCGCGCAAGCTGGTTGGTGACCCCAACCTGGAGTTCGTTGCCATGCCAGCCCTGCTGCCGCCCGAGGTCAAGATGGACAAGGACTGGCAGGCGCAGATCGAGCGGGAATTGCAGGTGGCCCAGGCGACCGCCCTGCCCGACGAGGACGAGGATCTATAAGCCTATTTATAGTTAACTGAGAGAGATGGCCGGCTTGCACACACACACACACACACCACAAACACACAACAAGTCACGAGTCGGGGCAACAGGATAGCAGGCGAACGGGCGAACAGGAAGGAACAGGAGCAGATGGAGGATCAGAGCAGTCCAGAGCAGTCCCCAGCAGCAACAACTACAGAATAGGAGCATCAGCAATAGCCTAGGATCCGCACTATCGGATTGCCAGCAGCACACGATCGACCTTTACCACTTCACCAGCAAGCCCTGCCAGCCCTTCTGCCGTCGATCGTAAAATATTTTTAGATCCACTCATTGATAAGTCGGTTATAAATTTTTTTTTTGTTTGTTTCCTTTTGCGTTGGCTTTTGGCAGATAACAGATACAGATACTGAAATTGTCTTAATGATAGAGAAACGAAAAACATAACCGAAAACCAAGTAAAATAAAAAATCGAAACACGTATTTTTTTAAAACTTGCAACTATGTTCTTTTCCACTCGTACAACTACAACACTAACTAAGAAACAACAACGGTGTGCTTGTTAGAAAAAAGGAGACGGCAAGCTCTGTGCATGGGAGTGAGCGAGAGCGCAACAGCAGGCAAATGAACTGAGTCCCAAAGGATAGAAAAAAAAACAGAACAGAAAAACACTAAAAACATTGAAAAAAATATAGAAAGGCCGCCGAATCCACATCCACATGTTATTAATCTAAGAAACTAAAGAATTAAAAAAATAAACGTCGAAAAAACTATATGAAAACTCGCCTTCCTAAGCAGTTCAAGATGGAAAGGAATAGGAAAGATATATGCTAATGTCAGGGTTCTTTATTAAATACATATGTTTGTCCGATGTCCGAATTCTTCGCCATTGTATCCAGTTATGGAGTTCTAGGCTTAAGACTTGGACTTGTTACTACGATTTATTACATACTGAAGACTATTTAATTTTCTTTTGTAGAATGTATGGTTTGATTTTTTCCAAAGATAATTTTTTAAATTTTTACTGAAATTCTTGTTTGAAATCCAATCCAACTAAAACTTCTATTATGTTGTCTTATGTTAATAGTGTTGATAAACCTTAATATTTGTTTATTAACCAAACACAAGCAAAGGAACTAGTTAATTTGGATTGTATGTATTACTCGGAATTTATTTATGTATCATCCAAGGACAACTTTTCCAATTTAAGGACACTTGAGGCAGCAAGCAGGAAAAACTCCCGTAAAGCGATCCTTGTTGACACACGTGATCTTCTGCTGGGCGCAACTGTAATGATATTAATAAGGGGTTAGTCCAAGCCAAGTTCGGTTTTTGAAAGATCATCTCGATAAGCTTACACAATATTGCAAATATGTAACTTAGAATAAGGACAGCCCTTTAAATTTGAATTTAAATTTCCTTATTTATCTAGATCCTATTATTTCTCATGGAAAAAATGTGAATGGAAGATTTTCGATTAATTTTAATTGAATATTTAAAGATTCAAATGATGTTTGAAGCAATGAAGTTTGTTAGCCTCTTTTTATATAGCCTAAGCTTTATTCTCTTTCAAAATGTTATAAGTAAGCATCGATTTTATCTGCGCATTTCAACGAAATACCTATAGATTTCTATAGCATCAATATACACGTGTATGTATGTACTTACTCCTCTACGATGGTCTTGAAGGTGTCCGTGCAGACGGCCCGCTTGAGGCACTTGCCGTCCTTGCCGAAGTCAACGTAGTCCTGTCCCCGCCTCAGCAGCGGCAGGTACTTGAGGAAGATGGTTTCATCCTCTGAGTTGCGGTAGGAGCACACGGGCTCACTCACTGTAAGAGATGTACATACATAGATCAGTTTCAGGAGACGGAAGACCTAATTCCCAGCCAGATCACCCGCATCGGCGGTGGGCAGCGCCTCCGGAAGCAGGAGCGCCAGCAGCACAGCGGACACCAGCCACATGGATCTGTTGTGCATCATTGGAACGTGGAAGCGAGACTGAAACGCCCGCCGGCCAACCCGTTTCCTATTTATAGTTCCCTAAGAAGCGACTTGGATATGTGTTTGTTTGCAAATTAGCAGCCGTGATTTGCATTTTCAGCTTGATTGAGAGGGATTATGCTAGCACTTATAATTGTTTAATTGTTTGGGAGGGTCAGATGCGTAGTTTCGAAAAAGTGGAATATTGTGCAGCCCGTGGTTTTGAAAATTGAATGGCATGGGTAAAATCCTCTAATGTTTAATATTTAACCAACTAGCGGTTGGTAAATTACTGGTACTTATACGCACATCGTTTTTACCATGCAATACTGGTAAATAATGTCATTTTGCCGAATTCTCTCTCTCTCGGAGAGAGAAAAAGAGAGGAAGAAGCAATATGGCAACTTAAGTTACGTGAGTGTGATGGCAACTGGCCTACTTAGAACATGTTATTTACGTTTCGAGCATATCGGATTAAGTTGCCACATAATATCAAATTGATCATCCTTTCATATCAAGTTTTTTTTGGGTGCAAGCATTTTGAAGACCTTTCAAGAACGCTATAAAATAAATGCCTTTTTAAGCTACGAATTGTTTTTACCTTGATTCCTTAAACGTCAGGAAAGACTACTTTCGTGAAGCGCCACATGACCGGCGAGTTCGAGAAGAAGTACGTGGCCACACTGGGCGTGGAGGTGCATCCGCTGATCTTCCACACCAACCGCGGTGCCATCCGATTCAATGTGTGAGACACCGCCGGCAAGGAGAAGTTCGGCGGACTGCGCGACGGCTACTACGTCCAGGGTCAGTGCGCCATTATCATGTTCGACGTTACCTCGCATGTCACCTACAAGAACGTGGCTAACTGGCATCGTGATCTGGTCCGCGTCTGCGAGAACATCCCGATCGTCCTCTGCGGCAACAAAGGCGACATCAAGGATCGCAAGGTGAAAGCGAAGAGCATCGTCTTCCACCGAAAGAAGAACTTGCAGGTAAGTGTCCGCCCCAGATTGACAGGCCTGTCCTGGATTACCAGCTCAGACCCATCAATATGCTTTGAACCAATAGAAAAGAGACGCAACTTAAAAAGACCACGTATAAATTTTGATGTAGAAAGTGTAAAAATTGTTAATTTAGTAGCTTAAAATAAATCGAATGACTGAGCCAAGACTATGAAGGTAGGTTTGTAAAGAAATACTGTAGAAGCACGGCCTACTCTAAAATTTTACAATTTCATCGGAATGGCAGGTGTTTCGATTTGGTTTTGATATTTAACCTACTAGCGGTAGGGTTCGATAAACATTTTGAAGACTTATTAAGAACGCTATAAAATAAACGCATTTTAAAGCTAAAAATTGTTTTTACCTTAAGGATTTCTTAAAAATACAACATGTATGGGAAAATAGGTAGTGGAAACTGATTAGACCTTTTTCTTACATTTTGGAAATAGGTTTTATTAAAAACACTTTTTATCTGTTTTTTAAACTCCAAAAAATAATTCTTAATTTCAACAAAGAAAAAATTTGTTTTTAATTTATTAACAAATATTAATTTGTTATTAAGTTTTGTAGTTGTCAAAAGCGTAAAAGAACCTTATAAATAGTTGCACTGGATTTTTGAAACGGAAAGTAAGAACAATTTTGGACCTCCCAATGAGGTTAATAAAATATCCATCTTATAAGAGAAGCCAATCCCTCGATTTGGGAATCGTTATTCCAAGCGAAGTAATACTAAGTTTTGAATTTACATAGCACCCGGATCCAGCCTAGATGTAGTTGCTCTCCGACTCCTGACAAACCAACTTGGGACAGCAGTCGGGGAAGGTGCGTCTCATGTCCGACGCGATCTTGCATTGTTCCGTCGGCACCAGGTTGTGGCGACCGCAACTGGAATAATTTGGATTGGTTACAAGTATTCAAAGTAACTAGGTAAGATCTGTATAAACCAGCTTACTAGCCAATCTCTAGGACATAGTCCGGCCGACAGTAGATCGATTGGCAATAGCTCTCGCGATTGATCGGCTTGTATGACTGCTTCTTGGGAATGGCCTGGTTGAGTTCCTCATAGTAACACTGGCCGGGAAAATCTAGGGAATTGGGTAAAAATATAAAATGTTATTATTACGTTTGTAATATCATATAATAATATTGTTGAAATGTTTAATGGGATTTATTAACATTAAAAATCCATTAATAGGTCCGGGTTCAATCCCCACTTTCGCATAAAGAGTTTGTTAATTTAAATTTTCTTTTTTGTGTGCCAAGCTCATAAGAAAATTGTAAACATCGCCTGCACTTTATGCCTCTCTTCAGATTTTTCCCCCGATCTCCAACGATTGGATATTCACCTGGGTGAACCGCATTGCCGCGATAGGTGAGATCCGCTCGTGCTGCACCACAAATGCTCAGGAGCACCAGAAGACAACCAACTCCGATGCGCATAATCGCCAAATAAAATAGTGGAAATTAAGTTAGAGATTCCGAAGACCAATCCAAATCCAAATCCGACTTGGCTGTTGTGCGCTACCCGTGCGACTGAGTCAATTACAATTAATTGTTGTTGCTTTTATATAAAATTAATAATAAACATTGTGCTGTATATTGTATGTATACATACATACAGAGATATGGCACATACCCAGATATCATCTGTATCTGTGCCTTTTGTTTGACGACGACTTAAGGCGTCCGCTCTAGCTCTAGTTTAAATTTAAATTAATTAAGCCAGCCCTGAAAGCGAGAGTGATACATATCTGGCGGGGATCGGATCGGGCTGGGTGGGGGGATCCCTGGTTAAGTGACACGGTTCGAGAAACTGTGGCAAGGTTGCTGCGCCGCGAAAAGTAATCAAAACACGCAAATAACTCTTTTGTAAAGTCAAATTTCGGCCACATACACTGAAGAAATGTCAAATATATATTTCGATTTTTAAAAGCGTGTGGGTTCAAAAATACCCATATTTGTTTCATCGTATTAAGAACAGTTTTCAAAAGTTTTTTTTTATTATAATAAAATATTTATTTATTTATTAAAGATGATAGCAAAGTTTAATAAAATATTAAAACTATATATTCCCGGAAAAATATTGCAAAATCTTATTTTTTTAAACGCAACTTTATTCGTAAATTTTGGTTTATAATTTTAGATTTTTATGGCAAACAGTAATGGCTGAACTTTGATAGTGCATACAAAAATAGGGCCTCAGATATCTTATACTATTTCTCCCTGTGTACGCCGAACACTCGACAAGATTCCCGGGAACATACATATTACGAAGCTACATTTATGCAAATTTAATGGAACTCACGAGTGCAAGTGCATTGTGGTTGGGATTAGACGGTATTTGCATTAATTAATTCGAATCGCGGGGAGAGGGCTGGGACCGTGATTTCATTTGGATGGAATTGGATAGAGTCAAGTCCACGATTTCCACTACAATTTACAAATTAGGGTTCTGGCTTCTTAGTATGAAGTATAATTTAATAGGTGTGGTAGGCTACACCTTTCAGTTAAATTATATTAAAGGTTGTAGAAAAACTAGGTAATTGATAGATTTTGGTTTAGGGCCGTTTTCTCTATCGCATGTTCAATTTAAAGCAAGCTTTAAACTCTGTATTCCCATACGTTTTCCATGTTTTATCCCTACTTTAAATTTAACATGCGGTCGAGAAATCGGCTTTGTTTTGTTATTTAATTACAAATATTTTAGTGCTGATTCTACTTAAAACAATTAATCAGCAAGTTCGCGAATAGATTTACCAATATATATAATTACAGTTGTGCCCATATTTATTTGAACAATATTTTACAAGTGGAACGCAGAAACCATCTTTCTTGATAGCATTTACCTGAAGTATATTTTCCTGGTCTAGGCTAACATCCTCGAGTGCCCGGATTCGGATTCCCCGATTCGATAACGTCGAGAGCATCTTCCACCATTTCCAGCTCGAGAGCAAGACAAACCCAATCAAAGTCAAATCAATCGGGCGGGGGCACTGGAGCAGTGATAGGGCGCTGATAAGACAGGCCCCAGCGGTTGTCCCATATAAGAGATGCCTCCAGCGACGGACTATTGCTATTCCCGAAATAGAGGGCAACCATGTCTGGAGCGCTTTGGGTACCTGTGGCTTTCGTGGCCTGTCTAATGGTTGCATCCGTGGTCGGCAATGGCTTCAGCACCCAGTACCAGGGTCACACGCAGCACCCGACCATTCCGGAGCACTGCCTCTACGAGGAACTGGACCTAGCCGTTCCGCTCCACGGCTCCGTTCTGCCCTCCGGACACGACGGCTACTGCATCCGGTTGGAGTGCACCGACGACTACCTGCTGATGATCCGACAGTAAGTTCTGAGATTTGGGAAAACCCTTTCTGAAGTAACCCCCCACCCCCAATCCCTTTCAGCTGCGACAAACAGCCTTTTCCTCGACCCGGCTGCCATCTCTCGGCCAACGACTATGACCTTCAGTACCCCGACTGCTGCCCCCAACTCGAGTGTTCCGCCGGATTCTAGATATAAAGCTACAGTTGTCTTCACAAAAATAGGTCTGATTTTCATGGATGTTTGAAGGAAATTCAAAGAAACACATTAAACAGTTTGAAGATAACTATTAAAATGCCAATATTAATAAATAAATCAATCTATACATACATATATTGTATAGCAATTACTTGGGACTTGGTTAAAGGTCAGATTTATTGGTGATATCCATTCTACTTATGTAAGTTCGGTGTAGTTGAATAATAAATTGCCAGCCCCTAACAGCTTAGCACAAAAATCAATTTGTTTTTAAGACCTAACATTTTATGAGCGTTTTTTTATGATGCTATTACTGGGACTGCTGCTGTTTTGCTAGTTTTGAGTCTGGATCTGTTCGAAACAAGAATTTTCCGCCCATTTGATAAGCCCGAAGACCCCGGCGACGCAATCGCCGAAGCACGGGGATCTTGACCTTTCAATCTAATCGCCGGCGCACCCCAAACAAATAACTATATAGTCGGGCAGCTGAGCGATCGCCGGATCAGTTAGCTGAAAAAGATGAAATCGGTTACGTTCGTACTCTGCCTGGTCGTGCTGGGCGCCCACTCGCTCCTCGTTTTCGGCGGTAAGTAGGCCACCAGCTCCTCCAGCCGCACATCCTTGTCACTGCCTTCTCCCTCAGCCGACTGCGAGATCAGCGGCCATAAGCTGAAGACCGGAGAGAAATATAGTCCGGAGGGTCGCTGTCTGCAGTACACCTGCCAGGGACCCAAGTCGCTTTCGGCACTGACGTAAGTTGCATCGCCTGATACAGTATACTCTCCTTGGCTCACCCAGTTGTCCCATCCAGATGCCCTTCTGTGGCCACGCTGAAGCCCTGCAAAATGGAAGAGGACTTGACCAAGCCCTATCCCGGCTGCTGTCCAAAGTTTAATTGCTAGAAACGCCTTGAAACATAACAAATCGACCTGCAAGTGGAAAGCAAATATTATACAAGCTACAAATTAAATTCCGAAATTTTAAAAATTATACATAGAAGCAAAACTTAAAACTAAAATCTTTGTTCTTTGAATTTATAATCAATAAAACGGGAAACAAGAGAGATCCCTGCGAAATAATTAGTGCAACTCGCTTACAAAAACCAAAATTGCGCATTTATTTCGATTTCGGTTTGGTATACAGGCTTGAACTTAGTCGTATTTGCTCATACATATAGTAAATATACAAGTTGTGTTCTATGTGTATACATATATAAATATTCTCGTGTCAATTGCCACTAATTCACCATTCACTTGGACATGCACATTGTTTGCTTGCATAACAAGTATATATGTATACATATATCTCTGCTTAACTACATATATGAATTTGTATAGTTCTCTAAAATAACGAGGAGACCCCGGCAGTGACGAACTTATATCCTGCCCCTCGACGACTCTCCTCCGCCTCGGCTGCCATCGCCATCGCCATTAGATAATTAATCCCATTCATTACGCAGACACACATCGGGACAAGCACACGGGATCGGGATCGGGCTCGGGATCAGCAGGTGCATTTTAGTCTTGCGCTTACGAGTACGGATTAATGGGTATGTATATGGTAAAGATACAACTACGAGGCGATCTCCTCTGCGCATCTGCCGCGGATTGGTTCGGGTTCGATCAATAACTCGTGCTGCAGCTATAGCATTGTAGATTTAACCGATTGTAACCTGAGCTAGTCTAAACATTCTTTAACTATGGTCCGGCGGCCCGAGGGCCATTAAGTTGATGGGGAGCTTACGTGATAATACAAATTGCTACTTTTTAATGCTTAATATGGGATAGGATGGGTTTTCGCATAAACGACAGGCATTCTTTGGAGCGTTGTGAGCATCTTTCCGTTGGAACTCAGCGGTCCGGATTCTTATTTTAACTTGTAAAGCCTAAAATTTCATACGATTTATCTGTTTGCAAACTTTTAGCTAACGATTAACAAAATAAACAAAATAATTTATCATAATAATCAAATTTAATGAAATCAAAATTGAACTGTAAAAAAACAAGCTAATTTGATATCAATAATGTATAAGTTTTGTTTTTGCAATCTAATATAAATTACTAATAAATTTAAGCAAAGGACAAGGCTCTTTTGTCTTGAGATAAAGCCATTGGGGAATTTAAAAATTAGTTTTATCCTATGATTTCCAAGCGGAACGGGCTCACAATTGTGCAAAGATTGCCTGGTCAGTGAACATCGACCCATTCTGTCCATGGTTGGGGGAATTAACCTAGTCGTTAGATGAGGATGATCCTCGCCTCCAGGTCCTTTTCAATCCGGCGTCGCCAGCTGCGGCGCCAGCGACTCCTCCTCTCATTGGCGCGCCGCTCGCTCCGTCTCCATGAGGCACTCGCGCACCAGGATGCGGGCATGGACAATGCCGCGCTTGAGCCGCTCCGTGGAGCTGCGTGAGCCCGTGTACGTGGGCCGGATGTCGCGACCCATCTCCTCGATGACGGCCAACAGCTGGGCGTACTTGGTCAGCCCGTTGCCGGGCCCCACGGAGGGCAGGCTGGCCGTGGAGGTCAGCGGCGTGGTGATGTTGGCCGAGGTCTGGGTGGTCACCACCACGGGCGAGGTGGAGGGCGGAGGGTATTTCAGCTGCGAGGAGCTCAGGTTGAGACCCATGCTCTGCCCATTGCTGGCGGAGGAGGCGCCGGAGCCGGAGTTCCTCTGGCCGCCATTGCTGGAGCACATGTTGGCCAGGGAGAGGGCCGCAGCGGCGGCCGCTGCCGGCGTGGCCGTGGTGTTCGACTGCTGCTGGAGGAGGGCCAGCTGGGCCTGGAGAAACTGCGGGGAGTACTGGAGGGCAGCGACGGCGGCGGCAGCGGCAGCTGCATTGGCCGCTGCAGCAGAGCTCTGTTTGCTGGACGAGCTGCTGTAGTCGCTCGCGGAGGAGCGCTCCCTGTCCCGCTTGCCCCCGCTGCCCGTGGAGTAGTCGGTGGCCGAGGAGGCGGATCCGGATCCTCCTCCCCCTCCGCCGGCTCCCCTCGAGTGGTGGATGGCCGATATCTGGATCTGGGGCTGCTGCTCGCGTTGCTCCCGCTGCTGCTGGTAATTGTAGAAATTCTGCACCTGGCTGCGTGGTATCGGTGTCACCGTGACGTCACTCAGCTTGGACTCTACGGCCTGGATGTCCATGATGTCCATGGCGGCGCTGGGTGTTCAGGTATCGATTCTGCGATGTGGCGACTACGTCCAGCTGATGATTCCGTGTCTTTTCGTGCGGTCAAACAAATAATTCGAAGCGTTTTTTTATTGTTTTTTTTTGTGATTGATATCGATATTGCACTTCGATATGGAAAAAAAAACACCGATGTATCGATGATTTTCGGGCGATGTTTTTCGATGTTTTATGTTATCCGATGTTTATCGATGCATCGATATTTTTGAATAAGAATAAATATTCATCGTTGATATTTTTTGACTTGACATATCGAATATGGTTGTTCTTAGCGGCAGTTATTTTTTGAGTCCCAAGTTTGGTAAAGAAACTATGATAAATCAGCATACAAATTATTATAAATGAACCAAACTTTTTTCATGAATTCATGTACAAAGCACATTTGGTATCTTATTATAAATCAGCTGGGTCGACGAACAGCAAACAAATCAAATGGCGCCAATTTTAAAATATTACAAAGTGTTGAGTCGACCTGGGTCGCAAGCTTTAAATTTGCTGTTGGCATGGCGATATGTATTGCCGCAACTCCTACAGGCAGTTTCCATTGGTTTTTGGGGGTTTCCTTCCATTTATAATGTGTTATTGGCACACCGCTTCTGCACAAACACAGCCAAAGATCAAATTTTCTATTCTTTGGGCCGCGGCTAAAGGCGTTCATCGGAATTCATCCGCTAAATCTGGTATTTTTTTGGTATTTCCTTACTATTTCCTTAGCTCAACTGAGTACCGAGGTGGGAAAAAGTCCCAGCTAAAGGCGTTAGCTACCTATTTGCCTCTCGCTTACTCCTATGCTTAGCTAGCAGTTTTCGTCGTACTGAGTACTAGGCTTTAATAAATTACCATAAGCACAATTTAATACACATTGCACTATTCAAAAACAGCTGACGTTAAAACAGCCAGTGCTGTGTAATTCACGGGGGTGAATAAAGTCCCTAGCAACGGTTCAAATTGCACTTGTATAACGACCTAAGCCCGTATATCCCTCCAATAGCCGATTTGCCAAAACCAAACACCGCTTGAAATAAATTATTTAGGCTCTTCTACCCGCGGGCTGGAGCTTATTTCAAACGCAACGGCTGGCTGCCAACACTGGTCCGCTGCGGTCGAGTGTTGGACAACGCGTCGTCATGACAGTGTGGCAAAAAACAATGGCGAGGCGAAACTAAAAAATTGTGTTGCTGACATCTGGTCGCTTGCAAAACTATTTCGAGCAGATTTTGTGATATTTCGTTGTGATCGGTCGATAAATCCCTAGGTTTTTTAATGGAAAGTGCGAAGCCGTTGTAGTGGTTGGGAAGACAGCAAGAAAGGTGAGCGAGGGGCAGCAGATTGCGAAAAATTCAATTATATTTCCGCGACCGTCTGTTTTTTGCATCGCTGTGTGCGTGTGAGTGCGAGTGTGTGTGGGAGCCCCGTGTATGACGTAAAGCGATAAAGCAAACGCATTTCCCACCGTTTGTTCGTGTGCGTGTGTTTCTTTTTTTGCATCTAATTAGGAGCCGAAAACATTGATTGGTTGCCAAACGCCGTACTTTGTTTTTTTCTCGGCCAAAAGGCCGCTGCAGCTGCATATGTGTCGCTATGTGTGCCGCTCGGGCGCAGTGTTGCACAGTGCCGCCCAGGGCCCACAAAATGGGCGCACAACAACGGGAACGGGATTGGGACTGGATTCCTTGTTTAGAATTCCATTCCCACTCCCTAATCGCCCTGCAATCCAGTCGCGGCTCCTCTTTTTTGTTATCCGTTGCCAGACGCAACGCCAAAATGACAGTTGGCATTTAAATTCGGCTCTAAGGCACACATACTGGCGCAGAGCACACACACACACAGGCGCACACACACTCGAAAAAACAGACGCGACCTCGGCGAGCAGTTGCCTGCGATTTTGCTGTCAAATGCTTTGAAATTCGATTTGGGGCTTCGTCTCCGTACGACTTCATATCACTCCGGTAGTTGGTTTCGAGTAGAACGATATTGTTTTCGACCTCTCACAAATTCAGCTCTATATATTTTTTTTGATTTTTTTTTATTCGTTTGTTCAGACAGCAGACACACATTTTGCAGACCAAAAGTAAGCAGTTCTACAACTAACGGAACTCCTCCTGTACGCAGTGGAGAAAAGGATATTCGGTGGAAGAGGAACAGCAGAAACAACATAGACACACGCGCGCACACACACACACGCAATGGACATGATCACGGTGGGGCAGAGCGTCAAGATCAAGCGGACGGACGGCCGCGTCCACATGGCCGTGGTGGCGGTGATCAACCAGTCGGGCAAGTGCATCACTGTCGAGTGGTACGAGCGCGGCGAGACGAAGGGCAAGGAGGTGGAGCTGGAGGCCATACTCACGCTCAATCCGGAGCTGATGCAGGACACCGTGGAGCAGCATGCCGCCCCGGAGCCGAAGAAGCAGGCCACCGCCCCGATGAACCTATCGCGCAACCCCACACAGTCGGCCATCGGTGGCAATCTCACCAGCCGCATGACCATGGCCGGCAACATGCTGAACAAGATCCAGGAGACCCAGTCGATTCCGCATCCGCTGGGCAACAGCAATAGCGCCAATACCAACAGCAACTCGAACACCACGGCCGGTGGAGGCGGCACCGCCACTACTACCACGACCACCACCACGACTGGATTGCAGCGGCCACGCTACTCGCAGAATGTCGCCGGCCAGCAGCAGACGAGGATCGCCTCGGCGGTGCCCAATAACACATTGCCCAATCCGGGAGCGGGAGCCACTGCCACAACTGCAGCGGCACAGGCAGCCGCCGCTCCGGCCAGCAACACGACCCAGGGAGCCGGCGGCGCTCGACGATCGCACGCCCTGAAGGAGGTGGAGCGGCTGAAGGAGAACCGCGAGAAGCGGCGCGCTCGCCAGGCCGAGATGAAGGAGGAGAAGGTGGCCCTGATGAACCAGGATCCGGGCAATCCCAACTGGGAGACGGCGCAGATGATACGCGAGTACCAGAGCACGCTGGAGTTTGTGCCGCTGCTCGACGGACAGGCCGTCGATGACCATCAGATCACCGTGTGCGTGCGGAAGAGACCCATTAGCCGCAAGGAGGTGAACCGCAAGGAGATCGACGTCATTTCGGTGCCGCGCAAGGACATGCTCATTGTGCACGAGCCGCGCAGCAAGGTCGACCTCACCAAGTTCCTGGAGAACCACAAGTTTCGCTTCGACTACGCCTTCAACGACACTTGCGACAATGCCATGGTATACAAGTGAGTACTGCGCTAACCTATCCATAGACTATAGACTATCTAGAATATCTATCGGCTGAAAGCCAAGCAATTCCATATATGGCTGGTACAAGCAGTGGTTTGCCTGGCATCGAGCGTAAAAGGATTTCGTTCAAATATTAGCGCTCTTAAACAAACATCGGGTCTTACTCTCAATATGGTGCCTCCACATTCCATTTGTACTATTGTTATTACTACTTCTTCAATCGATAGGATGGATTTTAGCTGTAGAATTTGCCAATACGATAGAAACAAGATCTTATCCCTGCCTTAACTATCATTCAAATTTAAAGCCCATCAAATAGCAGACAAATTCTTACACAGGAAAACAATTGATAAGTTAAAGATTAAAATGATATGATTTTGATATGAATAAAGATTATGTTTAGCTAATTTTTCGAAATTTGTTCAAAAAATACTACATTTGGTATTTTAAAACAGTATTTTTATAACTTTTATGAAATGATAAAATATCATGTTGATATGCTTGTATCATAAATTTGAATTTTAAATAATCATATCGCCTTTTAATTGATATGAAAGATCCTGTGTATCTATTTGATTTACTATTCATTCACAATTCATTTTATTCATTCAAGTTAGAAAATAAACAGTTTAAGCCTATTAATTATTGAACAAGTTATATTGAAACCCTTTTTCATCTGATGTTCTTATAATTTCTTTATTGAAGCATTTAAGCAAACATAATAGTTTTAAGATCTAGAATAGGTTTGCTCAGATCCAAACTAAGTAAATGTTTATTCAAACGTAGTAAACTTGTTTTGCTGATCTGGTGACTGGACACCGTTCGGGCGGGCATCTCTGGCCGAGCGACTCATTGACTCATGCCGACAGAGACGGCAACAGAAACATGCACCCGAAATAGCCAAGTTTGCTTTGTATGACTAACTCGAAAGACAGACCCAGACCCCGAACCCAGACGGACGCTTCCCCGCGATGGCCGATCTGCGCTCGAACTCTCTAATTGAATTCTGCCCATGGGCCGGCGGAAGAGATTTCAAATTTCGAATTTCGAAAAGTAACTGCCTTTTGGCCCGGCATTCGGCCATTAGTAATTGTTTGCCTTCAATTGAATTAAAGCGGCTCTTGACTTTGTTTATTCGCTGCCGCCGCCTGACTTTCGTTTGCCTTAGCCCCCTTTCTCCCCAGTCAACCAGCCAACTTCTTGGCTTCTTTTTCCGGTTTTTGCGCTCGAGTGTATTATATGGCTTACTGGCTCTCTGGAATTGGTAACGCCATACGGAAATGTTGCGTCACGGCAAACTGCAGAGTATACCCCATGAGTAATGGCGGGGATTAGTACCAGAGCCTGTTCTGCCGATGATAACAAATGAATCAACAGCTGATTTGAAAAGCATCGGACGTTATCGCCAAAAGAAAAATACTGAAGCAGAAAATAATATTTAATTTTTTATTTTATTTTAGTTTTTTTAAACATAGCTGTCATTCCCTGACGTTAAGTTTCATTATTGAAAATTGAAAATACTTAAGGTCATGTATGACTGGTGACTGGTGACTGGTGACACGATCGTCTTAAAATTACAATGTAGATTTTTTCAGCTAGTGTTTCTCAAAATCTCGTAATTAAACATCGTAACTAAAAAAAAATGGAATTTTTGGCGAAGACTTTACGAAAAAAAAAAAGATTTTTTGACACTTTTCGGTTGTTTTTGTTAAAGCATATGCACAACAAATTAAAAAAAATATTGGTTTACATATTTTTGAGTTATAAAACGTGATTTAGGTGCATTTCGTCAGGCTAAACGTCCAGAAGAATATAAAAGTATTGGTCCGATCGAATTGAAGTTGTGGGAGTGTTATCTAGAAGACTTTAACTAATTAAAAAAAACTTATCGATATTTTAAACCCTATGTAACTCCTTAAGGATAAGTAAACATTTTAAATATTAATTGAAATCGAGGCAATGAACGTATGCTTAGTAAAATAAATATTACTCTTACTCTTGCTTTTTTGAATAAATCTGCATGGCTTCTCCTTGAACTTTTGATTAGAGGACGTTTCATGTTTAATGTACCCATTTCACTCCTCCGCAGATACACAGCCAAGCCGTTGGTTAAGACCATTTTCGAGGGCGGAATGGCGACGTGCTTCGCTTACGGCCAAACAGGATCGGGCAAGACGCACACCATGGGCGGTGAGTTCAACGGAAAGGTGCAGGACTGCAAGAACGGCATCTACGCAATGGCGGCCAAGGATGTCTTTGTGACCTTAAGTATGCCGCGCTACCGCTCCATGAATCTAGTCGTTTCGGCCAGTTTCTTTGAGATCTACAGCGGCAAGGTGAGTGAAATGCCGCTGCTGCTTCTACTTGTGCTTCGGTCAACAACTAATCATTGATCCGTCCAGGTCTTCGATCTTCTGGCCGACAAGCAAAAGCTGCGCGTCCTGGAGGACGGCAAGCAGCAGGTGCAGGTGGTGGGCCTCACCGAAAAGGTGGTGGATAGCGTGGAGGAGGTGCTGAAGCTTATCCAGCATGGCAACGCTGCCCGCACATCTGGCCAGACGTCGGCCAACTCGAACTCGTCGCGTTCGCATGCCGTCTTCCAGATCGTCCTGCGGCCGATGGGCACCACTAAGATCCACGGCAAGTTCTCGTTCATCGATCTGGCGGGCAATGAACGCGGGGTGGACACCTCGTCGGCCGATCGTCAGACACGCATGGAAGGCGCCGAGATCAACAAATCGCTGCTGGCCCTCAAGGAGTGCATCCGCGCCCTGGGCAAACAGTCGGCCCACTTGCCGTTCCGTGTCTCCAAACTTACCCAGGTGCTGCGCGACTCGTTCATTGGCGAGAAGAGCAAGACCTGCATGATCGCCATGATCTCGCCGGGGCTGAGCTCCTGCGAGCACACGCTCAACACGCTACGCTACGCGGACCGTGTCAAGGAGCTGGTGGTCAAGGATATCGCCGAAGTCGGCCCCGGCGTCGGCAGCGAGATAATCGAGGTAATGGACGACGAGGATGAGGAGGAGCTCAACATGGGCCATCCGCACTCCCATCAGCTGCACCAGAACCCCCACGCGCCGTCCTCCCAGTCGCATAACCAGCGCGTCGGCGGTCCTGGCTCTGGCATCCATAACAACAATAACAACAACAACAAGAACGGAAACGCTGGCAACATGGACCTGGCCATGCTGAGTTCGCTGAGCGTGAGTATTCAGACAAATGTTGTCTTTGTCCATTTCCCCCGATCTTTCCAACGTCCCTTCATTTAGAAATACCAAAGACCAAGACCGTACTAAGTAATTGGAATTAAGAACTAAGAAAAGAAACAACTGGCTTAGCTGTACTGCGAAAATGGGAATAACATGAAAGGAATAATCTTTGGCTGGGAACTATATAGAACATTTGGCTCTTTGACTCTTTTAAATTCTTTTTAAATTTGTCGAATGAAAAATTTGTAATGGCGTTTTAACGTTGTAATAATAATATATATATTCCCAATATATGTTTAATCCTTGACTAGATGGCTTTGCCTTTGGCCTCACCTCATTCACATCTCAGTTCGAGCTCAGTTCGTAGATCTTTCAGTTTAGGTTTTAGATTACATATACAAGTCAATCGAAACGTAACACAATGCCCAAATTTTCGCCAAAGCGTTTCATCAACGAAGCGAAGTCGAGTGTCCGCCACAGCCGTACGCCAAATATCGCGAAATATACGAACTCACGGACTCTGCAATCCGTATACAGCCAGTTGCCCGGTGCGGTGGCCAGCCAGAGAGGAGCTAGTGACGCTGCAGCCTTGAATGCACCGGCCAAAGTCTTAGACCAAGTGGCGCAAGGCACTTCTCGCGTGTGGAACTGCAACAAGCCGAAGCTGGCGAAACCAGCAATTAAGACGTACAACGTCTATGCCAAACAGCAGACAGGTTCAACGGGTAAAGACAGATCCAAGGCGAGCATCAAAGCCTGGGTGCATCCGCCGTATCCCGTTCGTCGTCCCAAAGAGGAAAGGAACAGACGTGAAAGGGCGCGCAACTACGAGTCGTTCTATGTGCCCTTCGATCAAGATGATCGCTCCGAAGTCGACGAGCCCCTGGCCCAGTCTTTCTTCGTCCCGCTGGACGACAATCGAGAAATGCCGCAGCCCAGGCGACAGAGAACCAAACCGGACATCTCGACAGAACCGGAAGCGCTAGCTATTGGAGCCAAGCGGCGATCGCCTTGGACCGAAGAGGAGATGGTCAAGAGGACCTGCCGTTCGGGGCGTGACACGGATCAGGACAATGCGCGCTGTAAAACGTTCCAGCGGCTGCGGCCGGCAGGAGAGCGGTATGTCCTAAAGACCGCCGAAATGGTCAGCCTGATAGCCGAGGCGAAGTCGCGCCTGAAGGAGGCGACCAGTGAACAGATGCCGTGGCTACCGCCGCCGCCGCAGTTCGCCGAAGATCCCAAGGAGTCTAGGAAGCGACTGTTGCTCCATCGCTCCCGCACGGTGACACTCTTCTCGACTTTGGACTGCGACGAGTTGCTGTATAAGTACGCCTGCCATCTGCCCTATGTCCGGGATCCGGCGAATCCTAATGGCATGCGACCGAGGCTACGTCGATTTTCGTCCCAACGAAGTTCGGCGAAGATCTAAATTGAAAGGCTTTCATTCGCTTAGTTGCATTTCCACTTCCTTGTATTTTGAATTTTCACTGAAATCTGAGTTCGGTTGGTAAAGAATTTGGTCCCAGGTTAACCTTATAACAAAGCGTTTAATATAATCATATACATCACCTACCTAATATGAACTATATGCGGATAAATCTTTAAACTCAACCTAGAGGCTAACTAGTGTATAATTTATCTTGTACTTGGCTCAACCACACACCTAAAACCTTGTTAATTACCATCTGCAGGAACACGAGATGTCCGATGAGTTGATTGTACAGCACCAGGCCATCGACGACCTGCAGCAGACGGAGGAGATGGTGGTGGAGTATCACCGCACCGTGAACGCCACACTCGAGACCTTCCTCTCCGAGTCGAAGGCGCTGTACAACCTAACCAACTATGTGGACTATGACCAGGACTCGTACTGCAAGCGGGGCGAGTCGATGTTTTCGCAGCTGCTGGAAATCGCCATCCAGTGCCGGGACATGATGGCTGAGTATCGCGCCAAGCTGGCCAAGGAGGAGATGCTTTCGTGCAGTTTCAACTCGCCCAATGGCAAGCGTTAGATCGCGCACCCGATTTGATCACCTTGTTCCCCGTTTTTAAATAACTTACTATTCCCTCTGGCTTCCCATCTTTATTTCTAGAATGCTAAATGCACTCTCACAAGAACTTTAAATTTTTTATTGGACCCCGAACGCAACCCCTTGCAGTTCGATGCGAGTCTCTTTGGAGGCTTTTGTCCACACACTTGATATCTTGGCGAGAGGGCTATTATTTCTAAGCAGTTAAGGAATGAATTAAATCAAACATTGAAGTTTCTTGGAACGAATGCAGAATATATAGCATACAAATAAAGATGTCTTTTAAAGAAAAGACTTGAAAGCCCCCTAAATCTAAATCTCCCGTTCTTTCCAACTCGATGTCGCTGCGAGCTAGTTTGTTAGGTTTTTAACTACATTAATAATCGAGGAGCGACACAGTTGAAAGCCTGTTAATATATACTTTACGAACTAAGCACGGGAACAGACACAGATTTACCATGACAGCAGCACACCAATAACAACAAAACTCACTAAATAGCAGGCCAACTCTTTGTTGGGTTCTCTTTTAATTATAATTATGATTATGATTATCATTTCTGCGCAGTCGATACTTTTGTAAAAGAAAAAGACATTTACTATATTATAATTACTACTTACATACGTTCTACTCTATTCATAATATGAGATTCCATTTAATATAATTACCTTATGCGATTCGTTCCCTTCATTTTATCGTCCTAATGCTCGTCCAGAGTTTGTTCATGCCACGGCACAAATCTATTATTTTGTACAACTACGAACTAATCGCGCATTGTATTTATTTAAAGGCCACAAAACTGTATTTAATTTGTATTAATTTATTAAAATACTATTGCACCAAATCCAATTTACATACATACGTATTCCCCGTAACTGTAATGATTACCTTATGTAACCGAACTGCAATCTTTGCCTGAGAGATATTTAGCCAGCGAGTGTTTTTGGATAACTTGATCCTCTTCCTTTCGTTCTCTATACTCTAATCTACATATAATTTACATTATATTTTTTTTGTCATTTTAAGCGACTTCGGTGAAGAATTTAAAATGCAAACTGTCTTTGCTATTATTATTTAAAGATGATTTGCATTTCATTTTGTACTAATATTTATTACATATATTTAATTACGTTTACACGACTAAAAACTAAACTATCGAAAGCAAATCAAACGAAACTTAACCAAATCATGGATTTCCACACACGGCTTATACTGCGTTGAAGTGAAAACACAAATCGGTTCCAAATAGCGGAGAACATAGTAACTTAGCCTTAACCGAAACAAAAGAAATCAACAAACTAAACTAAATCGAAATGAAAATGAAAACATACTCACGTGCTTCTCCTAAAGTATTTAATCCAACCAAGACGTTTAATCATTTTGTTATTGCATTTCCTCAGAGCACTATAAAAATGCCCCTCCCAAAGCAGGCGAATGATATCCATTTTTTAATCCACCAAATGCGAGTTTTTAAAACAATGTTAATATGGAAACCAACTGAATGAGTGCTTCGATATTATGCGGTATAAATAATGAAAGTGTTAGGACTTGGACTCTAATAATGTATTATTAAATATAAATAATAAATTATATTGTAATAAAAAGTGAACATACACAACTAAATTTAACATTAAAGATGTGTAAAGCAAAAACAAGGCGGTTTTATTTTTTGGGGTGATCTGGCCAGCTGAAGAACATTCCGAGTAATTTATTTAAATTGACAGAAATCTTTCGGAAACTTCAGTTGGAATTTTTAAGTACATTGATACAATTTTAGGGAATAACGCATATAATAACTTTGATAATTTGATCGTCTGAACGTAGCCTTAAGCTAAAAAATTGATTTTGAAAATCTTCCTAAAGCTTTAAAAAATTTTTATTTTATTTTGAATAAACATGTTTTTTTATGACATGCATAAATTGGTATAAATTATAAATTATTACCAATACCCTTTTAAATATTTATTAAATTTATTTTCATGAAATATTTTACATTAAAAACACACCGTTTTATTTATTATAATTATCATATTTTTAAATATTTCTGAATTTAGTTTTAAAACCGATTCAATCCAATCATTTGATATCGTGCAGACTGGTAGGTAGTGCCATCTCTAGGCAGAAAAGAGTTGCCAGGTAAGGGGTTTCCCCGTAAATGTAGGGTATATTTAGGGGGCAGTAGTGCTTTTTCGAGAATATCTACATATGTATATATGTAGTTCTGGTTGAAAATTTAAAGGGGTTTAAAAAATGATTCATTTAGCAAGCCATGAAAATAAACAATAATAGGAATAACATTAACATTTATTTATTTATTTTTTTTAATTTTTACAACTTTTTCAGTACAAAAATTAATTTTTTTGGTTGGCTATTAAAAGCGATTTTGAATTTCGAAATAAAAGTAGGGGAATTTTTGGTCGGAATTTAGGGTTGTCTCCAACAACAGTACGGGCGAAAGCTGTCTTCCGCCATCTGGCAACCCCGCGAGCCCAAGTGACGTGGAACGTGTGTCAACTTGATGCAAATGCAATGCTAGAGCGTGTAAACCTGGTCGCCTTGTTCAAACTGCGGGATCGGAAGCGTAGCTAAAATGTTGGACTTTGTGGTGATATTCACCAAGGGCGGCGTGGTGCTGTGGCACTCGAATGCATCCGGGAGCAGCTTCGCCTCCTGCATCAACAGCCTGATACGTGGCGTCATCCTGGAGGTGAGTGGACATAGATGTGTTTGAGTGACTTTCGGATGGACACTAACCGTGCTTTTGGTGCAGGACCGGAACACAGAGGCCAAGTACTTCGAGGAGGACCACCTGGCCGTGCAGTTCAAGCTGGACAACGAACTGGACCTGGTCTACGCGGCCATTTTCCAGAAGGTGATCAAACTGAACTACCTCGATGGCTTTCTGGCGGACATGCAGTCGGCCTTCAAGGACAAGTACGGCGGCATTCCGGCCGCGGAGCGACTGGGCGGCGACTACGATTTCGACCGGGAGTACCGACGGGTGCTCAGTGCCGCCGAGGAGGCGTCCGCCAAGCAGGTGAAGGCCCCCAAGGCCATGCGCTCCTACAATGAGTCGCAAAAGTCGAAGAAGACCGTCGCCTCGATGATCCAGGACGACAAGAAGCCGGTGGAGAAGCGGGTCAACATCCAGGAGAGCCCGCCGCCGTCCAAGTCGCAACCGTCGTCGCCGCCGGCAACGGGCGCCTCCATGGACGACATCATCCGGGAGAATCGTCGCAAGCTGCGCGAGAAGCTCACGCCCACCAAGAAGACCTCTCCGGGCGATCCGAAGCCCAGCAAGGCCACTGCCTCCGAGAAGGCCGGCAAGAAGCCGCGCGTCTGGGATCTGGGCGGCAACTCCAAGGACGCCATTAACCTGGATCGCTCCAAGGATACGCCCGAGGATGTGCAGTACCAGAACATCAACAGCGAGGTGGGTAAAAGAATGGCTAAAACTATAAACAAACCAGTTCTTCGGATTACCAATGATAACTTTCACCTATTTTGTTATGATACGATCATTGTTCATTTTCATCTCTTCCACACGACAGCTGGTGGGCACGATGCAGGGCGTGATTCGAGACTTGGACGTGGAGAGCGAGGACGAAGCTGAGAACGATGAGGAGTCCTCCGACGAGGAGGAGGAGGAGGAGCTGGTGCAGTCGAGGAAAAGCAAACGCGGCGGCCTGCTTTCCTACTTCAAGGGCATTGTGGGCGCCAAGACCATGTCGCTGGCCGATCTGCAGCCGGCGCTGGAGAAGATGCGCGACCACTTGATATCAAAGAACGTGGCCACGGAGATTGCGGCCAAGCTGTGCGACTCGGTGGCCACCAGCCTCGATGGCAAACAGATGGGCACCTTCGACAGCATCGCCAGCCAGGTGAAGGAGGCTCTCACCCAGTCGCTGGTGAGGATTCTCTCCCCTAAGCGACGCATCGACATCATTCGCGATGCCTTGGAGTCGAAGCGCAATGGCCGTCCGTACACGATCATCTTCTGCGGCGTAAATGGTGTGGGTAAGTCCACCAACCTGGCCAAGATCTGCTTCTGGCTGATTGAGAACGACTTTAACGTTCTGATCGCCGCCTGCGACACGTTCCGCGCCGGTGCCGTCGAGCAGCTGCGCACACACACCCGCCACCTGAACGCCCTGCATCCGGCGGCCAAGCACGATGGCCGCACCATGGTGCAGCTGTACGAGAAGGGCTACGGCAAGGATGCTGCCGGCATCGCCATGGAAGCCATCAAGTTTGCCCACGACACGCGGGTGGACGTGGTGCTCGTGGACACCGCCGGACGCATGCAGGACAACGAGCCGCTGATGCGTTCGCTGTCCAAGCTGATCAAGGTGAACAACCCGGATCTGGTGCTCTTCGTGGGAGAGGCGCTGGTGGGCAACGAGGCCGTCGACCAGCTGGTCAAGTTCAACCAGTCGCTGGCCGACTACTCCTCCAACGAGAACCCGCACATCATCGACGGCATCGTGCTGACCAAGTTCGACACCATTGACGACAAGGTGGGCGCCGCCATCTCCATGACCTACATCACCGGGCAGCCAATTGTGTTCGTGGGCACGGGCCAGACGTACGCCGACCTCAAGGCCATCAACGTAAACGCCGTGGTCAACTCCCTGATGAAGTAGCTACCTCTATGCGGCGGCACCACCCATCCTCCCTTCCTTCTCCTTCCAATGCTCTTTGTTTACATCTCCATTTGACCGAATCAAATACAGTGCTTTTGTCTATTTTGTTGTTGAGTAATTGCAATGGTTTGAATATAAAATATAGAAGCTTGCTTTTCTATAAGCTATTGTGCTCCTGGAACTGGGAAAATACGCCATTGGACCCCATGACTCTTAAACTCTTCAATCGTTCCAAAATCATATATCCCATAGCTAACATGGGATAAAGTTGGCTATAGAAGTAACTAAACATTGAAAACGTGATAAAAACCGACTAGAACCGATGCAGCATTTCGAATACGAGTTGTTTTTATTTATGTTATAGCTTTAGGCGTACAAAGGAGAGTGTAGTGTAATAGGGACAATGGGTGGGAAAGGTGAAGTGCTTAGTCTATTTGTAGAACTCGTGCTCCTGCTCGTCCTTCTTGATGTTGTTCTTGTAGCCCTTCTCGAAGTCCTTGGCCAGGACGATGTAGCGATTCTCGCGCACTGCGTGCATGCCAGCCTCCTGGCAGATGGCGTTTATGTCCGCGCCGGAAATCTTGTCCGGCCGCGCCACAAACTCCTCGAGATCGACGTCCTCGCTGAGGTTCATCTTCGAGGTGATGGTGGAGAAGACGAGTCGCTTCTGGCGGCGATCGGGTAGCGGGAACTCGATCTTTCGGTCCAGCCGACCGGGACGAAGCAGAGCCGGATCCAGGGTGTCCGCCCTATTGGTGGCCATGATCACCTTGACATTGGTGGTCTGATCGAAGCCGTCCATCTGGTTGAGCAGCTCGAGTAGGATGCGCTGAACCTCGCGATCGGCGCCCGTCTGGGCATCGAAACGCTTGGTGGCAATGGCATCGATCTCGTCGATAAAGATGATGGCCGGCGCGTTCTCCTTGGCCAGCCGGAAGACGTCGCGCACCATGCGCGGTCCCTCGCCGAGATACTTCTGCACGAACTCCGATCCGACCACGCGGATGAAGGAGGCCGTTGTGTGGTGGGCCACCGCCTTGGCCAACATGGTCTTGCCGCATCCTGGCGGGCCGTACATGAGGACGCCGCGCGGCGGATCGATGCCGATCTGCTTGTACAGCTCGAAGTGGGTCAGTGGCAGCTCGACGGCCTCCCGGATCTCCTGCTTCTGCATGTCCATGCCACCAATGTCCGCATAGCTCACGTCGGGCTTCTCATCCGGCTGCAGCATCGAAATGGAGCTATCCGCCTCCGGCGGCAGCACGTCGACCAGGGCGTTGCTGTGCTTGTGCAGGGCCACCGAGGCGGAGGGCTTCAGCAGCTCCCGGTCGATGGTGGACAGGATGCGCACATAGTAGTTGGAGCCGGTGGTGGAGCCCACGATGCCTGTGTTCTGGTCGACGGCCTCCAGGAACTGCCCGATCACCAGCGGCACGGACTGGATGCGCTTCACCTCCTCCTGGGCGTGGAGGTACTCCTTCTTCAGGTTCCGCTGCTCGTCCTTGATGTACTCCTCCTGCACCTCGATGAACTCCAGGGTCTTTTGCAGTTTCTGTGTGGTGGGACCGAAAGGGGATTAGCCTGGCCTAGTGGACAGCCGGACGCCGCAATGCTCACCTTGTAGCGCACGTACAGATCCTCCGTGTCCAGTTCGTCCAGGGAGCTGTGCGCATCCTTCGGCTTCAAGTCGGAGAGCTCGTCCTGGTGGCAAAGACGGGGGAGAGAGAGGTTATTACGCTGGCCTGGCGGCGAAGCCCCAACTACGCACCTTCTCCGGCATCAGTACGTCCATGTTGTACGGCATTGTTTCCGTCTAGCAGTGAGTTTCAGTTTATAAGTTGCGTTTTCTGCGGGACGATGATAAAATGACTCGTCAAAAACAAGCCAGCACTGCGGCGGGTGGCAACGCTGTCCCGGCGCAATCGATAGTCGGCCTATCGGTGCAATCCTCTGCGATATTGGCTATTGCAAAACCGAAATTAGCTTTCAATGCTTTTTATGCAAAAATAACTGGATGTTGTCTAGAAAAAGCCTTCCGCTGGAATTCAAATATAAAGAAATATTCGATAGTTTAATTGTTAAATGGCAAATAAGATTTTTACTAATTACTAATTTTCCAATAAGAACGTTGTTCAATTTTTTACATTTTACTGAGGGGCGGAAAAAATATGATTGTTTATTGAAACTCTTGTTTTAATTCAAATGGCTAATTATGAAAAGTAGTGCTTCTTTTCGCATTATTTATAAATATTTGGGTACTTTGCAACATAATAATTTTACAACGTTGAAGTACAAAGCATAATGTAGTTGGAATTAATTAAAAAGACAGATTTTGTTTCGAAACCAGCAGCTGGCAGTTGGCTATCGCAGCAGAGTATCGATAGTTCGAGCGCCTTCCAGAGTGTGTACACACTGGCACCCGACCATTTTGACGCGATTTCGATTTCTCATAAGAAAAAAAAACACACATTTAACTCGAGCTGTGTTGTGTGCGTGTGAACGAACCAAATATATACACACATGAGCTGAGGACAGTGAAATCGAAATTGGTGTTTATATAGCACATTGATGGCTGATAATGCCGCCGAAAACCCAAAACCGTTTGGCCATCGTTAGTATCAGAGCGAGTACGAGTACGAAACCGAGAAGCAAAACGAGTACGATTGCCATTGCCAGAAAGTATCGTTGTCGTCGTCCTGCTGGCCCTGCTGCCCCGCCCCCTCTGCCACCGCCGCCGCCGCCGCCCCCTCTGCGCCGTACGCACGCATCGATTTGGGCTAAACGTTAGATACCTCCTAACGCAGTTTGTTAGGGTGGAAAGAAAAAATAATACTGCAGCCGCGAGCTGCAATGCCGTGCGTTCTTGGTTACTCGCGTGCCATCCGCGAATCCGCTCCTGGTCAGCTCCGCATTTGTATCGCAGGAAAACGTCAGTGAGCCAGAGAGATCCACAAATCCAAATCCCCGGAAAAGTGCAATACAATACAAAATACAACCACGAAGAGGCAACGAAAAAGCAGGAGAGACAAGAGTCACAGAAAAGTGGAGTGGTAATAATGCTATAGGCCAAAACAGTAACCGATAACAGAAGATAAATCCCAGTTCCCAGTCCCGAGGAGTCGAAAATGTTTATTGTATAATTTCCAATTGAGCAGGTGTGCGTGCCTGTGTGCGTGTGTCGTGTGTGTGTGCATGTGCGTGTGAGTAGTTTTTGTTTTTCGCTGCTTCTTCTTGCGGTTTATTTGTCAACAAAAAGAAGAAGGAAGAAATAATCAGTAAATTTGTTGTTCGCCTCGCACTGCTTGCAGGAGTGACGAAGCAGTGAACTTGTGCAACGAACCGACGAAGACGACCCCGTGGCCTCCACATGAAGACCATGTCGCGCTTCGGCCTGCGCCGCGGCTTCAAGTTCTCGGAGGAGCAGGTCAACGGCAAGAATCCAATTGGACCGGCCACGCCCCCGGCTGCGTCTGCCACTGCCGCTGCCCACAATCCCCGCAAGAAGCGGCAGCCCAGGCAGACGGCGGAGGAGCTGGACGCCGACCAGGAGGACCTGGAGGCGCACGAGGATCAGACCGAACCGGAGCCGGACCCGGCGCCACTCTCGCTGATCTGCAGCCTGCCGCTGGAGCGGCTGCCCCGCCTGGTGGAGAAGCTGCATCAGCTGACCGAGGAGCGGGAGAGGGAAAGGGAGCGCGAGCGGGAGCGGGACGAGGCCGCCGGGCTGGGAGGAGGAGCAGCGGGCCACTCGAAGGTCCTGTGTCTGTACTGTGATAGGAAGTTCGCCTCCGCCAAGCTGCAGGCCAAGCATGTGGACAAGTTCCACACCGAGCGGCAGGAGCGACGCTGCAGCGGCCGTTCCACCAGCTCCAATTCCCATCCCGCCGGCGGCTTCCCCGGCTGCCAGTGGTGCGGCCAGCAGGCCAATCGCCGCCAGGCCACGCCCCCGCAGATCTGCCTCCCGGCCAAGCATCTGGAGCAGCTGTTCCAGCACCTCAGCGAACAGCATGCGGACAAGTACTTCGGCTGCCAGCCATGTCGCCTGCGCTTCCAGGACGCGGACCACTTGTCGGGACACCAGCGAAAGCAGCATCCGCTGCAGCATCCGGAGGATTCGCATGCAAACCCCAAGCCTGGCCTGATGGGCGCCGACGAGCCGGTGCTCTTTCGCCTGGGGCTCACCCAGAATCGTCTGCCCAGCCATCGGAATCGCGGCCAGCGCAAGGAGGAGGAGCCGCCGCCCCTGGCCAACACGGCCAGCGGCAGCAGCAGCAAGTCCCGGAGCAGCAGCCGGGCGGCGGCACAGCGGCAACAACAGCATCAGCAGACGACGTCGTCGTCACAGCAGGCCACTCCGGCTGGAAGCCAGGCTCTGCAGTCGCAGGAAGCTGTCAATCCGGACGCAGTCTTTCGGCTGCCCGCCAGCTTGGCCTGCGCCTCCTCCTCCGCCACCTCCTCGTCCTCCTTCGCCGCCAGCTCCGTGTTCGATGACAAGTTCTACAAGGATGTGGTCTTCAATGTGCGCCACAATCTTCAAAATCACCTCGACGGCCGACTGTTAAGCACTCCGTCATCGTCATCATCCTCCTCGTCGTCCGCTTCCCAAAGGCCGGAGCTCATCATGCTGCACGGGCCAAGCCAGCTGGGTCCCGGCGGCGCCTCCTATCCCACGCTTCTGACCGCAGAGCAGTTCGGCGGCACGGGGGAGCTGCTGCCGCTGGCCAAGTTCCGCCGGAGACCGCACACCAAGCACAGCTGGAAGTGGAAGTGGGACTACGTGAAGAAGTTCACGCTGATCAACGAGGGCGGTCGGCTGGTGAAGAAGCTAAAGCAGCCCAACTATCTGGGGCTGCGCGATCTCTCCAAGCTGGACATGTGGACGCAGTTGACGATGCGCCAAAAGCACGATCTCTCGCTCTCGCTGGCGGAGGAGCAGAACCAGGAGCAGCGCCGCCTGCTGGAGCAGCTCAATTTGATATTGGACCACCGCCTGTTGCCGCACATCATCCTGGAGCAGAACGAGCAGGCGGTCATCAAGTGCGAGAACGACGAGGAGGAGGATGGCCTGGACAACTCCGGGCATCCGGGAGACGATCTGTTGCCTCAGACTTTCGCCGACGAGAGTTTCCTCTCCCTGCTGCAGCTACAGCCGAGAACCGGCACTGTCGGCGATCAGGATCATCGGGAGAGGGAGCGGGATAGGGAGCGGGAGCAGGAGCGGATGAGGAACCGAAGGGCTGTCGTGCTCAGCGGCGAGTGGGCACGGCCACGCCTCTACCTGTGCATTTGTTGCGGCGCCAAGTTCGACCAGCGCAAGTCGCTGGAGGAGCACAAGACCTTCCGTCACTCGCACATCTACGCCACGCACTACGAGGTCGTGGGCCGCGAGCTGCTGGCCGGGAATCTGCTGCGCCACCTCTTCATCCCCAAAAGAGCGCTGGGACGCTTTGCCGCTGCGAGCAACTGCATCCGGTGGCCGCAGATTGCCCCAGCAGCCCCGGTGCAGCAACCGAAGCAGGAGCAGGAGCAGCGTGTTCAACCGGAGGAGGAGACAAGGTCCTCGGCCTCCTCGCGATCATCGTACGAGGTGTCCACACCCACTCCGCTCTCGGGACTTGAGCAGCAGCAACCATCGCCCGCCTCGGGCTCGGGCAATGCGTCCTCATCGTCATCCTGCTCGCCCAGCTCTTCATCCGCCTCCACCCAGATGTCTAACGCCCCCACCTCGATTTCCCTATCCACCTGCACCTCCTCCGCTGCGACCACGACCACGCTGTCCTCCTCCTCGTCCGCTCCCTCCAGCTGCACCAAGTGCGGCCGCAAGTGCAGCGGGCTCATGGATCTCTATCGCCACATGCTGGACTGCTCCGGCGACTATGTGTGGTCGCTGGCCAAGAAGCGCAAGTATCGCTACTACTGCGGCACCAAGAAGCGACGTGCCTTCTCCAAGAAGCCGCTCAAGCAGCTCTCTGCCCGCAAGAAGGAGAAGCTGGAGGTGGAAGTGGAGGTGGAGGAGGGAGCCGGCGAGGGCGAAGTCGAGGGAGAGGGCGAGGGAGAGGCGGAGGGTGAGGAGAGCGGCTCTAGTTCATCGAAGTTGAAGAACTCGCCACGCCAAAGGCCCAGCGATGGTAAGAGTTCTCCATGCTGTTTGCACATTCACCCAAAGTTAATAGCCAAAAATGTCTCCTTTCCAGCTGAATCCATTCGAAAGATGCTGGAGAACCTGCCCGCCAAGCGCATCTGCAAGAAGATCTTCCCCGTGGACAACAAGGCCAAGCGCAAGGCCAAGAACAAGGCCAAGTCAATGGCCAAATCCATGGCCAAGTCGCTGGTGAAATCAAAGTCCAAGCAGCAGCGGAGCAGCACCAAGAGAATCTACAATCAACACATGCTGCGCACCACGAGATCCCGTTCGAGATCATCGGTGGTGGCCACGGGCTCCTCGGCCGCCGCTGTCGCCGCACAGCAGCAGCGCAGTCGCCGCAAGCAAAAGCAACACCAGCAACAGCAGCAAAAGGCCAAGCTCGACAAAGCCAAATCACCACCAGAACCGCAACCGGCTGCAGCTGAATCGGAGGAATTGCACGCCAAACCGGAGGCAAAACCGCCCGCACACATAGTCACTGCCAAGTCACGTTCTCCCGCTGAGGAGAAGCCATCCTTGCGACTGGACCTGCCACTAACACTTCCGGAGGCAGCTGCTCCAACCGCCGCCTCCACCGTTCAGGAACTGGAGCCCGCATCGCCCACTTCCAGCAAGCAGCTAATGCCCACACCGCCCACAACTCCGGCGCCGGCCACCAAATCCCCTCCAGCTGCAGCTGCTCCAGCTCCCACCTTCTCCGCCAGCACTCGACTGGCGACGCCCAATTCGACTGTGAAGCGCAGCAAGAGGATTAGCGACTGCATTGCCATGCTCACCGGCAAACTGGAGGAGAAGCTAAAAACAGAGCAAGTGCCACCGCCTGCGCCGTTGGATAGGGATAAGGAGAAGGAGAAGAAGAAGGAGCAGGAGCAGGAACAGGACAAGCCGGTAGAAAAGGAGGACAAGGCACAGAAACTGGCGGAGTCACCTGCTGCAGCTCCTCTGGCCGCCGAAAAGGAGCGAATGCAGCCAAAGACGCCCAAACGCAAGGCAGTGTCGCGGCGAATCATCAAAGTGGATGCCACACCGGAGCCCGTGGTTGTGGAGTCAGAGAAAGCCCCGGTGGAGCTGCCCCAAGCAGTTACCATTCCAGCTGCAGCTGCAGTTCCAGTTCCAGTTCCGCCTCCTGCAGCTGTTCCTCCTGCCCTGCCTCCGCCTGTGTTTAGCAGCATGCCAGTGGCTGCTCCTCTTCCTGCTCCTGCTGCGTCGCCAGTCGTGGAACCAGCTGCCCTGCCAGTCGCTGCACTTGCTCCCCTGCCCTTCGCTGCACTTGCTCCCCCGCCCGTCACTGCACCTGCCGCGCCGCCACCGAGGCGCACGCCCACCAAGGCGGCGGCCAAGCAGATGGCTGCCCCACCACCGAAACCAGCCTCGTTGGCCGCCCTCAAGCAGTATCCTTCGCTGGAACCGCAGCTGGCCGTGCCGCCACCCAATGTGGCACCCGTTCCCCTCGCTGTGCCCGTGGCCATGGCAGCTCCGTTGGGAATGCCAGCTCCGCTGGCGGTGGGACCAGTACCAGTACCAGTACCTGTGCCAGGACCACTGCCAGTGCCCGTCAACGTTAACATGCTGTCCAAGCTGCCACTGTATATGCCACAGCTCCAGGCGAATCCATGTCCCAATACCAATCCCGCACCCGCACCCGCAACCAGCATGTTCATGATGGATCATCAGCCCTTGAACCTGACCAGTCAGCGGGGAGTGCTCCAAAAGCCTTTGATTAGCGGGACAACGGGGGATCCTGGGATCGTTGGACTCCAGCATCATCGGTCGGCCGGAATGCCCGTCAGGCGGCAGACGATCTGCGGATTCGAGGCACGAAACCTGATCGGTTTGGACCTCGATATGGAGCCGCTGGATCTGTCGAAGAAGTCAAGCAGGAAGCCGTCACCGGTGCCGCCGCCAAGGATGCAGCAAGAGCTGCCAATGCCACTGATGCCGCTGCCCTTGGTGACGGGAGCAACTGCACTGCCTCTGCCACCACCACCGCCGCCACCACTTCAATCTCAGCCAGGAGCGACGCCGGTTCCTTGCCAGCAGCTGGCCATGCCAGGCGGAGTTCCCGCTCCACTGGCCTCGCACTATTACTCCAATCTGGATCTGCTCAAGATCCCGCAGGTGCGCAATCCTGGCACTGGCGGCGTGGTGGTGCCTTCCACCGGCGGCCCACCACCGGTTTCGGTCTCCGCATCGGTGGCCGTTCATTCTCATCCTCATCCACATCCACATCCACCTGTGCATCCCGTTAAGAGTTCGGGTGGCAAGAAGCGCTCCACGGAGGGCACTGGAAACTCCAAGAAGGACCACGGCAAGGGCCAGGCCAAGGTGTGTCCGCGCATGGACGAGGTGGTCAACAACCATATCGACGATGCCATTAATTCGGTCATAATGGCCGTCCAAGCGAGCTTGCCGGACGATGAAGAGGAGGAGCTGGCCAAAAAGGAGAAGGAAAGAGAAAGGGAACGAGAACGAGAACGAGAAAAGGAAAGGGAGAAGGAGAAAGAAAAGCTGGATGAACCGCTGGAGCCCAAGACGAGCAACTGCCTCCTTTCGATGCAGCCCTCTGCAGGATTGCTGTTATCACCAGCCTTGGACAAATCGCAGCCTGTGACTGCTATTCCAGCGGTGGCCATTCCGCCTGCTGCTCTTGTGCCCGTGCCTGTGCCTGCCAAGAACTTGACGCCCAAGAAGCGTTCCATGCGCTCGCGAACCATCGACTGTCGCTCTGCCTTGCTCGCCATGGAGGAGGCTCTGCCGGTGGCTCCCTTGCAGCAGTGCATCCCGCTGCCGGTAAATGGCGATTCGACAGGAGAAATGCCTCGATTCCCAGATGCTGGCCCAGCTCCAGCTTTAGTTCCTGTTCCAGTTCCTGCTCCAGCTACAGCTACAGCTGCTGTCGTGCCCCAACTTTCCGCCCTAGTCAAAGGTCCGATGATGAGTCTCAGGGAAAAGAAGCCGGAAGCCAGCGATCCTGTGACCACCGCACCTGCCGCCTCACCTCCGCCAGTGGAGGAGCAGCAGTCTCCGGATTCCCCAGATCCTGAGACATCAGGAAACGTTTTAGAACACCTGGATACGCCTCTGCCTCTGCCAGCACCTGTGCCTGTGCCAGCACCTGTGCCCGTCTCCGTCATCTCGGTGGCGCCCGCCTTGCCGCTGCCGCCGCGCATCGCCACACCTCCGCCCACCACGATGGCGGAGACGAACTGCAGCTCCCTGATGGAGGAGCACAGCAGCAACCTGAACAACAACACCTCCTCGGGCTTCCACAGCCTGGCCCAGTCGGAGCAGCCGATTCCAACGACGGTCACCACGCCGGCAGCCGAGGAAACTCCGCTTCCATCCGCATCCAAGGAGGAGGAGGAACTACTGCCCGCCAAAAAGAAACAGCGTCGGCGGCGGAAGAACGAGCTGGCAGCCATTGTGGCCGATCAACTGCTCGAAAGCTTTAAGATCGACAACGCCCGAAGGGACAACCTCAAGAAGCTGGAGAACCTGGCGTACGAGAAGAGCGAAGACCTGCTGCTCACCGGGATGCTGCTTATGTCCAGCACCAAGCGAAATGCAGCCCTTGGACCTTCCGCTGCTTCGGCGGCGAAGCTGAAGAAGGAGGCCGAGTCGGCGGCCGAGTCGCCAGCAAATCCTTCCGTGCGCGGCAGGCCAAAGCGTCGCCAGAGTTGCTACTATCGCCGTGGAAAGGCAGGCGGAGGAGGAGCGGGAGGAGGAGGTGTGGGCGGTGCTGGCGGCGGTGGCAAGGCCACCAATGAGAACATCAGTCTGCTAAAGTCCTCGCTGGAGTCCTTCTCCATTGGCATCGAGAAGCAGCTGCTGGCCAAGGAGGCCAGGGAGGCCAAGGACTCGCAGCCGATGGCTGGCGCCAGCAGCCTCGCCCAGCCGCCAGTTAGTTCCATCCTGCGCCCCAGCATCCTAAGCAGTGCCGTGGCCAGGGATCGGGATCGGGATAGGGATCGGGATCATCAGCAACAGCAGTCAAAGCAGCAGGCCAAGCAGCAGAAACTGGATAAGCAGGAGCAGGTTCCCCCGGCGGCTACTTTTAGTCGTGACCCACGACTAAACAAGAACATACACAAGGAGCAGGTGGAGCACAAGGTGCCGCCACCCAAGGAGCAGCCGGCGGCCACGACGAACGACAATGCCGAGGAGGAGGACAACTACCTCACGGAGATTGCCAAGAACGTGAACGAGAAGATAATGTCGGCCACGACCAACGAGGACTTTGAGTTTGCCCACGACGAGTTCGACGGGGAGGGAGATCCCGACCAGGATCAGGACCAGGACCAGGACAAGTACTATCGCCCGCCCACCTCGATGAGCGTGCGCAGTGCTCCCAATCTGAATGACGAGCACTCGAACTTCGGTTCCATGTGCGACGATAACACGAACACCGAGGTGATGGACATGGATCTGGACGATGAGATGAGCGTGTACACCAGCTACTCCCAGGATCTGGGACGCGGTGGACGCGGGCGCAGACGCAGGCGACGGAGGAGCGTACTGTTCACGCGACGACCCAAAAAGCGGACGCAGCGCAGCGAACTGGATGCCGAGAAGTACGGCTGCAAGCTGTGCGGCAAGAGCTTCTTCACGGCCACCTCGCTGTCCAAGCACAACATGACCCTGGCCCACGTGTCCAAGGTGTCCGCCCAGGAGTACCTGCAGTCGCAGACGGCTCCATCTAGTCCGCAGTCTGCGCACGATCCGGAAGATAAGGGGGAGCAGCAGGCCGAGATGACGGTGCAGGAGGAGCAGCCGGCAGCAGCTCCGCAGCAGGTGAGGGCTTCGGTGCTGATGGTTCCCTCGCAGATGGCCCATCTGGAAAGGGATAGGGAGCGGGAGAGGGAGAGAGAGAGAGAAAGGGAAAAGGAGCGCGAGCTGCAGATGGTTCAGGAGCAGGAGAGGACCCAGAGGCTGCAGAGGGAGCAGGATCATCATCAGCAACAGCAGCAGCAGCAGCGGCAGCAGGAGCAAGTGCATCATGTGATCACAGAGGCAAGCCTGCGGCTGCATGACAACCAGCACAGTCCCTCAGCTCCAACCGCCTCTCGGCTCAATCTCAATCCCGACGAGCGCCTTTTCTACGAGTGCTGCAACATCCTGAAGAGCACCGAGACGCCGCGCACCCATCCGGGCGGAGGAGCAGGTGGCCCAGCCACTACCACCTCCGTGATAGTGACGGCGGGCAGAAAGCAACCGCCACCGCCGCCAGCTTCGCCCTCGCCATCTCGGTCATCTTCGCTGCCGCCTCCAGCCTCGCCGTCGCCGTCGCTTCCACCGCCTGGCTCTCCGTCGCTTTCTCTGCCGCCGCCGGCCTCACCATCGCCATCGCCCTCGCCGCCGCCACCCGCAGAGGCTCGTCATCCTGCTGCCCTGCCAGCTCCACAGCCAGCGCCGGCCGTGTGTCACCAGCCGGTCATCCAACAGTTGTTCCGCAACCCGCCCGCAGTCACGCCCACCACCACGCCCACGTAAGTTGCCACTTGGAGAAATCCTTTAGCTACTCCCCTATACTCACCACTGGAAACCTCTTTTTCCAGCAATCACAACCGGCTCTCGCCCAGCTACTCGGCGGTGTCTCAGTTTTCGGCCACCACCACATCCAGGTTCAAGACCAAGGCCGCGATGAAGGGCTACGAGAACGTGAACCTGCAGCTGGACATGCTGGAGCTGGCCAAGTCGGGCAGAGGCGTCTGCAAGCTGACCGAATTGGCGGACATTGCGTTGGGTAGCGAGAAGCCCGGCGGCGACTTTCTGCCCCACCTGCCATCTGCGCCGGCGGCTCCAGCGGTTCCGGCTTCACGGCCTACAATCCAACAGATGCCGACGGCCACGCCTACGAACACGGGCACGCCCACAGTAACGCCCACGGGCCCGATGGAGCAGCAACAGAGCTCCACGTCCTCGAAGACGATCATGCACGCCTCCATCATCAAGGCGGCGGCTGGTGTGGCCAGTTCGGCGACCCTGCCACCGGCCTCCGGGCGGATTATCATACCCGACCGACCGTTCAAGAACATTGGGCTGGAGGAGAAGGCCCCCATAACCTTCCAGAAGCCCAAGACGTGTGTGAATCTGCTGCAGGAGCAGGATAACAACAGCGTCTCGACGGCCAGCTACTCTGACCGCGATGATTACGATTTCGGCACGCTGAGCTGTGACGGCGATGTGGATCCGGAACCAGAGCCAGAAGTTAGAGGCGTTGCTGGGGCCGTAGCAGCCGAAGGGCGAGTGGTCCTGCCCCAAGGACCAGGAGGAGGGGGAGGGGCAGGTGCAGTTCGGACCGTTTCGACGTCCAGCTCGTCATCCTCCTCCTCCTCGTCGGCGGATAATAGCAGGAGCGGCAGCCGGAGCAGCAGTAGCAGCTCCAGCCGGGCCACGGCCAAAACTTTCGAGAACAAGTCGCTGATCATGGGGCGGATTTTCAAGCACGCCAGCAGCGCGAAGGCGACAACGGTGATGGCTGCATCGGCGGCCATGCTGCCGGGTCCCAGTGTGGTGCCTGGAATGGCCAAGATCAAGGCCCTGCCCAAGAACCAAGCGAATCTGGATCAGATATTCGATGAGTTGCGTGGCGGCGGAGCGGCCAAGGCGTCGGAAATTTACCCTCCCTCTGCTGTTGTGCCGGAGAGCTGGGAGCGGCATCATCTGCCGCAGCAGCAGCAGCAGCAGCCGCAGCCACACCACCATCAGCAGCATCATCAACAACACCAGCAGCAGCAGCACCACCACCACCACCATCATCATCATCATCACCAGGTGGAGCCAATGGCGGCGCCAGCAGCTCCGGCAGCGCCAGCGGCAATGCCAGCACCCAGTGCATTGCCACCAGGCCGAAAACCAAAGGGTTCGACAGCCAATGCAGCCAAGAAGACAACCAAAACACCACCGGCCAAGGTAAAGGCCAAAGCAAAGGTGACCGCCGCTGCCTCGGGATCTTCGTCATCCAACCGCAAGCCCCGCAAGGATTTGACCAAGCTGCAGTCCGAGCTGGGAATGAGTCACGAGGAGATCGAGCAGCTGATCGACGAGGGTCAACGCAAGTCGAAGCGCCGCTGCGCCACCAACCGGCCCAAGAAGCTGGTGGAGACGTGGAGTTCCGACGAGTACGAGGAGTTCCTATCGACCAAGGACATCATTGCCCTGATCGAGCAAAAGGAGCAGCAGGAACAGCGGCGCAAGCGAAAGACCAGTGAGGCAGAGCCGGTGGCTCCGCCAGTGACCAGCAAGAAGGCCCAGGCGCCTCAGGCGGCTCCTGCAAAGCGGAAGAATCGCGCCGGCGAAAAGAAGGAAACACCTCAAGAGCCAGCGGAGCAACCAAAGCCGCGGGCCAGGCAACGGAACCAGCCAGCTGCTGCACCACCTGCGCCTGCACCTGCACCTGTGCCTCCTGTTGCCTCCAACGCTCCTCAGCCAGAAGTGGTGGCGCCTCCTGCTAGGGGTAAATCCAAAGCAGCAGCCAAGGGCAGAACTCCAGCGAGCAAGGCGGCCAACAATCGCAAAAAGCGTGGAAATGAAAAGGTGAAGGCGCAGAGAGATGGTGCAAAGGAGGATGAGGAAGAGGAGCAGGCGGATGTGGAGCCACCAACCAGGACACGCAGCTCAAGGCAGCAGCCCAAGGGAAAAACTGAACAGGAGATGGAACCAACGCCACCGCCGCCGCCGCCCCAACCACTGCCCGCAGTTACTCAGGAACCGCAAAAGGAGAAGATAAAGGCGCGTTACAGCAATCAACAACAACAACAACATTTGCCGCCGCCACCGCATCCCAGGAGCAGCTCCGCCGCCACGACCAGCAGCACCACCAATAACAACAACAACAGCAGCAGCAGCAACAAGAACCTAAAGACCAAACGGAGATCCCAGAACAGCCGCCAATCGCCGGCGCGCAGAAAGCGGCCGGCGAGCGAGAAGCAGCTGTACTACTGGAGCAGCTCCAGCGACGATGAGTTCGGTCGCCTGGACGACGAGGGCGAGGCAGCCGATGCTGGGTCTCGGCCAGGACCCGGCAGCGAGCAAAGGGACGGGGATCGGATGGAGCTGGAGCCGGAGGAGGCGTCCCCTTCGCCCGGCAAGCACTTCGAGGAGAACGAGCCGTACCAGAAGCACGGCTGGATCGTAGGCGACTCGCACAAGAAGCTGGTGAAGCTGCTGGCCATCGCCAAGGGCAGCAAAAAGGTGGACAACTGCGGTGTCAAGCGGCGCACTCCCAAGCGCAAGTGCTAGGGTCGTCGCCTGGAGGAGAAGGAGGAGGACAGCAGCAGCAGCAGCAGCCTCCGACCAGACAAGTCATAGCCATAGGCCTCGAGGGCGGAGTCGGCGCGGGCAGCCGACGACCCATCGCCGCCATCGATCACATACATACGTACTGCCATTGTGTCATCGTTAATCGTTAACGCCGGCGCCAGGAGGAGATCACTGGAGCCACTGGAACCCCAGAAGCCCTGGTCCTCCTGGCTTTGGTTCCCATTAACCGTATGCGGAGTATATGCAACATATTTTTCTTTCTTTTAAACATCTAAGCGTTACATTATTTAGGTTTTTTTTTATTAAATGTATTTATAATTAATAAACAAAACAAACAAAAAAGCGAAAAGGAAACAAATATAAATTTGAGCACAACAATTAAGCCATAAGTCTCCCGCTTTTTTTGTTCCGAGTTGAATCCAATAGTAACAAGGGAGAACGCTATAGCCGACTATCAGATACCCTTTACTCAGCTAAAGGAAGTGCGAGGGATATGGAGATATGCATGCACTGCTTGAATCTTAAATTCCATTATTTGCTCATAACTTTTTAACGAATGGTCCGACTTGAAAAATTTCTTCTAAATTTCGATAGGTAAAAGACAAAACAAAATTGAATTTATACTTTTTCAAAATCGTTAAATATGACTAAACAAACATGCGCTACGTAGGAACCCCAAGATTCAGCACAGTTAATCCCAACTTTATAGCTTTTATAGTTTCCGAGATCTCAGCGTTCATACGGTCATGGCTAGATGGACTTGGCTAGCGATCAAAAATATACATACCTTATAAGGTACATAGTTTTGGAATGGTTATAATACGTGTATTATCCATAAGAAAAGTAATTCCATGGTTTTCCTCAATTTAACTTCTGTTTTATTTTATATATTTTACAACTAACGGTATCTTTACATATATAACATGTAAAAAAAATAGAGTTAAGGAATAGTTAAAAAAACGTAGAACACAATGGAAGCGGACGACGAGTGGTGGAGCGAACGCAGGCGTCTCGGCGAGCTCACATCCAGCGTTTTTGTTGTGTTGATGTCTTTCTGCTTTTGCCAAAGGATAAATGCGAAGCAAAACAAGGTTCCATCAAGGATTAGAATGTGTATGGGGGTGGGGAGTCAAAAGAGGTATGAATCTGGCTGGATGCACCGATGTAAGAGATATTGGTGGGTCTCGCCTCGACTGCTGACTGGTGATTGGTGATGTGATCTGCGTTCGCTGGCCTCTCCGCGTCGTCGTCGGTCCTCATCATGACTTAAACAGTACGCTGGCTTCGGCTCTTCAGTGGCTTGGACGTCTTACATCATGCCACCCATGCCGCCCATGCCTCCCATGCCGCCCATTCCACCCATGCCGGGCATGCCAGGAGCGCCGCCATCCTCCTTGGGGAGCTCGGTAACCACAGCCTCGGCGGTGGTCAGCAGAGAGGCCACACCGGAGGCGTCCGTGATGGCGGTGCGCACCACCTTGGTGGGATCGATAATTCCCTTCTCGATCAGATTACCGTACTCGCCCTTCAGCGCATCGTAGCCGTAGTCACCGGTCTGGGTCTCCACCTTGGCCACCACCATGGCGCCATCAACGCCGGCGTTCTTGGCAATCGTCATGCAGGGCATGCGCAGGGCGCGGCGGACAATCTCCACGCCGAGGTTCTGTGGAAGGAAATCGAGTGGATTTAATAAAGATTGCCAAATGGAAAACAGGAGCCATCTGTCTTACCTGATCCTCGTTGGAGGTCTTAACGGCATCCAGCTTCTCGATGCAGCGCAGCAAAGCGGTGCCGCCGCCGGGAACGATTCCCTCTTCGACGGCCGCACGGGTGGCGTTCAGGGCATCATGGACGCGGTCCTTCTTCTCGTTGACCTCCACCTCGCTGGAGCCGCCAACGCGGAGCAGGGCAACGCCGGAGGCCAAGCGGGCCAGGCGCTCCTGCAGCTTCTCCTTTTCGTACTCGGAGGTGGTGTCGTCGATCTGCTCCTTGATCTGGTTGGCGCGACGCAGCACATCCTCCTTCTTGCCCTTGCCCTTCAGCAGCAGGGTGTCGTCCTTGGTGATCACAACCTCGCCCACCTGTCCCAGGTCGCTGACCTTAACGTCCTCCAGCTTGACGAGATCGGCATCATCGCCGAAGACAATGCCGCCGGAGGCGATGGCCATGTCGGTGAGGGTGCTCTTGCGGTTGTCACCGAATCCGGGCGCCTTGACGGCGGCGACCTGCAGGCCGATCTTGAGGCGATTGACCACCAGGGTGCTCAGGGCCTCGCCATCGATATCCTCGGCAATGATGACCAGCGGCTTGCGCTGAGCGTTGGCCAGCTCCAGAGCGGGAATGATGCTCTGCACCGACGAGATCTTCTTCTCCGACAGCAGGAGCAGGGCGTCCTGGAACTCCACCTTGGCGCCCTTGGAGGAGTTAATGAAGTAGGGCGAAATGTAGCCGCGATCGAACTTCATGCCCTCGATCACCTCCAGCTCATCGTTCAGGGTCTTGCCGTCCTTGACGGTGATGACGCCATCGCGTCCCACCTTCTTCATGGCCTCGCTGATCAGATTGCCGATGGCCTGGTCGCCGTTGGCCGAAATGGTGGCCACCTGGGCGATCTCCTCGGGCGTCTTAACCGGTCGCGACATGGCCTTCAGGTTGTCCTTAACCGTCTCAACGGCCAGCATGACTCCGCGTCGGATCTCGACGGGATTGGCGCCCTTCGAGATCTTCTCGAAGCCCTCCTTGGCGATGGCGCGGGCCAGAACGGTGGCCGTGGTGGTGCCATCGCCAGCCTCCTCGTTGGTATTGTTGGCCACATCCTGGACCAGCTTGGCGCCAATGTTCTGGAACTTGTCCTTCAGCTCAATGGACTTGGCCACGGTGACGCCGTCCTTGGTGATCTTGGGCGAGCCCCACGACTGCTCGATGATCACGTTGCGACCCTTGGGTCCCATGGTCACCGCCACGGCATCGGCCAGCACATCGACGCCCTGGAGCATCAGGGCGCGCACCTCAGGACCGAATCTCACGTCCTTGGCATAGCCGCGCATGGCCAGCTGGCGGCTGATGGAGGTGCGAGCAAGCGAAACTGGCAAACGAAACATCTGCGGGGGAGAGAGGAGAGGTGGGACAACGATTAGATCAGAATCGGAGCACGTGCTCTGGCCAAGATGCGGTCTTCGGCCCCCCAAGATGCGGTGTGTCTTCGCGTTGTTTACCCCGTACCTCCTCGGTTGATAAGCAAGCGGTTCAAGCGGGTCAAAGTACAGAAATCGATCTTGGTCTTATTTTAATGTGAAATTTCGAAAAAACCGACTACCAAGTGGGAGCAAACGAACTTATACACGCGGATTGTATGAACTTTCTGATAGCTATTGCTTGTCAGGTTGGGAAATGTACAATGACAGTAGATCCTATGGCAAACTGGTAGTACTTAAATTTTTTAGTTGATGATGTAAGGACCCGGCATTTATGGAAATCATATAAATGAATAATGTCACTATTGCGCGTATTAAATCTAAAATAATTACGGGATTTTATAGATCTGTTATGAATCTGTTTTGACATATGTAATCGAAAACAAGTTTTTTTTAACACAATTTTGTATATTATTCAGCACTTGGATAGCATGAATTGTATTCAAATTTTTAATAAGATGATGTTATCATATCATTTTTTTCGTAAAACAAACAAGACGTTTTTTGGAAATTACATAAGCGATTGATTAAAAATTAGTTTAGTGTATTTATACTTTATCAATTTGTAAACACTCGTTATTTTATTATCAGCTAAAATAATAAAACTCCCAAGATAGTTAAACATGTTAAGCCTTTATAAAACTGAGGACCAAAAAACTTTGGAATAAAATTAAGCTGACATATTTTTTTGGAACTACATGATACATATGTGGGTAATGGCCGTATTATTTCAGAAATCTTATCGTTAGGTCATCGAGGTTCAACTGTAGCGGCCAGGCCCCCTTCCAGTCCCCTTCCCCCCGCCCCCTGGAATGGCCAACAAAGGCATCACAGCACCGAGCATTCCAGAAGAAACGATTTATGTAACCACTCGGGGAGAAGAATAGATACCCCAGAAATCGGAGGGTCTATTATTTAATAAGTACGAGATTTCCGAGGGAGGGGGGAGAAAGGGCGAGAGCAAGTAGCACATGCAATGCCACTGAGAAAGGTGAAATTGCTTTCGGTTGCCGGCAAGCAGTGGAAAAACATGTGCGCTTTCCCAACTATCTTTTCCCTGGCTTTCCAGTGTGCGTATGTGTGTGTGAGGGGCAGTTAATGAAAGTGGCAATTAATTAATGTACTAAGATGAAGAATTCGTTTACTTTTCACTAATCAATGGGTAGAACTTTCTGGAAACACGGTTTGCCGGCTAGCTGCCAGATTGTCCGGTCTTATATAATCGCCAATCAGACACACAAACGCACGAACTTATGCAGGTGGAGAAACGGCAATTGTGCAGTCGCTGGAAAGAAAATTGAAAACTTACTGTGAATAAAACTGGTGCTGCGAAGTATTAACAAGACAGTTGAATAGTTCCGATTCTATTTGATGTGAAACAACAAGCTCACTTCACTTCAGTTTACTCGCCCGAAATTCGAAATGTGCGAACTTCCTAACCTTAATGTGGCCTAGCAGTGTTGCCAGATGACAATTTTGCTTTCCCCCTAAAAAATCTCAAATAGGCGATATTTCCCCCTAAAAAATCCAGTTTTCCCCCTAAAGCCTAGTACTCAGTTCGGCTAAGAGTTTTACTAGTCGAAAAATATTAATCTTTTAGTGTGGCCGAAGTTTTTGTAGTTCATCCGCAATGCATGTAGCATGGTCTTACTGGGTTTGTTGACAAACAGCAAACATCAACTGGCGCCAATTTTAAAACATTACAAAATGTTGAGCCGACTTGGGTCGCAAGAGTTAAATTCGCTGTTGGCATGGCGATATGTATTGCAGAAACTCCTGCAGGTGTTTTTCAGTGGTTTTTGGTGTTTTCCTTCCATTTATTATTTGTTATTGGCACACCGCTTCTGCACAAACACAGCCAAAGATCAAATTTTCTATTCTTTGGGCCGCGGCTAAAGGCGTTCATCGGAATTCATCCGCTAAATCTGGTATTTTTTTGGTATTTCCTCTCTATTTCCTTAGCTCAACTGAGTACCGAGGTGGAAAAAAGTCCCAGCTAAAGGCGTTAGCTACCTATTTGCCTCTCGCTTACTCCTATGCTTAGCTAGCAGTTTTCGTCGTACTGAGTACTAGGCTTAAGTTCAAAAAATTAGTTAATTTGGAACATTTACAAAAAAAAAGAAATATCCCAATATGACGTTGAAGAAATGTTAAGATTGGAAAAATCTGTGTACTCGAAAGGCACGTCATGTGTAGTATTTTTTTTTATAGTTTTGAAATGTTTTAGGAAGTCAGATAATTTAGTGTTTTTTCCAAACATGTGGGTAATCAAAAAACTTAAGCCTAAACTTTCCCCCTATAATTCCACCTTGCACGGCAAAAAACCCCTAAATCTAGGGGGAAAGCTCCTGATCTGGGAACACTGCAGCTGGATGTGGTATTTTTGGTAGTATATAAATACCGGAAAATCCCAGCGAAAACTCGTGGGCAAAAGGATGTGGGTCCTAAAATTTCGATTACAATCAGGGTATTCCCTAAACTGTTCTGAAAGTTGACTTTGTATGGAACAGCTGATTAACAGCTGACCAAAATTCAACAATTCAGCAATTCAGCAGTTTAGGGAATCCCCTCAATAAAAACTAGGAAAACTAGCGTTTTTCGCCTTGGTGGCATCACTGGCAGGAGAGCCACTAGTCGAAAAATATAATTCTGAGCACCTGGTCTATGCGGCAGTGTTGTTGCGACCAACCATCTGATCATCCATGAGACGATTTAAATCCAAAAAAAAAAAAACATAATTCTTTGTTGTGGGACCAAAGCTTTCAGAGTTCATCCGCAATGCATGTAGCATGGTCTTATTGCAAATCATTTGGCGCCAATTTTAAAAATATTTCTAAATGTTGTCGCAAGCTTTAAATTTGCTGTTGGCATGGTGATATGTATTGCCGCCACTCCTGCAGGTGTTTTTTATCAGTGGTTTTTGGGTTTTTTCTACCCTTTATAATTTGTTATTGGCACACCGCTTCTGCACAAACTCAGCCAAAGATCAAATATATTATTCTTTGCGCCGCGGCTAAAGGTGAAAAAAGGACCCGGCTAAAGGGCTAGGCTAAAGCAATAAGGAACATCCTTTGGTAGACCATCAGAATAACAATATTTTGTGACCACAAAAAATATTTAACACAATAAATCCAATTAAATATAGAAATATGAAAAGATTTTTTATAAAACATCAAATCTTAAAGTTTAACAAATAAGTTGTGAATAAAAATTAAGTATTGACAAACTGAATCCTATGACCAATTCCAGTGGTAATAGGTCCCACGGCGCCCATGTAGCTCATCAATGCGTCCAAATCAAAGGGACCCATCCTGGCAAAGAGCGATTTTTTTCTTATTGAAGACCCAATTTGAATTTACTTTGTGTGCTATAGTTACTCAGGATCCTCTGCGTTTTCGTTGATTACGCCGAAACCATTCTTTCCATTCGCCAGGTACTCCATGACCACTACGCGGTACTTCTCTTCCATAACGAGTGGCACATATTCGGGGACTTGGCATTTGGAGCATCGAACTCGGACACTGGAGACGCGCTGACCAGCGGGGGAGGTCAAATCGAAGACGACCCGAAGCCCGGAAACCTGCAGGAATCGAGAGGATCGCGGCGATGCAGAACTGGCAATCATGGGCGCCACACCGTGCTCCAGCAGCTCCACAATGTGCTTCCCCCCGAGAGTAAGGGCGACCAATCGATTCTGCCATGGGCACATGGCAAACAACTGCTTGTAGGTGATGTCTGCGAGGTTAAATAAATCAAAATAATACAATAATATTTTAATGCATTTTTAGACAAGTTCCACAGATTGACCTATTTTTCTATCTATTTATTTATTATTATTTTTTTTTTTTTTTGTAAACTATAGTATTGACCATAATAGAATTAGAATTCTAAAATTGATAGCTAGTACCTAGAGATATGGGTCGTATAGTATTTTCTACCCCTACAGTCCCTATTTTATAGGGTCTTCACAATGAACTTAAGATATACTTAGGTGTTAGGACTTGAATCCAACTCACTTCCAGCTGAAATGGGCACTCGGAATGTGCCCTGCGATGTCAGGGCAATGGTCACGTTACTCCAACTCTCCTCGACGGACGATGACGTGGCATCTTTGATGAACTGTTGGGGGTCCATGGGTTAGGATCAGTCCTGTACGAGTACAGCTCACACCCACACTTACCGCATGCAGTATGGCATCCGTGAAGAAGTTCCCCAGATTGCACTCTCCGCGGCTGCACTCGCTTTGCTGAAGATAAACTCTGCTTTGGCCCACGATCTGGTTGGCGATGGGTTCCATCTCGATTTGCCACGGCACCATGGCCTGCAGAACGATGTCATCTTCAAAGGAAACAATATGTGTATCTTTTGTAAAGTGTATATGTTTCAATGGTGTTTCTGGGCTATAGGTTATGTATATTTACTGAACAAAATTATCAGATTTAACTACCAGACTTTCTTAGCAATTCTACATCATCGTTATTCTTGTTATTAATACTGTTACCCCCAATGAAAAACAAGTGTTTTTAGTTTCCCCGAAAAGTTTACTGGGACAAATGCAACTATTTGGCAGTACAATTTATTTTGTAGTGCAGGGATCAGTTGAGCACGGTGATGCGTCCATCGAGACCCTGGGTGATGGGGTTAAGGTGTTCGCTGTACGAGATCAGGGCATCCAAGTCAGTGACGCCCCACCTGAAATGGGAAAATGCCGATTAGGGATAAGAATAATTCATTTAAGTTTAAAAAGGAAAATATTTGGGAAAACCCTTTTAAAGGAAATTGAAAATAAAATGCAAAAATACGTACTGAAGGTCTGTGCCCTCGGCGAGCATGGTGTAACCATCGCCGCCCGCCTGCAGGAAGTTGGGCGACGTGAGGCGATATAGTTTGTCGGACACCAGCGGCTCATACTTGGGCACCTCGCAATCCGCACAGCGCACCGTTACGGATATAACTCGGGATCCGATGGGCTTGGTGTAGTCGTACTTCACCCGTATGCCCGAGAATTGCAGGTTGATGTACGATCCGGTTACCCCGTTCTCCAGGTCCACCTTGCTAACGGCCCATTCCATTGCCTCCACTATTTTGCTGCCCGGGAGATTGTAGGACACTAGGGTGTTCTCGAAGGGCGACATGCTAACTATATGGGCGTATGTAAGATCTGTGGATCAAAACGGATTTTATAAGAATAATATTATTTGCGGATTAAATTATATAGGTATATATATGTATATACAGAAAATATAATGATGAAAATAGGGGATACAACTTATAACTGTTTTTTATCCTTCAAGGTTGGATTCCCCCCTCCAAAGAATAAAAATCCATACTTACTGCCCCTATTGAGTGGCACGCGGAGTCCTCCGATATTCATGAGTCCGGCGGACACATTCGTCCAGGCCTTCTCTTCATATGGAGCCATTCCCACAAACTGTGAATGGGGAATGCAATGTTATTTAAGTATTAAATGCTTCAGCCTCCAGGGTTTACACTTACAGAATGCACCATAGCGTCGCAGAAGTAGTTGCCCAGGTTGCACTCTCCGGCGGCACAATCGTCCTTTGTGAGGTCCACTTTGGTAGTGCCCACCACCACCTTGCCCATTTCGTCGACCACCGTTTTCCACGGTTGCATAGCCTCAAGGACCTCCTCATCTGCGGGGATCACAACGCACAAAAACAAAATGTATATGTAAACTCTATTCTATTCACCATAATAAAGGACTCTCACAAACTTGACTCACAAAATATATTTACACAAAAAAAAATCACTTGAATCTCACAGAAAAAAAAGCGACCACAAGAGTAAACGAGAACTTGGGCAATACCATTAAAATATAATCATAAAACACATTATGCCTCAATTTATACCTAATATAGATATACGCGAAAAAAGCCTGCAGAATATCTACTTGAGAATTATAGCGCAGTTCAAGCAGTCAGGGGAGCAAAAATCTGTCTTAACAGAGTACTTTTCTATTGTAAACAAATATGTCGTTTGAATGTTATTATATTTACATTAAGACGTCAGTAGACAAGCTTTCATTGGAAAACCCCAGCTAAAGAGTTATTAACCTAACCGCTATTTAAAATTCCGAAAGGAAAATTAAAATGAAACGTTAGTCAGCTTGCAATGAACTATAAATAAACTATTCACGGGAAGATGTGATTCCTCAATTTAATATAATCTTTTTGCACTGACCTTCGGGCACCGATTGGTCCATGTAGAGCGGGCTGCCCTCAAAGTCCAGGACGTCGCCGTTGTCATCGAAGTAGACGACCAGGTTGCCCACGTAGCGGGCGTAGGCCGAGGCCTGGACGATGAGGACGCGGTGGCCGGACCTGTGGACCACCTCGGTGGGGTAAGGCCCGGCGGCGCTGTGCGGACCTGGCGGAACACCCGTGTAGAGGAAGGTGTGCGAGTGGGAGCCCACGATGACGTCGATCCAGTCGCCGGCATTGGCGGCGATCTCCTTGTCCACATCGTAGCCGCAGTGCGAGATCACGATGATGATGTTGGCGCCTTGGGCCTTCAGCAGCTGCGCCTCCTCGCGGATGGTGTCGCTCTCGTTTCGAAAGATCACCTTGCCGGTATTGGCCAGATCCTGTAGGGGATCCACACAATTTACAATGATTCAACTGGAATGATCCCCCAACCCACTCACGTAGGTCGTCTCCAGGATAACGCCAATCAGTCCAATCTTCCGACCCGACCGCTCAATGATCATCGACTTGTTGTACTTGCCCTCCATGGTCGGTTCGTGGGCACAGTCCATGTTGGCCACCAGCATGTTGGTGTCCACCGTCTCCAGGAAGGGCACAACACCCTCGACTCCGTGATCGAACTCGTGATTGCCGAGTGTCTGAAATTAGTAGTTTCATTAGGCTTTTTTCTACGATTCTGACTGAAAAGATTCTATCGTTTGATCTAGAAAATTTAACTATTGCTTTTGGAACATTCTTTTAAATTTTTACTAAATATTACTGTCTTTGGAAAGAATATACATCAGAATATTAGGTATTTTACATATATATTTGTAAACTGAGTCATTTCTACGGGCCGATTTCTCAATGTCCCGTTAAGATTTTAGTTTGTTAACCGACAAATTTAATCAGAACATTGCCTTCAGTTAAGTGTTTTCATTCAGATATACACTATTTAACATAACATTGAGTCACTACATTTTTCGGAAGAATCAATTCAATCAAAATTAACATGACATTGAGATATGGGCTCTTGAAATTCGGATGACTAGATATATATACCTACCATGGCCTCGGCGGGCAGGAGGTTCAGGAGCTCCTGGGTGACGTTCCAGCGCCCGATGTTGTACCACAGCGTCCCCTGGAAGCTGTCTCCGGCATTGATGTAGATGGGATTGAGCTCCGCCTGCTCCCGGAGGAGCCGCCTCACCGTGTAGACGGTGCGCGGATATCCGCCGATGCAGTCCTCGCCCTCATCGCACGTTCCGCCGGAGGTGTCCGTGGCCTCGAACCTGCGGATGTTCGCAATCGAAGCGGGGATTAGCTCAGGAGTGGGCTCGTGCTTGAGTGGAGTCCCCATGGCCGTGCCCGCATAGGTCGTATACATTTCGTTATCGGGATCGAGATCGGAATCAGTACGAAGGCCTGATAGGCCATGGTTTACGGCCGTGTGTGTTGGTCATAAACCGACTCAATCTGATTAGTCCAACGACTCCGGGTCGCGGTTTTTCCGCCTTACATACCTGGCGTGCAGGTCGTTAATGTGGATAATGGACACGGGAAAGCCCTCCTTGTCGGCAGCCTCGGCCCCCAGAGGTGCCCACATGATGACCATCATCACGGCCAGAAATCCTAAAAGCCGGCTGCAACTGGTTGCCATTTTCGCCAAACGCACTTGGATTTTGTATTAACCGATCACAAAACAAAATAAATACTAAAGTGTAAGTACACCCAGCCCGATGGCCGTCGATAAGGCAACTGAATGGCCAAAATCGCCACCAATCCGACGCCTGTGAAATCTGAATGGGTTTCGGGCCCAAAGACACTTGCTCCGATCGGATCTGGACACCGGTACCCTCTCTCTTTCTCTCTGATAAGCCAAGTGTATAATATGTACTACATTCTCGACCTGCACAGAGGAAATAAACTCACCCAAATTGGTCAATCAATCGTGAGTGTTAGTTAATTTCCAACAAAAAAATCTCTTATCATAATGTATCATAAGAAATGTAATATTAGGTAATATTGTATTTATTATTCAATAAAATGATTATCATCATCATTTCTAAGAAATAAACTTAAGATTACAAGTTCTTCTAACAGATTATAAAGATATGTAGGTATTTTAACACCAAGAAGCCTTGATTAAAAATAGATTCCTATAATATAAAATAAATGCCAATTCTTTTTTTCACTGCAAATTCAGTTTGCCTGCAGTGGGTCAAATTGGCATGCTTCTCCCCACTCTCCCCATATTATCATTTTCATTTTTGCGTTATTGGTTTTCCAGTCGTTGGAGATAAAGTATCGGAGTATACTAAATTAGTATGCAGCAAACAGAGCAGTTGTTAAATTATCTAAAATATTTCCAACAGGTTTAGGTAATACTAGGGTTCTCTCTCACATTTACTTAGGAATATTAGTATTTCCGAACCTCTAATTAAAAAGTAGTAAACCACTTTTGCCTAGTCTCTGTGTACTGGTAGTCGTAAATCTCCATAAACAGTTTGCAATTGTAAACGAAAAATTGTAAATTTTAAAAACGTTCACTTTCCATCTACATTGCTATTGACCCCTATATAGGAATATCCTATCAAGTGGTTTGGTTTTATAGGGTATCAAACACTTAATGATATGCACTCATTGATCGGCGATAAGCCGAATGGTTGAGATACGGGGAAACGGATACGGAGGGCGCTACTCCGGTAATATTCACTTACTGACTCGTGTTACACATGCTCCGCACTTGATGTATGAGTGGACTAAACCCCTCCTTCAACCGCGTGTTTATTGCGTTCTGGCACAAACAAAATATATGAGCGTGGGACCTGAACAGGTACAACCTCATAGAGCCATAATATAACCAGCCTACAATTTGGTTTATTGCACCATTGGCCAAAAAAAACTAATAGTCTATATTACAGACAGACAGAAACCCCGATATAAGCCCCGTTATCCCTACCATCTATATGAATAGACATTATGGCAAAAATACGCACCTATAGTACTTGAACTTGCAGTCTAGATAATTCCCTAATCAAATCCAACGCTCTCTAGATTCAAGGTTGAATATAGATTATAAATATTACAGTTTTTATATCATAAGGAGTAATCTGATTGAAATGTCGCTAATCAAAAAAACCTTTGGTAATGACAGTAAGATTTACACCCATATCAGGTTTATAAAGCGCTGATAAGCCAGATTTTAATCAATTCTTGCCCGATTGCCGGTTAATATAAGTCAAAATACTTGAGATTACAAATCGAAGAGAACACTTGAGAACATAAAATATGTTGAAAATATTTCATATCGGAAGTTAAGCACTATATTTTCAGGGAAATCCTGTTAAATATTGTAAGCTATTGTCGTTTTACGATACCCACTTCATTACAACATTCAGAGATTCCTTATCTTCATATCGAAATACGTAAAACACTTGACACTGCAAAAGGGGTGGAATAAAAGGCGTGCTTTTGCGGTATTCACCCGTGTAACCATCGATTCCCGCAGGGGTGGTTCGAATTTGGCCACAGGATTGTACATATCTGTATAAAATAGTACAATGATTTATTTGATTCTCATTGACAATAGATTTAGAGCTCTTTGTGGATTACTCGTAGGTATAAAGCACACTATGCATGTAAGTATTATGTTCGTCTGTATATAGATGTCAGCGCAAGTATGTATATATATATATATATATATGTATATATATATAATATAAATTGTATATAAATATAATGTATATGTAATATGTCTGTGTATAAGTATCAATGTATTAAGTTAATTGCTTAGCGTAAAGCACAGAGAATTTTGATATGAGAATGGCTGAGAACATTCCTGCATGCGGTGCGCTCAGAGATCGGATACGGGCTTCATTTGGACCTAGCAACTAGCATATAGCATCCTCCATTTTCCACTCCAACGTCCCAGTCCGCTGGGTTAACGCAAAGGCAACAATGAGAGAACTACAACGGAAAAATAGGCAAACAAGTGACTAGAAATGATGATAACTCTCCCTGATTTGAAAGTCGTGTTGAGCATTGTTGGGCTGGATCCTACACACATTCCTTCCACCTAGTGAAAGACGTCCATAAACGGGAAGTAGGCCTGCTCCGGCTCGAGGAGATCGACCAGGAAGCAGACGGTGCCGGCCACGCCCTCGTACAGGCTGTGCGGTCTGTCGGGTGTCCTGGCGCGCTGCTTGAACTCCGCATCGGTCAGCAGCTCCATGAACTTGTGCGCCCTGTACAGGTACTTCATCTCGTTGGTCAAGCGGAACAGCAGCAGGAACACATAGCCATTGCCCGCCACACCATGGCAGATGCCCGGTCCCTTGCGCAGGAAGCCCTTCTTCCAAACCATATCCGCGCAGCGACGCAGCGAGGCCAAGTACTTCTCCTCCTTGAAGATCAGATAGGCCTTGGCCAGCACATAGACGGCACCGGGTGCCCCGTGGCACCAGTGCACCAAACGCTTGTCCCGGCCGGAGCGCAGATCCTCCAGGGCCACCGGGAAGTTGCCATCGTTGTCCTGCAGCTCCAGGAAGAAGTCAATCGAGCGCTTAATGTCGCGCAGTTCGGCGGCCGGCGCCGAAATGGGTACCGTGCGGAACCACGGGCTGTCCAACAGCATGTGCAGGATGGCGCACAGGCCGTGGGCCGCTCCCAGGTACTCCGTACCATGGTACTGGTACATCAACGGGCACGGCGAGCTGTTTATCTTGCTGTACTCCCGGCCGCTGGTAACGATCAGCTGGCAAATGGAGACCAGGTCGTCGTCGGTGATCTTCTTCTCCGGCAGAACATCGTTCAGCCAATAGCACCCGGATAGGTAGCCGGCACGGCCCACCAGGACCTCGTCGCAGCCGTATTTGGTGTGCATGAACTCCTTGCTGGACGGGATGCCCGACTTGAAGTTGGCCAGGTCGTTGGACAGCTCCTCGGTGTCCTTGAGCTCCTGCGAAATGGCAGCCGAAACGGCGTAGATGCCGGCATTGCCGCACAGGAAGGAGTAGCGCTCGGCGGAGCGCTTCTTGTACCGCTTGGCATTCGCCTTGGCGTTCCGGATGAAGGACGCCGCGTGGTCCAGGGCCGGATAAAGATCGCGAGTCTGTTCGCAGCTATTGAGCTTCCAAAACATAAAGGCTATGCCGGCATTGCCCACATACAGATCGCCGCGGTTGTCCTCCTCGTCGTTGTTCGGATGACAGTGCTCCAGTATGGCGTCCACATAGGTGCAGATCAGGTTCTTGATGTGCTCCTCGTCGCTGGCAAACGGTGTATTCTCCCCGCCGGCGAAATCGGCGAAGGGGTTCTTCAGGTAGCGGCGCTCCATGGCGAGTTGCTGGCCAGGATTGGCCTGCTCGTTCGGCTGGTCGGTGGTCAGGTGACCCTTGGTCTGGTTGGTGTCCTCTTCGACTGGTCTTGCGATGGCACCTGGCGAGGAATGCGAATTATAAGTGCAAGTCAAGAAATCGATTTGCCGGCTTTAAGGGCGCGGCCGGGCGTCTGGCCACCACCTCCTCCTCCTCCGCGACCTCCACCCGCTCCGCCCACAGCTAAACTCACCTGTCTCAGGTGGCAAAGGCAGTCGGCGATTGGATGAGTACCTCCTGGCGATGGGTCGAATCTGTGGATTGGCCGAAAGTGATGTATATTTAAGTGATTCGAACGTTATTGTTAAATTATTACCGAAGTACAAGTACAAGATGTGTGTTGTTCAGGGGACGAGAATGTTTGTCAAGTGAGTTTGATAAGGAAAACCGGCTTGGCACTTTTCTCACGGCCACCTTAGTTCCGGAAAACTTGGCGCTTCTATGGGAGAACTGGTTTCCAACTGCCGAACGGCTCGACTCGAAATATTTAAATAATTCCTGGCAACGGAAACGTTCAGGACCTTCAGAATAAAGCTGAGCGAAACATCGATGTAATATCGATAGACCATCGACCGCGGTTTACTTCAGACATCGATGTTAAAAAAAAACATTTTTAAAAGAACTATTTTATTTCTATGATCAGAAATATAATTATCTAATCTTAATTAAATATGTAATGTTGGTAACTACAGCAAATTTACGGTCTTTCTGCTATCGATAACTGGGATTCCATTAAAGGTATATATCGGTTAAAAGTAACGTACATAGCTATAAAGCTTAATATTTACAAACTATTTAAATATTCATCCATTAATTTTAATGTATTTTAAACATAGAAGCAATATTTGTATATGATATATTAAAAATAAAGTTATTCTCCTACATATCCGATTTTACAGGATTTAACGAACGTTCAAATACTATTTACGTAATTTACTCATATACAATTTCTCCAGAAAAACCAAAAATTGTAGATTTTGCTTATCATCTCGATCGGTTTATTTTAACAACAGTATAAATATATATCAGAGGGCATTATCCTTGCATCACATGTTTCTGTTCAGTGCTCACTTCCTGCGCTGCCCGCCACTCAGGATGGTAACGATACGGATGAATATGTTCAGCACATCCATGTAGATCGACATTGAGCTGAAAGAAAGGACCGCTTTTAAAAGGGTTTCAGGTCGAGATGATTAAGGCTACAACTCACGCATTGATGGGATCGAATTGCTGATAGCTGTACTGGGGATGCATCTCAGCACGGCGCACCATCCGCTGGGTGTCGTACAATAGGAAGCCACTGAACAGGACGAGACCGCCGTACAGGGACATGGAAGCCAGACCTGCGAAAAGCGAGATTTAAAGGGGTTACCGCTGCTTGAAAATTCATAAAAAAGGGGGCTACCACGTCTGAAGATCTAAATTATGGGTGACTTTCATGAATTTAGTTTACCAAGCCATATTAAGTATTTTAAAATTTAATTTCAGCACTAAGCATTCATGAAAATCATTAAAATTAAAAATCTAAGGCTGCGGTAGCCCCATTTAAAAAAGCCTTATTTTTAAGCTAGAATCTGGACACTTACCCGCGCCCAACGCTGTGGTGGGCGGCAGCCACATGGAGGCCAGGGAGGAGGCAAAGACAACGCCCAGACCGATGGCCAGGGGTCCACCCATGTAGAGGAACTTGTCGCTGGGTGCACACACGGCGATCGTGGACAAGCCACCGACAATGCCGCCCGTATAGAGGGCGGCGCGCGTGAGGATCGGTCCGCCCATGAAGCAGATGGGTGCAATTACGGCGCCCAGAATGGCGCAGTGCACCGCCCAGGCCAGATGCTTGGCTCCCAGACCCGGCTGGTACTCAATGGAGCGGGCCACCGCCCCGCTGCCGATGACCAGAGCCAGCGAAGCGATGGTCGCCTATGCGGATAAAGTCGGAGGGTTGGTTTGGGTTATGTTATGTTACGTTCTGTTGTGTTGTGTTTGCTTTGCATGCAGTGAAAAGCTCCGGCTTGAGCTGAAACTCACCAAGATGCCGCCACGAGAGGCCAGCTCCAGGAGGCGGTGCGAGCGGAAAACTGCTGCTGCGGCGGCTGCGGTGAGGACACAGGAGCCACCGAAAAAGGCATATGTGCTCTGGATGCGATCCCTCACATACTGGGGCCACATGCTGCAAGGGAAGTAGGGTTATTAGTTATTATAGATTGAATAATAGCTACTTGAATGAAGTGGTGTCGAAATACTTTTACAGAAATGCAACTGAGTACAAAGTGTAATTCGAAATGGAATTTGGGGTATTTCATGAAATGTGTATTTGGGACATCATCGCTAACGTCGTATGTATCAAACCCACTCACATTGCGTTGTCGGCGATGCTGGTGTGTTGGCCAAGGCCCACACCGTAGTAGCACAGGGCGCCCAGTCCCACGGCGGCTGCTCCGGCGGCGGCGCCCTTGCCCATGGAGTAGGCTGCAGAGACCGGGGAAGAGGGATCGTGGATTTTAGATAGCCAAACGGAGGAGGGGATTACACAAGAGCCTTACCATTGGCACCCGGCGGAGCCATCAGCTTCTCCTTGAGCGAGGGAGCCCTGGCCTGTTGGTGCTCCACGGGAGCACGGGTGCGGACGGGGCCGCGGGCATAGCTGCGCACCACGGTCAGATTGGGATTGGCGCGGAACAGCTGGGCCGGGGATTGGGCCAGGATTTTGAGACTCCCGGCTGGACGGGCCGTGGAAAGTGCCAGACGCAGCAACATTGTGTTGTTGTGGTGAAATACGGATGGACTGCAACGGATTCTCCTCGGGTGAGTGTTACGTCGTTTGGATTAGGATTTTGATTCTGATTCGGTTTGGGAATCGTATGTACTGCGTGATTAGTTAACTGCGGTTTAATATGTTGTTGTTTCGTAGCAATAATTTTATTATTTTACTGTTTCTTTTGCTGTGGTATCGATGTCTGGGGTTATCGCTATTCGATATCTCGAGGCGATTTTTTACATCGATATCTTATCGTGCGCACGCGAATATATATCGGCAGTGTATAATATATATCGATAGGGCGCCCAGATTAAACGCCATGCGAAAAAGGTACATTTTAGATATAGTTTAAATTTAAATTAAATAAAATGTAAATAATTTTTGTATGCCATTATTGAAATATAAATAGTACAACTTCAATAACCTTTATTTTATTCCATCGATCCCAAAGTTAAATATTACAGCTGCACTAGGAACTAACTAATTATAAGAGCACATAATCATAAACACAATTATATTTCCAGGCCCTTTCTCACACCTGATACTTTCTCGCCGGCGCCGAGGGAATCTCGTCCAGACGCCGCCCTCTGTGGTCGATCACTATCAACTCGGAGAGATGTTCAGATATCAGGGTTCCGTAGTGATTGTACGTGCTGGTCTGCTCCAGGTTTCCACCGGAATGGGACTCGTAGGTCTTGCACTCGTACAGTGGGCAGCAGCGGGGATATTCCGAATTTTCATCCTTGGATGCAATCCGTTTGCAGTCGCCCTTCGTCAGATTCGGCACCTGGCAGCTGGATTACGGATGGGGTATTATGTGCTGCCTGATTTCAGGGCCATATGGTCGACTCACCTGTCCTCCCAAAGCTGCAGTGTTTCCAGGCACTGGACCCGGACGCAATGGTCCTGCCGCGTGATGGCCTGACCTACGTAGAGCTGCTGCCCAGTCAGGGTATCCATGCAGAACTGCTGATTGTACGCATTATAGGGAGCGGGAGCTATGGAAAAACCACATATGTACATTAATCCATCATTTCATATTTGAGGTTTTCCATTATTTATTCTTACGGCGATAGGGCGTTGCTTGGCCCTCCCCGATCACCGATGACATCAGCAGGACTATAAAGATCTCGAAATTAATTGACTCCATTTCGGTTTCGGTGATTTTCGACGGATCGGATCGGCAGACAGAATAGCCCGACGTTTTCAAAGTTTAGCGCACAACTGAGGTCCGTGCGGTTAATCTTTCTCCATTTGTATATTAAACAAGAGAGAACGCTATAGTCGGGTGCCCCGACAATCAGATACCCGTTACTCAGGTAAAGGGAGTGCGAGGGAGATGGAGATAGAAACTTTGAACACGCATAACTTTTTAACGAATGGTCCGATTTGAAAAATTTCTTCTACATTTCGATAGGTATTGATAAACACAATAAAACTGCATTTTTACTTTTCCGAAATATTGAAATTTTTAAAATCGTATATAAGCGATTGTGGGCGTTAGAGGAGGCGTGGCACCCTTTTGAAACAAACTTGCGCTGCGTAGGAACTCCAAGAATCTTCATGCCAAATACCAATCTTCTAGCTTTTATAGTTTCCGAGATCTCAGCGTTCATACGGACAGACGGACAGACAGACAGACAGACAGACAGACAGACAGACGGACAGACGGACAGACGGACAGACGGACATGGCTAGATCGACTCGGCTAGTGATCCTGATCAAGAATATATATACTTTATGGGGTCGGAAACGCTTCCTTCTCCCTGTTACATACTTTTGCACGAATACAATATACCCTTTTACTCTACGAGTAACGGGTATAAAAACACAAAGTACGATGCTCGTTTGTATGGAATCGCACACTTACGACATTTGCGCGCTTTCTCTACAATAAATTTAACAAATTTTACTCGGATCTGCTGAATGTTTATGCGAACAAGCCCAATAACAGTGCGTTTCATACATATTGGGACCGCACAATCTGAACGAATATATAAGTGTAAAATGTTTATAAACATCCTTAGGTTACTCAAAATAAACTTTTATTTTTAGGTCAATAAGATTATTTAAAATCAAACATAAAAAAGGATACAAAGAAACTCTAAGGACGGATGTATATTTCTAAAAATAAAAAGAAAATTGGTTTGAAGAATCTTTTGTGCAATTTAAAAACATTTATAAATTCTATTTATTTAATAATACATTAATTAACAGTTATGGAGCGCACCTTTAGATGTTGTGCTTATCGCCTCACAGCAATAAAGCAGGAACAACCATTCATCGCAATATGCAAAAAAAGTAAGTATCGATCTATGGTGTGTGTATAAGTATGTACAATGTCTGACCTGTTGTCTAATCAGTCTATTATATATGTACATATGTTCGTCAGAGCCTATAAAAATAAAACCGATTGAATATTTATTTAAATAAATTAAATTATTATACGATTATACACTCTTAATATTAAATATAATTAATAGAACTATTTGTTTCCAGAATTTAAAGCACGGATTTATTATACCCGTTACTCGTAGAGTAAAAGGGTATATTGTATTCGTGCAAAAGTATGTAACAGGGAGAAGGAAACGTTTCCGACCCTAAAAAGTATATATATTCTTGATCAGGATCATTAGCCGAGTCGATATAGCCATGTCCGTCTGTCCGTCTGTCTGTCCGTATGAACGCTGAGATCTCGGAAACTAAAAAAGCTAGAGGATTGGTATTTGGCAAGAAGATTCTTGGAGTTCCTACGCAGCGCAAGTTTGTTTCAAGAAGGTGCCACGCCCCCTCTAACGCCCACAATCGCTTATATACGATTTTAAAAATTTAAATATTTCGGAAAAGTAAAAGTGCAGTTTTATTGTGTTTATCAATACCTATCGAAGTGTAGAAGAAATTTTTCAAATCGGACCATTTGTTAAAAAGTTATGCGTGATCAAAGTTTCTATCTCCATCTCTCTCGCACTACCTTTACCTGAGTAACGGGTATCTGATAGTCGGGGCACCCGACTATAGCGTTCTCTCTTGTTTTACTATTTATTTAAACTATTGAATTGAACAAAGTTAATATTTGGTCTTCAATAATATGGTCCTTTTCTCTTTACCGCTGCTGTACATTTGTTTACGCATTGGATCTTTAAAGTTCAATTTCCAAAAATTTGTTTATGTTTTGATTTGGTGTGCTATACCGCTGGCTCCGGCGATCATGATCATCCAATGCCATAAAAGCCATTATGCAGACAGTCGGGCACTGGGGCAGGAATGACTCACCACTGGCAGTTCTTAAAACTAATTCGGCTGAAGGAAGTTCTGAAATACACCTGAAATAATCAATGACTAAGCTGCATTGAAAATAATTTATTTGTATTAAGTTGGGTATTTTAATTTTGATGGTTAAATAATGTTTTGAAAATAATATATACCAACTTCCAATGTTTTTATACCCGTTACTCGTAGAGTAAAAAGGTATATTGTATTCGTACAAAAGTATGTTGTTGTTTTTATTAGTACCTATCGAAATGTAAAAGAAAATTTTAAAATCGGACAATCTATTAGAAAGTTATGAGCAAAAAATGAAATGGCCGCTAGATGGAGCCAGTGGCTTTGACGACTGCATATCTCAATCTCCCTCGCACTCCCTTTAGCTGAGTAACGGGTATCTAATAGTCGAAGTTTTAAATTGGACTATATCACCATTTTGAGTTTTCTAAAAGTATTCGATCGAAGTGTTTCAGTTGTTCAACTAATCGGTCAATTAACCTATCTCACAGCTCATTTGCGTTTTCCGGGACTTTCCCATTTTGGAAAATGCGGGAATCCGATTTACACGTGACGACAGCCTGTGTAATGAGTAACACGTAATCCGTCAGCGGATTCATTGAGAATCGCTGGGGAATATAGGGCCACATCCCGTCCCAAGTGGGTAATCAGTGCATCGTCTAATCTATCATAGAATTTTTCAAACGATTAGAGCGAATGCGATGATCCCAACGATGACCCAAACAAGGAGACTGGATTTTGGGTGAAATGCTGTGGGGAAATGTGCGCACGAGTGCAGCTTAGATTTCTGTGGGACATCTTTTCCGGCGGCCAAATCCATAGGCGAGCCACTTGAACTTGAAGTCGGAAACGGAAACGGAAATGGAAACTGTCACGAATGCCATTTTCTTTCTGTCCATTTTCAGCCATCCATTCCAGCGGAGTGAGTCATCATTTGCAAAAGTTAGTGTTCAATAAAGTTTCCTAATCTTGCGTGTTTCGAATTCTTACAAAATAGTTGCATATTTTTCAGCTTAAAAGGTTAAAGTTAAGGCAATCTTCAAAAATATTTAATGGTTGTTTTAACAGTATGTAAATAGTACACTGGGAAAATTGTTCCCTTAAATGCGTAGTTGAAGGTGCAAAGTGAAATAAAAAGTTTTAAAATGATTAAAACTGAGTTAAAAAAAAACCTATTTTCTCTGAGTAGTCTCATAAATCATTCAAATAAAATACATTTTCATTGAAACGTGTTATTTTACCTTTCACAATTTATTTTATTTAAATACTAACAAAGTTTTCCGTGATCCACTTACTTGTTCTCTTTTTAAAAGAATATGTTCACTTAACGCGATTTATCCCGCATAGAATTTTTGATGACTTTATTTTCCTGATTGAATTTAATTATTTTCGAACATCTCTGTTGCATATGATCAATTAGCTTCAATAATCAATTTAGAAGTAATGTGAATGTTTAGTTAAATGTGTTCATTGTGAATCAGCTGAACAATTTAAACAAAGCTCCCATGACTTTTATTTATTGGGGAATATGTATAACTGCAAAAAGCGGACTAGCAAGTCAATTTGGCCTATCCATATGCCGTTATTGTTTTCAATTAATTAAATTGTATTGTGCGATCAGTCATTATTTTTGTCACCATACTGTGCAGTTTTCTCTAGAGAAATTGTAAATTTGATCCTATGTTTACAACCTCTAGTTAGGCATTTCTTTTGGTTCTTTGCTTGTACATACTTACATACTCGTATATATGTGAATCAATTAAGCTTTTGCAAAAAGTCTTCTATAGTTTGTGGAAGCATTTTTTGCTTTAACCTCCACAAACCATTTTTTATGTACATATATTAACTGCCAATAAGCTTCATCGTTTTCATATTTTAATTGGTTTTAAATATATACTTTAAGGGATAATGATTATAGTTTTACACAGCAAACAAAATATACGACGGAATGAGTTTTCATTTAATAAAAAAAAATTGTAAAACGAATACTTAAATTTTGAAATTATATGATTGTTTTTTTGTTTTAAGTAACCTATCATTTAATTTTATTATTATAATATTAATATTAATTTCTTATATTATATTATTTTAATATATTTTGTAATTTGTTTATGATGTGATTTGTGATATGATTCACCTTTCAAACAAAAATACCTCTTAACGAGGTAAAAAATAGTGACGATCGCACCTTTAACAAACAATAGTTCTGCTTTTAACTTTTGTGACGAAAAATGATTTTACATTTGACTAAATAAACACAATATTTTAAATGTACTCAGTCGGACCGCTGTAGCGAAATATTTCAGTTTTCTACCCACACGTTCATTTTCTATTGTAGCGTGCCGAATGAAAACATTATATATATTTTATTTATTTCATTTATTTATTTATTTGCATTATGGCAGATTTTCAAATCTGCTGGTATATGTAGTGTCCTCGCGCACTCTCCCGGTGCGATTCGTCACTACGTGTACTGTCGTACACAGTGTAAATAAATAAATAATTATATGCATATATAGTAATTAATATAGTAATCCGAGCTTTGTAGTAGCTTTCAAGCCAAGACTAGAACCATTCTATAGTACAATATTACGAGAAATCCTCTACGATGGACAATTCGGATAATATGAGGTAAAGGTAACATGCTATGAATTTCACCCGGATTTTTGAAAACTTATTTTAATAATGCTTATTTTTGGGGATCGTCATACGGATTCTGGCCTGTCATTTTAGATATGTATAAAAGGTCTTAAGAGCATTTCTTGAATTTGAAAGAGGGGGAAAAATTGGATTTTTACAGGCTATTTGACTAATTTAGGTTGATCTTAGATATAAGAGCTTAAATTATAACAAAAATAATTTGTTGGGTTATATTGCTTATAAGGGTATTTAACGTACGGCTAATAAACTAAGCAGCAATATTATTTAAGCTTTGACCCAAAGAAAAAAGAGAGCTGCGCTACGTTCAGATCCAGTTTAGGGGTTGGATCCTAACCGTGACTTGATCGTGGCTGCGTCACCGAAAAAAGAAAAGAGCGCAGAAGATGATCAATGGGTTCGGTTCGGTGAGGTTCGTCTCGTCTCGACTCGTTTCAGCTTCAGTTTCAATTTCGGTTGTATTCGGTTTCCGATTCACAAATTCTCAAACTGAACTGGGGAACTGGGGGTTGGACTTGGACTTGGGGCTTGGTTAAAACCCGCCGCTCGCCGGCAAATCAGTTCTGCTCCGATCGCGCCACTGCGCACTACGTAACGCTCATAAATTCAGATTCAGATATCTGCGACATTTCGTCGAGTGAGTTGCGCTCTTGTTCTCTCGCACAGAAAGTGTTCTTCTGCTAAGCGAAATTTATACCTATATTATTTTAATACACTCGAAAAGATACAAAGTGTGTGGACATGCTATCTTTTATTGTCCATTTGCGAGTCGATCGTATTTTTTTCTCGTGCATCGTGCATCGTACATCGTACGTCGTGTTTCTGTGTGTGAAGTAGCTTTTGAGTTGGGGCAACAACTGCAACAATAAAATGCAATTAAGCTGCTCAAATCAACAATAAATTGAATTAAAGCGCGTCAACAGCGCTTAACAACTTCAACAACGAGCCGAGCGAAATGTGGGTGAGAGTTTAAGGCTCCAAACTCCCCGGTTCCCTGGTGACTTTTGACTTCCAACGGTCGCTGGATATAAATATACATTTCATGCGATACGATACATTCGACCCTCCGCCTTCAAACTAATTAATGCAAAACGCTGGCCGGCATTTGCATAAAGTTTCTGAATAACTTTAATGCAATTAATCCGCTGTGATCTTCCATGTTTTCACTATTTCGCGCGGTTTATTCAATTTTAATTTCAATTTCAATTTATTTTGTTTTTTTTTTTGCTATTTTCCCCCGGTCTAGTCTCCACGGCGAGCGATTTAATTAACATTTTCTGTGCGCCGCTGTTGTTGCTGGTAAATATGAAATTAAAGTGCAATTAACTACTATTTTTTTATTATTACTTTTTTTTTGTTCGCCGCGCTGAACTTGCGGCCAAAGGGATTTCCGTTTTTGAAAGGGACTCCGCTCGATTATTCTCCGTCCGGCGAATGTGTTTGCATCTTAATGAGGATAAATTTGTTATGGCCGCTCCCCTTGTTGTTGTTGTTGTGGGGGCGGCAAAATGGGGGCGTGACTTATTGGCCATGCATTACGCCATGTTAATTGAAACTTGTCGCTTGGCTGGCTGATTATGCAGACTCAATATTAATTGGTCCATGGCCATGTCCTGTGGTATGAAAAGTGCCAGTCGGATGGGTTGGGAATGGGTATAGATATGAATCTGGGTCCAGTTTCCAAACACGCGGTGCTTAGATCATTAGGATTCTGGCTTATCGATCTGGGGTTCGATTGTGTTTACCCGAGAATGTTCATTGAACCTTTGAGCTGCATGTGAAATGAGTTGTTTGCGATTTATCTTATCTCTTAGATGGGGTACATTCACTTGGGAAGGAGTTTTGTTGTTCTTATAATCCGAAATATTTTAAACTTAAATAAAGAAACTTTTGCTTAGCAAAATTATTATTACGAATTTTGAAGTCCGGAGTTCCATATAATTGTTTAAACGATAAATTAAAATGGAAACCAATTTTATTAAATAAATTAAAGGTATTTTTTTGATACGAAATTACTTTAGGTTGCACTTTATTGCTACACTGAAAAAAAAGATCATAGAAACTAAGCTTATAGTCCATTTATTTTTAAATAAATCTTAATAATTGTTTAAATGATATATTAAAACCAATTTTATTAAATAATTAAGAGGTATTTTTTTGATACAAAATTACTTTAGGTTGCACTTTACTGCTACACTAAAAAAAAAGATCATAGAAACTACGTTTTTAGTACATTAATTCTAAGCTAATGAGTTTTGATTAAATCTCAATAAGATGAGTATTAAATGAATACCTTCGGAAGTGTTGAAGTTAAATTTTTTGGTATACAAATTAAACTACAAAATATGAACTTTATAATATTTAGTATAAGGTTAATACTATAGATGCTACAGAATTTTATATTATTTAGTTGTAATTCAATACCACACTTTTATACTGGACTTATTTTTTTTTTTTTGTGTATCTATTTAATATACCCATTACGTTTATTATTGTAACAATAAATGGAGTATAAGCACTGAAATTTCATTGTAATTGAGGGCTTGCCAAAAATGACAGTATTACTGAACTTTGTAAGGGCAGAATTGGCACATTGTAAATACAGTACTTGCCTACCCATTAATTGGAGATAAGTTGGTGTAATGATATATTGTAAATATTGGCAAATTACTAGGTTCAGGCACAATACGCAGCTGTATTTATACGTTCATTCAAAGTGACTTGTGTATTTATCAAATTAATCATTTTAAATCGACTTTTAGCCTAACTTAATTACAAAGTTTAGTGATCTGTTGAAAATATACTCTTTATTTTATTTTTGTAGGTACTTTATATCTGAAAAAGTAATCCTAAAATTTAATGCATTTATAGGGTATCCAGAATATAGGTCTTACGATCTTTTTCAGTCACTTTCTCGTTCTGAGTTTTTGGAATTTGCATAACATGGAAATTAGCTTGTGCACCGTACATTTCCCATTGAATTGGTTTTTTGACTTTGAGATTTCAAATCTTAATTTTATTTCCATTTTTTGTTGACTCTGTTTTTGTTTGTTTCAGTTTCGTTTTCAGTGAAATGCGGCACTAAAATGTAAATGCGAAGAACCAACGACAATCGAGTGAACGATAGAAATTGGAACCCAATTTAAAAGGCCGCGAACTCGGGTTGAAGGTCGAGTGCGTCGCCCGATTCGATGACTATGTTTTGGAACCAAAATGTAGATCAACAGCCGGATGAACAGGACAAACAGCAGAAGGGCTCGGCTCCCACGAGGAGGCTGAACATCAGCTTCAACGTGAAGATCGCGGTGAATGTGAACACCAAGATGTCCACCACCCACATAAACCAGCAGCAGGCGCCCAGCAGCTCCGCCTCCGCCCAGAAGTCACCCGGCAAGATTGTGGTCCACCAGCAGAGCAGCACCAGCTCTTTCGATCTCCGCCAGCAGTTGGCCCGTTTGGGCCGCCAGTTGGCCAGCGGTCAGGATGGCCACGGCGGCATATCCACGGTCCTGATCGTCAACCTCCTCCTGCTGATCCTCCTCTCGATCTGCTGCGACGTCTGCCGCTCCCACAACTACTCGCTCCACCAGAGTCCCGAGCCCGTCCAGCCCAAGGACCAGATGGGCCTGTTGCGCCCTAAGCTGGACAGCGATGTGGTGGAGAAGGTGGCCATCTGGCACAAGCACGCCGCCGCAGCGCCGCCCAGCATTGTCGAGGGCATCGCCATCAGCAGTGGCGGCAGTAGCAGGTCCCGGTCCACGGATCCCACTGTTCCACCCCCTCCCCCACCGCCAGCGGATGCGCATCCTGCGGAGGAGCAGCACGGAGTCGACGAGCGGGTGGTCCTCGAACGCGTCACAAGGGACTGTGTCCAGCGGTGCATTGTTGAGGTGAGTGCGGCCATACAGTTCACTTTATTTATTCAGGGGTATTCCGGAGATCTCTTTCAACATAAAGGTCCCATATATATCTTTCGGCTAACGTTTTCAACATTGAATTCCTAACAAGTTTCATTACAAATAAGCCAACTAAATTAAACCATTTTGTAAAGTTTAAGGGTAGAGTAAAAGGGTATATTGTATTCAAATCAGTTGTTGTTTTTGTTGTGTTTTTAATACCTTTCGAAATGTAAAAGAAAATTTTTAAATCGGACCATTCATTAAAAAGTTATGAGCAAAGTTATGAGTTATGCACTTTCCGTTAGATGGCGCCACTTTTAAGGAACTGCTTGCATATCTTAATCTCTCTGAAACTCATTCAGCTGAGTAACGGGCATTTAATAGTCAAGGTACTCGACTTTAGCGTTCTCTCTTGCTTAATTTAGTAATTTTACTTTATTTGAAAAAATGTTAATCGGCATTGACTTTAAATGCAGGATTAGTTTTGGGGAAAAGTAAGAGATTTTTAAAATTGGTACAAATCGATGTGAAGTATCCTGTTTACTTTTTAATCTGCGAGGCAAACCCGAACTTTTTCCATGACAATGTCAAAATAGCTGAAGAGAAATAATCGTGCCCCCTCAAAAAGTGACGGTTGCATTAAAGAACTAAAAGTAATGCAAGCAGTTTCTCAGGGCTATGGAAAAAAACATCAATCATCCGTCACCGAGGAAAAAGCGGCGCTCGGGTGCGAAATGTTTATTTCTAGTTTTGCATATGTCAACGATATAATCAGAAAACAATCTGAACAAGTGCAATGCGAGCTTGCTACATCATCACGTAGCCCAGCTTTTTCTTTTTCTCGTCGCTTGCTTTGTAGAACTTCACAGACTGGTTAATTCAATTGGGTTGAATGAATTCTCCAATTGTTCAGTGGCCGTTAATCGCTCACTTGCAGTGCTAATTAAATGATATGTATAATTGAAGATCGTCAAGTCGGCGATTACGCCTGTGGGCTGGATGAAGTGCCATGCCAGAGTTGACATTTCAATTTGCCGGTTTGCCGGTTTGCTGGATTCCCAGATCGGGATTAGAATCTTTGTCATTATTTGGGTTACCCGGCTTTATTGCAATTTGCATACTGAGTGGGTGTGTTTTATCTATCACTTGGCATTTGTGCGATGTCGCCTGCTCGCACCAAATGGATACCATGAATATGGATATGGCACCCAAACTGCCCTCCCAATATTTAGTTTGGTTTTTTTCCTATATCTCACTCTTTTTCTCTTCATATTTTCAATTAATGTTCTTTTCGTAAAGAGAGCTAAATTACAAATGTTTTTAATTATGCAAGCGCTCGGCTCGGACTTTTCCTTTATTTTGTACATTTTAATTCATGCTTTAATTGCAACTGGCCAAGTGCACAAAGCGGGTTCGTTAATGGAAAATCCTTCTAATTGTTTAGACTTGGTTCTCTCAATGTATTTGTTTAGATTCCATTTTAAGCTTTAAATTGTTTAATGGTAATGAACAGATGTGGGCTATTTATAAACATTTAGAAAGTTATAGGTAATAAATACGGCTAAACACAGCTTTCCATTTGGATAAATTACAACTGGAATGTGAACCTTTTTCAAATGCTAGCAACTACGGAAGCTTATCAACCCTATTAAATTACAAAAATTTAGAATTTTTATTTACTTGCTATGTTACATCAAACAAAATTATAGCGGATTTAGATTTTTCCTATTCCAGCTATAAAATATTGTCGCCCGAATTTTGTTAAAATTTAATTAAAAGTATTAAAATATTAAAGAAAATCTATATTCCAAAGAAGAAGGGAACACAATAAAAATGAACAAAGATATAATTTCAAGAACCGAAACTACCGGTTATTGTACATTTTTCTTACAAAAAAAATCATACACATAGAAAAGTCAAAAAAAAATTTGTAAATACACCAATATTTTTTCGATCCTTTCTATGGGAGCTATAAGATATAGTTGTCCGATCCGGCTGGTTCCGATAACTTCAAAATTGAGAGACTAGTTTGTATAGAAACGGACGGACAGACGGACATATTGGGGTCGGAAACGTCTTCTTCAATGCGATGCAAACTTCTGACTGAAATTATTATACCCACAATTTTAACCTTTAGGCTTAATAAATGTATATTTTTGGCATTATTGTTACTAAACCAACTTCTGAACCCATTTCTTGTATGTTCACGAAATGTTCTCGATTACAAGGCAGAATAACTAGAAGGGTTGGAGTAGTAATTACTTCAAGAACTACTGCGTGGTAGTGCGTCAGCAATTCTGCCTCCGTATATTCCACTGTGCAAATGTGCGGACAGTAATTACTATATTATTATCGGAGAGTGTGTAATAGGAGTAAGCTGCATGTTAATCTGTGGCTCGGCCTGCACTTCATTCATTAGGCAAGCGCCATTTCAGTAGTCCGCAACTCGACACTCCAGCCTTCGCCAATTAAAATTAATGATAACTGAGCGACTACGTATGGGATTGGGAATGTGAGATGGGATTGCCAGGGAATAGGATTGGGAATCCAATAACCATAGCATTGAAATGTACTTACAACGATTTATTTTGTTTTGATTTTTTAGAATCATTATTGAGTTCAAATTTTTACAATTAAATCGTTTAGGAAATAATTTAAGTCTTAATAACGCTTTCGAGTTGGTATTATGACTCCGGCTAATCGTTAAGGCTGGCCACTCATCCCTGGAATAAACTAGACCAAACCTCCGTGTGCAAGCAGTAACTGGATTTCGCATAACCTACAAAGACGAGGCGAACAAAAGAAATTTTATTAAGATGTTTTGCCTTGTTGGAATCGAGAGTGAGCTAAATGTTTAGTCAATTTATGTGTACGGGTATATGTAGGTGGGCCCTACAATTGGGGTCCAATTGTTAAGAGTGCGGTTCTGAAAAATGAACAATTTATAGTAGTAAAGATTTTGTATTTTGGTGAGTAGTTTTATTGGAAACAAATGTATTCGAGTGTAAGTAACCGAATTATTTGTTTTTGCATTATATTATAAAATTTTAAGGTTAGCACAATTAGAGGAAATCTAGATAGTCCTTGATTAAATTTTATTTAATAAATTTACAATTGATTCTTTTGTAAACACAATAAAACACGCCGGGATCAAATCGATATGCGCATGGTAAATTTTAAAAAATTCTCTCAATTCGAAATAGAGCGGGATAGCGCTTAAAGATAATCGAAATTCGAACTGGCCTACTTAGAATACGTTGCTTACATCAGCATATCGAATTGATATGCCGGATATCAAGTCAAAATTGAGTTTCAAATCAAGTTTTATTTTGGGTGTAGATTTTTTTTTTATCCAAAAATTATAAGATAGTCAGTTTTTTCAGTTTTATATTTATAATTTTTTTTTTCATATTTTCAAATACTAGGATTTGGAGCGATGCTGTGCGTGCCGCCTGTTCGTCAGCACACAAGTGTGTTTTCTTTGGCTTGCTTTTCCAGAGCCTGACGGCAGCAACAACAATGGCACAATAATGGTGTCAATAACACACCAACCCAGTCTGGCGGCCTTCCACCCGCCCCGCCCCCTTTTCAGTGTGTGTGTGTGTGTGGGTCGGTTTCCGAGTTAATGTAATAGAAATTGTACAACAAAAGATGAGCAATGACGACATGAAAACCCCCAATGCCAATTAGTCTCGAGCCCCAGGCTCAGGCTTTCGTCTTTTTCTCGAGCTTTATTTCGCCTCTCTCTCTCATTTTTGTCTTTTTTTTTAAGAAGAGGGAAGAGCTTTCATTCTGAAGAGCTATTTCTGTTTGTGAAAAAGCCAATCAAGCTAAATTAATAAAATATTACGTAGAATTCTAAATTAAATTGACGCGTGTGCGAAAAAAAGGAAAGTACAAACACCAGAAAAATACTTGGAGAGTGTGTTTGTGTGGCTGAATGGGGGAAATCCGAATCCGTGTGCATGAGGGGAAATCCCCTGGCAATTACTAGTCCATTTAGCAAGCCAAGGCAACCCAATTAACAAAGTTGGCCATTTTAAGGAGTTTGTAATTGTTGCCGGGAGCAGCTCCGAATGCGCTAAATTGTATTTTAAGTACTGGCTTTTATTTTGTTCGTGAAGATACTCAAAGGATTGGGGATTTTATGAAAATAAAAAACAAAGTAGAGATTAGATTTACCTTACACGGAACATATAAGCATTTTACTTATAACAATTTTAAAATATAAGAATGGGATATGTATATGTATACTTTAAATATATGTATATTTTAAATTTTACATATATTAATAAAATTATAACAAAAGGAGAAGATCAGATACGTTTGGAATTATTTATAATTTATAATTACTTTTATAATTATAATTTTCCATACTTGGAATTCTTTTTTGGATACCATTCAATTGCTGTTACGGTTTGTTAACTTTAATGGCTATCTTTTTAACGACTTGTTGGGCCTTTTCGAAAATCTTTTTCAATGTCTTGTCAATGCGTTTAATTTGATTATTTGACCATCTTCAAGTTTTGCATGGCTGACCCCGTTTCGAGCCAACCCTTGGCTGGCCAAAGTCGAGGGTATGCAAATAGACTTTTGGCTCGCGATATCTTCGCGGTTCACGTGTTAAACTTGTTTCTATCAAATTTATGCAATGCCAGCGGTTCTCGGAAATCCCATTTCAATGCGACAGAGAATGATATATACAAATATATATAAATGTAGCTGTAAACAAAGCACATTTAATCGAGAGTATATTTCTGTTTATGTTATGTGCGAAGCTCGAAGTCTTTCCCTGCTCCCCAATGATAATTGATCGAAATAATTGAGATATTGGCATTGGCACAGAATTCGCACTTTAATTGCCATTGCTATTGTTGTAGATATATATATGTATGTATAGTCACTACATATGTGGTCATTCGGCCACACAATTCCCAGGCAAACTTACCGCAACTTCCGTTCCCAAGAGCCCAAAAGCCCACAAAATACTAAATGCTTTCACATTTTTTTACCACTTTTATTTTGATTTTTGCTTTCCAGGAGGATCTGTTTCTGGACGAGTTTGGGATACAATGCGAGAAGGCGGACAACGGCGAGAAGTGCTACAAAACACGAGTAAGTCAGAGACTCCAGGGAGCCGGGAGCCCTGAAATGGGATAGCTATAAGTAACCCGAAACCCCCGTTCGCACCCAAGGGTTAACTGATGAACCCGAGGAGTTAACCCTTGTTGCCAGAACTGCATCGGTCAATTGGACACAAACTCAAAGTGCATTATCCTCTGCCAGTCGTGCTCCTTTTCCAAACAACTGAGGAAGCCATCGAACAGGATCCTTATGATCACTCTGTGGGCTGCTTTCGCTGTCATCCTGGCCTCCTTCCTCACTCCCTCGTTCAGCGATCTACTCGTGGGCACTACTTTAGTGTCTGGATTGTCCATTGGGGCTATTTTTCACTTAACGATCAATTTTATGAGCTATTTGCGTAGCTATAAAATGGCTAGGAATCGGAATATTTGTGGATTGATGGGATTGAATTGATTGTAGTTTACATGTATTATTAATTTGTCTTTGATTTTTGACATTTAATACAAAGTGAGGGCAAAACATCAAGTTGTTAAGCGAATATCTTAAGAATGTATCGTTGGTAAGACATTTTTTAACCTTATTCAACGGGGTTTCAATTATTACCTAGCTAATAACGGTACAAATTTGCTTATTTCTAAGCTTAAAGTAAGGGGAATCAAATATATTTATTTTATAAAAATGATTTAGCCCTGAATATCATTATTTTCCTTTATTTTTTCTTTTCGCAGTGCACCAAGGGCTGTGCCCAGTGGTATCGTGCCCTCAAGGAGCTGGAATCCTGCCAGGAGGCCTGTGTAAGTGGCAGCCCATCACCCAATTCCGATTCCCAATTCCCACATCCAGATCCAGTCTGACCCCCATCATGGTTTCCCCTTTTGGCCCGCCCGCAGTTGTCGCTGCAGTTCTACCCCTTCGACATGCCCTGCATCGGTGCCTGCGAGATGGCCCAACGGGACTACTGGCACCTCCAGCGCCTGGCCATCAGCCACCTGGTGGAACGGACGCAGCCCCAGCTGGAGCGGGCACCGCGGGCGGACGGACAGGCCACGCCGCTCACCATCCGCTGGGCCATGCATTTTCCGGAGCACTACCTGGCCAGCCGGCCATTCAACATCCAGTACCAGTATGTGGATCAGCAGAAGCAGGAGCAGGATCTAGGGCAGGAGGAGCAGGTAGCCAGTTCCTGGTTCAATCTAGCTGACTACGACTGCGATGAGTATTACGTCTGCGAGATTCTGGAGACCCTCATTCCCTACACCCAGTACAGGGTAAGCTTCGGCCTAGGAGTAGGAATGGGAATGTAATATATATATATATGTATTCTATATGCAGTTCCGCTTCGAGCTGCCCTTTGGCGAGAACAGGGACGAGGTGCTCTACTCCCCGGCCACACCCGCCTATCAGACGCCGCCCGAGGGCGCCCCCATCTCGGCACCGGTCATCGAGCACCTGTTGGGTCTGGACGGCAGCCACCTGGCGGTCCACTGGCATCCGGGGCAGTTCACCAATGGACCCGTCGAGGGATACCGCCTGCGCTTGAGCCACGCAGAGGGAAACAGCACAACTGAGCAGGTGAGCCACCTACTTTCTTCTACTTTCTATCAAGTACCCTCGGTTGCGGGACTACAAAATCGATACTACTTTTATCTCGATATCGAAAAAACTTCACCTCGAAAAACAAACTCTAGAGTATTTTTATCTTGATTTGAAAAAGCTTTCTTCTCCAATAAGTTAAAAGATCACTAGACGAGTCGATGTCCGCCTGTCCGTCCGTCTGTCCGTCCGTCTGTCCGTCCGTCTGTCCGTCCGTCTGTCCGTTTCTACGCAAGCAAGTCTCTCCGTTTTAAAGCTATTGGGATGAAACTTTCCCAAAAGTTTTAAGAGGAAATTTAACGTTTTGTAATTTAATACAAATGATCTGCAAGGGTATATAAGCTTCGAAATTAGCTTCCTTTCTTGTTTATTCTTAATTTCTTAGTATTACCTTCTGCATTGTCGCATTTTGCAGCTGGTTCCGTCGGGACGTGGTAGCTTCATCTTTTCCCAGCTGCAATCGGCAACCAACTATTCCCTGGAACTGACGATGATCAACAAGCAGGGCGAGGGTCCAGTGGCCAGGGGCTTTGTGCAGACGCTCTCCCCCGGAAATGATAAGCCCGTGAAGGATCTGACCGAAAGTGTCCTGCTGGCCGGACGAAGGGCTGTGTTGTGGCAATCCCTGGAACCCTCCGGGGAGAGCTCGATGATCTACCAGTCGCAGGAGGAACTGGCCGATGTGGCCTGGTCACAGCAGGACCAACAGTTGTGGCTCCTCGACGTCCATGGGGAATTGCGCAGGTAAGTGGAGGATTGTATTGCATTTTACCATAGGTTAACCATCGGTTAGCCATTTAACACCTTTGGTGTTTTATCTTGCAGCCTGAAATTTGAGTCGGGACAGATGGTGAGTCCGGCCCAAAAACTTAAGCTGGAACTGGGAAACATCTCAACCAGTGCACGGTGGATGCCTCGCAGGCTGAGCTTTGACTGGCTGCGTCATCGACTGTACTTCGCCATGGAGTCACTGGACCGGAACCAATCTAAGTACCAGATTATCAGCACCGATTTGGAGGGAGGAACAGCTGAAGGGGCGGGCGAATCCTTCGATCTGCCCGTTGAGCAGCTGGAAGTGGATGCCCTGAATGGCTGGATCTTCTGGCGGGACGAGGAGGCCCTGTGGCGTCGGGATCTGCACGGTCGACTGGGCTACCGCCTGGTGAGGATCAGGCAGCCTGGTTGGTTCATCGTGCAGCCGCAACACTTTCTCATCCGTCTGATGCTGCCGCAGGAGGATAAATTCCTGGAGATGAGCTACGATGGAGGGTTCAAGCATCCACTGCCGCTGCCGCAGCATCCAAGTGGAACTGGAGCATCGTCCTCCTCCTTCGACTGGCAGTCCTTTGCCCTGCTAGGTCGCTCTCTGCTCCTGCCCGAGGCCAACCAGCTGATCCTGATGGAGGAGGCGGATCAGGGAGTGGTCAGTGCCTCCTGGCCACTGAGAAACTCAGTGCCCGACTGCTGGGCCGTGATCCTCCTGGTGGCCGACCAGCAACCGCTGACCACTGTCAATGGCGGCCAGCCGCACAGCCTGAAGGCCCTGCTGGGCGCCCAGGAGGCGAAGATCTCGTGGCAAGAACCGGATCGCAATCCCTACCAATCGCCCGATGCCGCCCGCAGCTGGAGCTACGAACTGGAGGTCCTGGACGTGGCCAGCCAGAGTGCCTTCAGCATCCGGAACATCCGCGGCGCCTTCTTCGGGCTGCAGCGCCTGCAGCCGGACAATCTCTACCAGCTGCGGGTGAGGGCCATCCGGGCGGACGGCGAGCCGGGCGAGTGGACGGCTCCGTTGGCGGCCCGCACCTGGCCACTGGGACCGCATCGGTTGAGGTGGTTCGGCCGGCAGGGCGGTATCCTGCTCACCGACGAACTGGGATCTCCGATCTCCGAAGGAGTGCAGACGGAGCAACTGGAGAACCAACCGGGACCGATGGTCATGGTGAACGAAAGCGTCGGCTACTACGTGAGTGGCCAGGGGCGGCTGCACTGCGTCCAACTCCCACATCCAACGGTGCACGGCCAGTGGCGATGTCCCATTGCGGAGCCACTGCATCATGTGGGCGCGGTGACCTACGACTGGCGGGGCGGACGGGTCTATTGGACGGATCTGGGCAGGAATTGTGTGGTGCGCATGGATCCGTGGTCGGGCGGTCGGGAGCTGTTGCCCATCTTCGAGGCCCGCTCCCTGGCCGTGGATCCGCGCCAGGGCCACCTCTACTACGCGACCAGCTCGCAGCTCTCGCGCCATGGCTCAAGTCCCGAGGAGGCGGTGTCCTACTATCGCGTCAATGGACTGGAGGGCAGCATCGCCTCCTTCGTGCTGGACACCCAGCAGGATCAGCTGTACTGGCTGGTCGGTGGTGCCGACACCCTGCGTCTCTATCGTGCTCCCCTGACCGCCGGCCGGGAGGCGCTGCAGTTGCTCCACGAGATGAAAGGTGGCGGTGGACTCCAGGCGGCTGCTGCCGTCCCCCACAGTTTGCAGCTCCTGCGGCCACTGGGCGCCCTCCTTTGGCTGGATCGCAGTGGATCACGTGGTCGCCTCGTCCGCCTGGCCGCCCCCGACGATGTGATGGAGCTGCCCACTCCGGAGGGCGTCTCTCCCGCCTCCGCCCTCCAGTTGCTGGACCCGCAACCCATTCCCGCGCCCGACGAGGGCGTCATCCCGCTGACCGTCGCGGCGGATTCAGTGCGTCTGGACGATGGCCACTGGGACGACTTCCAGGTGCGCTGGCAGCCCTCGACGTCCGGTGGCAACCACAGCGTCTCGTATCGCCTGCTCCTCGAGTTTGGCCAACGGCTCCAGACCCTCGACCTGACCACTCCCTTCGCCCGACTCACCCAACTGCCGCAGGCCCAGCTGCAGCTGAGGATCAGCATCACGCCGCGCACCGCCTGGCGACGCGGCGACACCACCAGGGTGCAGCTCATCACACCGCCGGCGGCTCCCAGTCAGCCGCGTCGCCTGCGGGTGTTCGTGGAGCGCCTGGCCACTGCCCTCCGGGAGACGAATGTCAGTGCTGTGCTCCGCTGGGATGCCCCCGAGCAGGCGGGCGAGTCCAGCAGTCCGGCACAGCCGCTGGAGTACCACATCAGCTGCTGGCTGGGGGAGGAGCTGCACGAGGAGCTGCGGCTCAATCAGAGCGCCCTGGAGGCGCGAGTGGAGCACCTGCAGCCGGATCGCACCTATCACTTCCAGGTGGAGGCCCGGGTGGCGGCCACGGGGGCGCCGGCCGGAGCGGCCAGTCATGCGCTCCATGTGGCGCCGGAGGTGCAGGCGGTGCCGCGCCTCCTCTACGCCAATGCCGAGTTCATTGGCGAACTGGATCTGGACACCAGGAATCGCCGGCGGCTAGTGCACACCGCCAGTCCCGTGGAGCATCTGTCGGTCATCGAGGGCGAGCAGCGGCTGCTGTGGGTCAACGAGCATGTGGAGCTGCTCACCCACACACCGGGCGCCTCGCCCGCCAAGCTGGCCAGGATGCGGGCCGAGGTCCTGGCCCTGGCCGTCGACTGGGTCCAGCGGATCGTCTACTGGGCGGAGCTGGATGCCAATGGCCAGGCGGTGGTCATCTATCGCCTGGATCTGTGCAACTTCGAGGGCAAGATCCTGCAGGGCGACAGGCTGTGGAGCACGGCCAAGGGCCGCCTGCTGAGGGATCTGGTGGCCCTGCCCCAGGCCCGCTCGCTCATCTGGCTGGAGTACGAGCAGGGATCGCCGCGCAATGGCTCGCTGCAGGGCAGGAATCTAACCGACGGCTCGCAGCTGCACCTGACCACCGGCCAGCCGCTGATCCGCCTGCATGCCGGCAGCTTGGAGCCGGGTGCGGAGACCCTCAACCTGGTCGATCAGCAGGGCAAGCTGTGCGTCTACGATGTGGCCCGCCAGCTGTGCACGGCCAGCAGTGCGCTGCGGGCACAGCTCAGTCTGCTGGGCGAGGAGGCCATCGCCGTGGGGCAACTGGCCCAGGACTCGGGCTATCTGTATGCCATGAAGAACTGGAGCATTCGTGCCTACGGTCGTCGGCGCCAGCAGCTGGAGTACACGGTGGAGCTGGAGCCGGAGGAGGTGCGTCTGCTGCAGGCGCACAACTATCAGGCCTATCCGCCCAAGAGCTGCCTGCTCCTGCCCCTGGCGGCTGGGGGATCCTCCCTGCTGCAGTCCGAGCAATGCGAGGAGCAGGGGTGCCGAGTGCATCTGCCTGCGATCCATGCCTCCCACGATTGTCCACTGCCTGTGCCCGGTGTCCGCTATCAATTGAATCTCACGCTGGCCAAGGAGCAGGGATCGGAGGAGGAGCCCCTTGGTCAGTGGCTGCTTGGAGCTGGGGAATCGCTGAATATAACCGATCTCCTGCCCTTCACCCGCTATCGCTTGGCGGGCGTCCTGAGCAGCTACTACCAAACGAAGCTGGGATTGCCCAGCCTGGCTGTGCCGCCCCTGGAGCTCCTCACCGCCCCTGCCACGCCCACGGCGCCCAGGAACTTTAGCGTCCGCGTGCTGAGCCCCCGGGAACTGGAGGTCAGCTGGTGGCCGCCGGAGCAGCTGAGGAGCGAGAGCGTCTACTACACGCTCCACTGGCAACGGGATGGGGATCGAGATGATGACGATGATGGGGAGGAGAAGGAGGTCAAGGAGCGGGACCAGGAGCGTCGAATCGAGATGGCCGGCAGCCACCGGCTGGCCGGAATCAGGCCGGGATCTGGTTACCGCCTGTGGGTTCTGGCCCATGCCACGCCCACCAAAAGCAACAGCAGTGGGCGGCTGCATGTGCGCAGCTTCGCCGAGTTGCCGGAACTGCAGCTCCTGGAGCTGGGTCCCTATTCCCTCAGCCTCACCTGGGCGGGCACACCGGATCCCCTGGCATCCCTGCAGCTCGAGTGCCGTTCGCCGGGCGAGCAGCTGCGTCGGAATGTGGCCGGTAACCATACGCGAATGGTGCTGGAGCCACTGCAGCCGCGCACCCGCTACCAGTGTCGCCTGCTCCTCGGCTATGCGGCCACCCCGGGTGGCCCACTGTACCAGGGCCAGGCGGAGATCTACGAGACGCTGGGGGATGCGCCCAGTCAGCCGGGCAGGCCGCAGCTGGAGCACATAGCCGAGGAGGTGTTCCGCGTCACGTGGACACCGGCACGCGGCAACGGGGCACCCATCGCCCTGTACAATCTGGAGGCTCTGCAGGCGAGGAGCGACATTCATCGGAGGAGGAGGAGGAGGAGAAGGCGCAGCGACAGCGGTGGATCGCTGGAGCAGCTGCCGTGGGCCGAGGAGCCGGTGGTCGTGGAGGATCAGTGGCTGGACTTTTGCAACACCACCGAGCTGAGCTGCATCGTGAAGAGCCTGCACTCGAGCCGGCTGCTCCTGTTCCGGGTGCGGGCGAGGAGTCTGGAGCACGGATGGGGTCCATACAGCGAGGAGAGCGAGCGGGTGGCGGAGCCCTTTGTTTCGCCCGAGAAGCGCGGCTCCCTGGTCCTGGCCATCATCGCGCCGGCGGCCATCGTTTCCAGCTGCGTCCTGGCATTGGTCCTTGTAAGAAAAGGTGAGAGAGGGAAAAGAGTCAATGGGGCTTACCAGAAACAAGAGCTAGAAAAATATCGACATTATCGATATTTTCGATGTTTATCGACTTTTTTTTTAGATTTTACTTACTTGCACCCAAAAAAAATCGATATGAAACGTAGGTCAATTTTACCTTATTTAAGATCAATTTTAACTTGATATGGTCGAAAGGTAAAAGCGATATTTCGGTAATATCAATTTTTCTTAGCATAGTCGCTTCTCACATACACACATATTTTCGCATGCATGTACACATACACATGTACACAGTTGCAGGTGCTTTTCATTTCTGTACGGCAGCATCTTGTTTACGCTTTACTTACCCTATAGTAGTGCAAGCGAGACAACATGCTTAAAGTTCGAATTACGAATCCGTCTTTCTTGCTTCCACTCACGTAATTTTGCTCGCCATATTGCTTCTCTTTCGAAGTTAGAGAATCTGCGAGAGAATTCGGCAAAATGATATTATTTAAGATCAATTTTATGAATGTTTCAGGTAAAAACGATATGAGTCTGAATTACCTGAAATTTACCTAAAAATATCGATTTTACCTCGACGTTTTTTTTTTTTGTGTGTGGTATTATCGAATTTTTTGAAGCTCTACTCAAAATTTCAATTACAATTCCAATTACAGTTCAGAAGCGTCGCCTGCGGGCCAAGAAACTTCTCCAGCAGAGCCGTCCCAGCATCTGGAGCAACCTGTCCACCCTGCAGACGCAGCAGCAGCTCCTGGCCGCCCGGAATCGTGCCTTCTCCACAACGCTTAGCGATGCCGACATCGCCCTGCTGCCCCAGATCAATTGGAGCCAGCTGAAGTTGCTCCGATTCCTGGGCAGCGGAGCCTTTGGCGAGGTCTACGAGGGTCAGTTGCAGACGGAGGACTCCGAGGAGCCGCAACGAGTGGCCATCAAGGTGGGCTGTGATCTATTCTCGTATATGACACCTTTAATCCATCCCCCTTGAATTCCCGTTAATCCTCTAGAGCCTGCGAAAGGGAGCCAGCGAGTTTGCCGAGCTGCTCCAGGAGGCCCAGCTGATGAGCAACTTCAAGCACGAGAACATCGTCTGTCTGGTGGGGATCTGTTTCGACACCGAGTCCATTTCCCTAATCATGGAGCACATGGAGGCCGGCGATCTGCTCAGCTACCTGCGTGCCGCTCGAGCCACCAGCACACAGGTAAATGCCATATTTATACACTTGCGGAGGGTATAACGATTTCAGACAGAAGTTTGATACGCAGTAACCCCTTAAAGTATATATATTCTTGATCAATATCACTAAACGAGTTGATCTAGCCCTGTTCGTCCGTTTGTCCGTCTGTCTGTCCGTCCGTTTGTCCGTACGTCTGTCCGTCCGTTTCTGCGCAAACCAAACAATTTAATTTTATAATTATTATTATAGAGAATATTTTTATGAATATGACTATAAAAATAAATAATTATTTTTGATTTTATTAACATTTTTTACAGTTCGGATTTTTTTTATTATTGGTTGCTTTTAAAGCATTGCTTTGTATAGAGTTAGTTGATAGGCTTTAATGTCTTATAGATTACTTGAGTTTTTGTTTTATTTTGGGTCGGTTTTCTAAATATTTGATTTCTTCCGGCTTGAATCCCTTAGATATCCGATATCAGTTAGTTATTAAAATTAATTTTAAAATGTAATTCCAGGAACCGCAGCCCCTGGCGGGTCTCTCGCTCTCCGAGCTCCTGGCCATGTGCATCGATGTGGCCAATGGCTGCAGTTACCTGGAGGACATGCACTTCGTGCACCGCGACCTGGCCTGCCGCAACTGTTTGGTCACGGAGTCGGCGGCTGGGACGGATCGGCGGCGCACGGTGAAGATCGGTGACTTCGGACTGGCGCGGGACATCTACAAGAGCGACTATTACCGGAAGGAGGGCGAGGGCCTGCTCCCGGTGCGCTGGATGTCGCCGGAGAGCCTCGTGGACGGGCTCTTCACCACCCAGTCGGACGTTTGGGCCTTCGGGGTCCTCTGCTGGGAGATCCTCACCCTGGGCCAGCAGCCGTATGCGGCGAGGAACAACTTTGAGGTTTTGGCCCACGTCAAGGAGGGCGGACGCCTCCAGCAGCCGCCCATGTGCCCGGAAAAGCTGTAAGTTGTTTGGCATTTTCTTTGCACTTCTTTATACTGATGATATACTGATCCAATACAGCTATGCCCTGCTCCTGCTCTGCTGGCGAACGGATCCCTGGGAGCGGCCCAGTTTCCGGCGCTGCTTCAACACTCTGCATGCCATCAGTACCGATCTCCGGCGCAGCCAAATGGCATCCAGTGCGGCGGCGGCGGCGGCGGACTCGGTTCCAAGTTCCAAGCCAGAGTCGAAGGTGCGATTCGATGGACAGGACTCGCAGGAGAAGATCGAGCAGGCGGAGAATCTCTCGCTGCGGGAAGTGCCGCTGAAGGATAAACAACAACTGTATGCCAACGAGGGCATTTCCCGGCTTTGAATGGGGATTCCCCTGCCCAAACGAACGTCTCAAACGATCTAGCTTTCCGGTTAGTCTAAGGATAACTTTAACTTGTACGCAACATAATATAAAATGGTCCATAAGGAAGTCAAATTTGTATTCAGCTTTGGCTTAAGATCTGTTCTTTTTCGTATACAGGAATTAAGTTTCGGAGATAATTATTTATGTGTAATATTGCAATGAATGGAAAAATTTTAATCTATTATTATGTTTTTTTGTGTAGCAAGTTACATTTCAATTCTTGTTACTAGTATACCAAAAGGGTATGTTGTATTCGTTTAAAAGTACACAAGGATAACTTTTTAACTTATTGGGTTTATTTACAAAAAACATTGTGAAACTTAAGATTTTTAAGAGTAAACATTTAATTTTGAGGATTCTTAAATGGCAAGAAAAAAAAACAACAATTCTTTTAAGACATCAATTTTTTCGGAACTCGTTTCATTGTAATTCCCCATCTAATTCCACTCAAGACTATGCTTAATTTTATTGAATTTGCCGAGTTTTTAATGTGACTTGGCCAGAAAAAGTTTGCTTCGGCGGCTTTTATTTTTATCATTTTCCTTTGTGTTTCCTTTGGCGCGGCTTTTCCCGGGGAAAATACAATCAAATTAAATGTGAGCGTTGGTGCAAAAGTTTGGCGATACTCTATGGAAAGGGAATAATTTGGGGGGGTTTTGGGAGGGCTATAAATAGAGCTGAGTTAAGGTTCCGTTCTTGAAGGTCGCCCTTTAACTAATCACCGCAGGTGAAGGAACCATCAGCCCACAGCGAAGGAAAAAAACTTTCTCCCTTTCACGCACGCACGCACACCCACACGCACACCCATACACGCACACCCATACACCCACGGCCGCGAATTTACAAACATGCAGATTTGTCAAATGTTTTGACAAACTTTTTCTCCTCGCATCGCATTACACAAAAGCCTCAGAAGTGCGCCTTCGCGGCGGGGTGAGGGGGATAAATCAAAAATTGTAAATAGCAGCACATAAATCGATTACCTTTGGCAGGCTCTCGTTAACCCACGAAGAACGGAACATAAATAAACCATTTTTAATATGCGAATAAGCAGCTTTACTTTTTGCAATACCCTAACTTAGGGTTCCCAGAGTAACTATCATGTTTAATAATACTTTAATAAATAATAATTGATACAAATATAAGAAAGAAATTTTGAATTTTTTTTAATGAGATCTAAGGAAGCAGAAAAGAAAAAACTTTATATGAAACGATGATCAATTTAATATTATGTGGTATTAATTTTGACTTTATATGCGGCATATGAATTTGATATGCTCGAAATGTAAACAACATGTTCTAAGTAGGCTAGGCGAATTTCGAATATGTCTTTCTCCCTCCCACTCGTGTAACTTTAAGCGCTATCCCGCTCTATTTCGAATTGAGAGAATTAGTTCTTCTCGCTTCCACTCACGTAATTGATGTCGCCATATTGCTTTTTCGAAGTCAGAGAGCCTCCGAGGGGAAAAGATAGGTAATATAATATTATTTAACATCTATTTTACCAGTATTGCATGGTAAAAATGATATGCGTATAAATACTAGAAATTTACCATGCGCATATCGATTTAATTTAAAAAAATGCAGTTTTGTTTCGCGGCAATTATAAATCATATCTACGAGGCCTTAGGTGTTATCACGAGTTTAAATATTAAATATTTGGTAACGTTTTAGATTCGGCAGCGGCATATTTGACCTTTATCGAAAGAAATCCCACCACGGAATTGAACTCCGAAATTCCGTTTTCGATGAGCCATTTGTACCACTTTGTTGTACCGTTTTATAGAGTAGTTAAGGTGCCGCAAAACTGGGTTGAAACCGGCTTTATTTGCCAACAATACTCCTTGGGTTTTTTTGTTCGCAGTAACAGCCTTTTGCGTGCCCTTGCCTTCGCCCACCCCCCGAGATTTTCATACAGTGGGTGGTGGTAAGCGGTGGGTGGCAGTGAAACGGGAGCTGGCTTCAAGGTGACTTGCCATTGATTTCGCTTATTATTATGGATGTTTTTTTTTGCATTCCCTTTCCCTTCCTTTCCCTTCCTTTCCTGCATTTTTTTTCCTTCCTCTGGGTGGCAAGGTGCTCTTTGGTCTTTGCCCTTTGAGCTTTAGAGCGCGGCAAGGATTTAATTTTATGGCCCCCGGGAGCGTCGCCCCGTTGACTTATTGTGCTGATATGATTAAGTGGTTCGCTGGTTCCGAGCCGCTGGCTCCGGCTTTATGACAAGTGCAGGATTGGCACGGAACTTGGAACTTGGAAATTGGAAATTGGAACTTGGGACCGATTTGGCCCCGGCTTTTGCCAGTCGATGGCTGTCAGCAAAGTTCCCGCACCTCTCGTCCGCCTTTAATGGCTGGCTCTTTAAATTCGATTTCATTTGATTTGAGCCATACAGCTCCGCTTAAAATTCACCTCCCTTCGTTCGGCTGGCACAATTGATTGAAATTAGATGAGCTTTTCATAATACAAGTCCTAAGCCGCAGTTCTCCCCCGGCAGCCATCCACTTGGATGTGTGTGTGCGTGTGCGTTTTCCATTAAGTGGGACCAGCTTTTTCCTTTTTCCTCCTCTCCACAACTACCTGGTAAAAGTTTTCTTCGTACTCCATACTCCACACTCCACACTCCATACTGAGGACTGTGGACTCCGGACGACGGGCAACGCTAATATCCCTCAAGTTGCCACCGACTTTGTGCCAAATTGGTTATTAAAAGAGTCAACTAGTACGAGCCAGAAATAAATTGAGAGGCAACAGCGCCAGGAATTCCTTCGCACAAGCAGTTGGAAAATAATAATAAAAGGGGGAGGAAGGAGTTTACTTCGAGGGCCATCAGGATGTGTTGCAACTGCTTGCCGATTTTTCTTGAGGGCATACGACGAACGAAAGTATTCCAAAGTATTCTGACAATGTGTTTTCCTCACATGCAGGCCAAGCTTTGTATTTCTTCCGAGCTTCTGGTTTTCGATGACTTTGAAAATAATTTTAAAAGTTGCCAAAACTTGTGCGATTCATTGTTTCCGGAAGGAGAAAAATATTAGAAAGTACTTGTGTGAAGTATAATTATTTTTGTAGAGGTTTTAATAAAAGAGGTTTCTTATTAAGACTTAATAAAAGAAATTAATGAAACGAAACCATTGAATTGTAAAGATGAGTATTAAATTAATACTTTCAAAAGTATTAGTATTAGTAATAATAATATGATATGTAATAATAATATAATAGTATTAGATCAATACCACATTTTTATCCTACATCTAGTTTATGTTTTACCCAACTCTTAGAGAGTTCTTACTTTAGTTGTTTTTGGTGTGGTATTAAATGGGGTTTAGCCTTCAAAATAGCTGACTCTAAAATGGCAATTATCAAGGAATGTAAAACGTGAACATTTCAATTAGACCTTTATAGTACAGAGAGAAAGAGAGAGAGAGGGAGATGGCCTGCACACGAGCCCTCTCCCTCTAATCCAAAGAATTGTCTTGGAAGAAGGTCATTAGGAGCTTTCGAACTAATTGAGTAATTTGCTCACCTTGATTGCTTTCGAGGATAGTGGATGTGGATGTGTGGTTCTAGGGACTCTCTGCACACACGCACACACTTGTACACCTGTACACTTGCATCCTTGCTCGCACACACACTCACATGTGCATGTGCCGCCATTTGCTCGTTCATTATTTCGCACTAATTAACGTTTCGCGACAAAAGGTGGCGCTTTATTTTTACAACTGCAACTGCGTTTTACTGCTGCTAACAAGCTGCAACAGTTGCGACACTGCAAGAAATTTCGGCATTCAATATTTGCCCTATATTTAGTTATAAGTTATAATATATCATATCATATTATTAGTGGTGGATCCAGGATTTGGTTATGGGGGGATTTCAGAACAACCTTTTTTGTTGCATACTTTTTGAATACCCTATTTATCCCCCATATCTCCGCCAGGGATCCTCATGCATATTTATACCCGTTACTCGTAGAGTAAAAGGGTATATTGTATTCGTGCAAAAGTATGTAACAGCTAGAAGGAAGCGTTTCCGACCCCATAAAGTATATATATTCTTGATCAGGATCACTAGCCGAGTCGATCTAGCCATGTCCGTCTGTCCGTCTGTCTGTCCGTCTGTCTGTATGAACGCTGAGATCTCGGAAACTATAAAAGCTAGAAGATTGGCGTTTTGCATGCAGATTCTAGGAGTTCCTACGCAGCGCAAGTTTATTTTAAAAAGGTGCCACGCCCCCTCTAACGCCCACAATCGCTTATATACGATTTTAAAAATTTCAATATTTCGGAAAAGTAAAAATGCAGTTTTATTGTGTTTATCAATACCTATCGAAATGTAGAAGAAATTTTTCAAATCGGACCATTCGTTAAAAAGTTATTCGTGTTCAAAGTTTCTATCTCCATCTCCCTCGCACTCCCTTTACCTGAGTAACGGGTATCTGATTGTCGGGGCACCCGACTATAGCGTTCTCTCTTGTTTATATGTATATTAAAGCTTAGTGAAGACAGAAACTTACAGACAACATTTGCTGGTAACAACTGACTGGTATATTTTCTCCAGTGTACTGTCACCGCTGCTGCTGCAACGGGTATTGCTGCCACTTGAAGGCCACTCGAGGGGCGGGTTTCGCCTTAATTGCTGTTTATGAGCGGGCTGGCCCAGTAATTAAACAATTTCTTTTGGCCCGGCGAAAACAGTTTCACTAACGGCGCCAACTAGTAAGTTGGCCAGAGGTTGCGAAAGAGCCACCCACAAAAACAGAGCCATTAAAAAAAAAACAAAACGTGGTGCTTATTGAGAAATACAAAATGACAAATAAATTAGCAAGTTGTTGATTATATGTATGTTGGATCTACGAAAGATTGAAGGCGTCCTTGGCTTTGGTGGGGCTCTCCCCCTCGCTAATTCCTGGTAGTCCCGGGCCATCCTCCTAGACCTTCTCGAATGTATTCCGCTCGATGTAGTAGGGCGCCGCTCCGATCTGCTTGCACTTGTACCGCAGCTTGCAGCACTCCGGGAAGGGTTCGCTGGGCAGGATGCGCTCGCCATGATTGCAGTTCTCGATGCGCAGCTTTCCGCATCTGCAAGGAAGCATATTAACTTTAATTTTTAAATTGATAAAGGAGGAACACTGATTTCTCAGTAGGCCGTATTTATAAACTTAAAAACTTTAAAAACTTAAAAAAATTGATTTCTTATTTAATTAAATTAAATAAAGTTATATTTAATTGCAGTTCCTTGAATATACCATTTTCTAAATATACAGAAAAATAATAAAACGAACAAACATTAGTTGGTTCCTAGAAACTTGGAATTATAAGCCCATTTTAGTTCTTAAAAAAAACTACTTCAGATTTATTCCTAGAATTCTAGCTAAAGATCTTACAAATCAAGGCTAGAAACTCGGTAAAATTAATCTGATTTAAAATTCTAAGAAGGCAAAATAACTCAGTGCTTAATTTGACCGCCTAAACCTTGAGTTTGCAATTAAACCCTCCATCTGATTATGATGTTGGGGAAAGTGACACATTGTTTGGAATAAAGCCTTTGAGTTTCAGAGATGGCGGAAGGCATGAGATCAAAGGAATTCCTCGTCTCGAAAACTTTACCATAGCGCTAAAATGTTACCAAAAAAACACTTAAAACCTGAAGAGGAAAACCCATTTCGGATCTGGGGCAAAACTTTTAGTTTCCCTCAATTTAGTTTTGTCTCCCCCACGAAAAGCCGCAATCCAAAGGACGTGAGCTGAGAGACGCCGAGTCGCCCCCACAACGTTCATTTAGCTCTCAGCTCTCAGCTCTTTAGCCTGACCTAGAAATTACAGTCTCATCTTTTGCGCTACTTGGCGAACTCGAAACTAAAACTGGAAACTCGGCGAGAAGTCGCAGTCGCAAGTGGTTGGCATAGCGTCATCTTCGGCATTAAGTTGGGTGTGTGTCTTATCAGTGACAAGCGTGTGCCATAAAGTACACTGGGGAAAAAAGTTTGGGATTCGGAAGTAATGGAAGCAAATAAAAATGTGGTTTGTGCTGATATCAATTTTAAATAATTATAAGGAATTTTAAAGAATTTTTTAAAGTGAATCTTTAATTTCTAAACACTATTTTTAATAAAAATACATTTTCGAACAAATATCTTAACTATTAGTCTTTTGATCACAACATAAATAAAAATCTAAAAACAAAAACTATTATTATTACACTTTTATATGGCATTTTTAAGATTTTTTTTAAAGTGAATCTTCAATTCTTAAACGCAATTTTTAATAAAAATAAATAGATTTTTTAACTATTTGACTTTTGATCACAAATAAATAATAATCTAAAAATAAAAATAATTTTCAGAGTTTATTGAAAAAAGGTCAATTATTTAAAAACGTTTTAAATAATTTTTTATTCCTACACAGAGAAAATAATTCAAACACATTGGTTCTTAAAAAACGAAGAAGTACACATGGTCTTACTTTGAGTTTAATGTTCTCAATATCAGAACAAAATGGTAAGAAGAGAAGATTTAAATGGTGTTTAATCTATAACATTTTGATAAATATACACTAGTTACTGGACTAATCGAATAGTTGTTGAGATAATCATTGTAAATTCCGCCAATTCAACTTCAAAGCATTTTTAACTTTAAAAATTTGTATTATAAATTTAAGAACATTTTTTCTGTGTACCCTTTTGTATATTTTAGTAGTTTGCCTTTCTTGACCGGGTCAAGGTACTCTGAACTCACCCCTCGATAAGTATTGAGCCATCCGTGTTGCACGTTAGCCGCTGGCAGGGCGATATGCCATTGTTGACACCCAACTCCAGGACGTCGCCGCGGTAGACGCACTTGCCGGGATTATCTGATGACGCCAAACAGATATTTATATATATTTATAAATAACACGCATATAGACGGATGATAGACGGATCCGCTCACCTGCATCCGGTGGAATCAGGCCCGAGTAGCCGCTCACCTGAGCCAGCATCGAAAACAGCAGGGCGCCTGCGATTACCATCGGAATCGCTGGACTTGGACTGGCGTAGCGCTCCGGAGACATTGCGACCGTGTTCGTGTTCAAAACTGGACTGACTTGGACCCGGACTCCGATCGGCGTTTTCTACTCCCCACATAGGGCATACTCGTTGAGATTGCCGAGCTGAGTCGTCGTCGTCACGCTTCCACTGGAATTGCGGAGAGATTCATCAATTGTTTCTTTATACCATACCCATTATTCGGGGGCTAATGATTGATTTCGATTCTATTTTTAATAAAATCTCTCGATAATGAAAATAAACATTTAAGAAAAACATCGAATAATTATTATTATTTTATTACTAATGCAAAGGTAAGACTATAACGTTATAAATAAGATAGATGGCTAGGAATCATCAGAACTATAAGATAAACTGTTCAAAATTAAGAAATACAATATATCAATCGAGTTATAGATATACATCTTAAGATCATAAATATTCATAACTCGAATACTGGGTATCCAATAGTCGAGTCACCAATCAGATGGGTGCGTTTGTGTTTTTGGTTTTGGGATCGTTGATTATTGTGTATTACTATTTAATTGAAGACGCCACTTCGGGCGGCAACTCATCTCTATTTCTTGATACTTGATTCTCTGGCGAACGTTGCGGGGTCAGTCGGTTTATCGGCTTTTGGGGCGGCGGCGGCCTTTCATTACAGCACTTTAATGCCTCAAATTGTTCTAGAATGTTTGCACAATTAATGGCGAAAGCGGGACAGAGAGCGGCGAAATCGAATTCGAAATCGAGAGCTGGAGATAAAGATAGAGGGCCTACGCGATGATGGCAAGGGAATCACAAATTGATAATCTAGGGCTGGAAAAATACAGTGATGCATCAGGTTTTCAATTGTTTTATTATTCTACTCTATTATATTATTTACAAATTTTGTATTTAACATAATAATTTTTCTAAATCAGAAAATAATTTTTAAAGAACTTAATAAATTATTTTCTTTTCAAACGTAACGTATGTCTGCTTTACCATCTCCATATGAGGGTTTTAATTTACGAAATCGAATGCAACTTGAAGAAAGGGACCTTATTTGACTCAATTAAAAATGCATAAATGCGAGTTGACGGAAATCGCTAAGTACGCCAAAGTTTTCTATGATGTGAGGAAAAGTTAAAATGAACATTCTTATATTTTCTTTTACATTTGTATGTTGTTTAGCTCTAGAAAAGGTCTTGCCTGAGGCAGCTATTCGAAAGATGAGATTTCACATGGCCACATTGTCAACATTCTCTCGGTTTAATCCTCGCTTGTTGGAAACTTTCGAAATCTAAGGACACGTGCGAAACGAAGAAGGTTTTACTCCTTTGAAGTATTACGTTTTAATCTAATTAAGCCGTTTCTCCGCTCCATTCAATTAGGGGAAGTACAAATTCGACGAATGTGGGCAATGTATTGGCCAGACTCCGACTCCATTTACTGGTGCTTTTACGCATTTAAAGAACTAGTTCAGTGGCAAATCTTAATGAAATGCATTCGTTAGCTTAACCCGCACACAAGAGCAGACAAATGTTGTGGCAACTTGTGCAATCCAATTGAGACGAGTCCTTCGACAACCCCGCACAATGTTTGCCCTGCTGGCTATTAAATTTTTAATCAAGTTAAAGTGTTGTCAAACACTTCATTCAGCCAGTTCAGCTCAGTTCAGTTCGGTTTAGTTCCATTCAACCATTTCCCATTTCCCATTTTTGGTGGCAGTCAGAAACAGCAGGCAGACAACGTAGGGATATCAGATATATACATAGTATGCGGCGATATGGGAACATGTAACTTGCCGCTCCTAACTCCCACTACCACTTCGACCTTCTTTTTCCGTTCATTTGGTGTCGTGTTAGTTATGCATGCATTCATTCGTTCATTCAGCGACATTCATTTCGTTTCATTGCATTTTCTTACAACTTTCCATGGCATATGCCCCATCCACATCCACATCCATCCAGTAACCCACCGTACACCACAGCGGCATAACCGCATTGTAGGAACCACTTCACCACTTCGCCCACCATCGCTTCCTTTGGCTGCCGCCAATCCCTGTGGACACTTGTTCGTGTGCTTCCCCTTTATGATGTAAGGCTTTCTTTGCCGGCTTCTTTTTGCCCCCTGATACCCCTTCTTTGAAGGGTATATTCGATTCACTCCTCTTTTTATTTTTCTGACTCGGAAACTACAAAAGCTAGAAAGCAGGTGTCTTCTACCCATTAATGTCCATCCATCTATCCAAAGATCGTTCAAATCGGACTGTCCAATCAAAAGTAATGGGCCATGCTTGACCTTTAACCTTGTACATTAAATATGTTGATGAATATTATGAATATTAAATAATAATTTAATACATTGTATGTTACTAAGCTTTTCGATGCATACTTATTTTATTAATCATAAATAATAAAATATGATTGAATACCAAATCACAGGGTAATCGATGCTCGAACCCCATTAGCTACTGACTACTGTGCCTTTCCCGTTCGCCTTTGTGGTAAATGAAATGCAAATAAATTGTCAACTGCAGCTAAATAAAATTTTAATTTATAACGGGTTTGACTAGCTTTCATTGTGTAAGGGAGGTGGGCAGAGGGGGTTGAACTGCCAAGGGTATATGTACGTATTTCCCCCAAGAAAGGTAAATGCAGCTGAAAACCATCCAAGTAATTGAAACGGAAGAAAGATTTCCTTTGTCATTCGAATGCTGTAAATATTTATTGAACTCGGTGATTTCAAATGGCAGTATACGATGTTTATAGTAATGAATAAGACAAAGCCAATGCATATGGAATTGCATGAAATTTTAATAGGTTACTGGTAATTGAAAGACAGACGGAACAATACATATAGAGCAATCTTGGACAGTTTTACAACACTTGAAAAAAAATATAAAAAACACAATAAAATATATATTTAAGGTTTGTGGGAGTTCGAATTAAGTGATGTATAGTTAATAGTTTAAGAATAAGTTTATAGTTTAATTCAAATGGTAAATATTTTTGGGCATACCATTTTGTTTTCTGTGTTTTTGAATTATTTGAAGAACAAATATTTGAGTTTCTTTAAGTTTTTATGTGTTATTTACCTTACCGTTTAAGTTGGTTTTAAGCGGGGCTATTGACCTGGTAAATTCGATAAAAATCGATTTGCCAAGGTCTTTGGGAACCGGAGAATCACCCACCTTTTTCGGTCTGCTCGCTGGGCACCAAAGTCGCAACTGCATGGGTTGGACAAGTGACCACAAAAGTGGGTTCGAAGCCCCGCTTCCCCGTGTGGGGGGTTTTTTTTTTGAAACGGGACGGGACGGGATGACAAACATGCACACAGCCAGCCTCACAGCTAATTCGCATTTGATTATTTAAATTAGCGAAATGAGTGACAGGCAGTGAGGGTGAATACACGCGCTCAAATTGAATAGTTTGTGCGGCCGATGTCCGAAAAGATCCAAATCCAAAAATAAACGGCATAGTGGAGCGGAGCGACCTGGAGCAAATCGGACCATCGGGCAAATCGGCTTTGTTAGTGCTTTGTTAGACCGCCGAACTGCGAGACAGCGAGCCAGCGAGACCTGTAGACTGCGATTTCGCATTTTTAGAAAATGTATTCAGTGCAGGGGCGACATTCGCAGCGGCAACGAAAGCGACAGCCATAGCACACATACCATATACCATACACCACATATCTGTACTATCTGCAACACACACCCTGGCACCTGGCACCCATACATCCGCGGACAGTCACCCACACAGGTGCAGATCGAGAGAGAGGTGCATTTAAGCGAAAGAAAGTGGTCGAGAAGGAAAGATTGAAAGATAGAAAGATAGAGAAAATCGCTTGGAAAAGCTAGCAAGGCAGCTCCTTCCTCTGCGTGTGTGTGTGTTGCTTAGTGAGCGCCGGAAATGGCCAAATTAGTGACTTACATCTTCATCGCCAGCTCGCTGGTGCTCTGGTACCTCCTCCTCTTCGGGGGCAGGGGCGTGGAGGCCACCAACGGGCACGGGGGGCAGCTGGAGGGACGGGACTTCCACCACCATGGCGGCAGCCACCACATACGCCGTAAGTACACCGAGAAAAACGGGTGAAAAATCAAGGAAACTCACCAGAAATCCAGGAAAAATCAGCGAAGAATGTATATTTAATAAAATTGAATTAGGATCCTACATAACTTTGTTCTTGATCTTAAAACTACTAAAATAAAAAAGAAAAGTAATGAAATAATTTGTGATTCCTATAAATACTTTGGTAATCCTACAAAAATGTATAATACAACTGACAACGAAGTTTTTAAGACCCTTCTCATAAAAGGGCTTATAAGGATAAAGAATATGAATATAAATAAAATGTTGCTTTCATGGCTATGTTCTAAAATCTTTAATGTGTTATCTGTACACATCCTAAAGTCTGTACTTTATACTATTATACTTATAATCAATGGTTCCTTTTTTTAGGTAACATCAACCACTGCTGGCGTCGCTACGACGGCTACAATCTGCAGAACACCGTGGTCAACAAAAAGGAGCAGCTGAAGAAGCCCTATGGCATACTGTGCAACTTCAAGTGCACCTGGTTCTTCACCGTCAGGTGAGTCCTGCCGCCACCAGCCGTTTCCAATACTCATCCCCTATTGTTGCAGCTTCCCCACTTGCGAGTTCATCTACGATTATAAGTTATCCTGCGTGCTGTTCACGTCACTGCCCGACTGCACCAGCGTCAAGTGTACGCTTTTGAATTACTTCGAGTAACTAGTGTATCTATTTAAGCTTCTTTTTTTTGATAGCATAAGTCTGATTAATACTAGATTTTATATGGACATGTAAAGAGACGAAGTATTATTAAATCAAACAACTAATTTATGAAAGCAAACTGTATTATTTATAACGTGGATTGTAATTCCGAAACCTTGGCTAAACAACAGTTAAGCAAATGGAATTTATAACAAGGATATCAAAGGAGCCTTTTGGTATGCTTATATCACATGAACTTAGTAAAGTTGTACTATGGAAAGGGAGTTTAGGCGTCCCTCAAATAAATGAAAAACAAGAGAGAACGCTATAGTCGGGTTGGTGTCCCGACTATCTAATACCCGTCACTCAGCTAAAGGGAGTGCGAACGCTGTACTCGGGTTGGTGTCCCGACTATCTATTGGGGCTAAAGGGAGTGCGAGGGAGATAGATATATAAACAATTTTGATTGCGTATAACTTTTTAATGAATGGTCCGATTTGAAAAATGTCTTCTACATTTCGATAGGTATTGATAAACACAATAAAACTGCATTTTTACTTTTCCGAAATATTGAAATTTTTAAAATCGTATATAAGCGATTGTGGGCGTTAGAGGGGGCGTGGCACCTTTTTGAAACAAACTTGCGCTGCGTAGGAACTCCTAGAATCTGCAGGCAAAATGCCAATCTTCTAGCTTTTATAGTTTCCGAGATCTCAGCGTTCATACAGACAGACGGACAGACAGACGGACAGACGGACATGGCTAGATCGACTCGGCTAGTGATCCTGATCAAGAATATATATACTTTATGGGGTCGGAAACGCTTCCTTCTAGCTGTTACATACTTTTGCACGAATACAATATACCCTTTTACTCTACGAGTAACGGGTATAACAAGAGAGAACTCTATAGTCGAGCTCCGCTACTTAGTCATGCAAGCAGTAAATCGACTGCTTGCACTGCTTGGATTCCTTTATTTGCTCATAACTTTTTAACGAGTGGTTCGATTTAAGATTTGTTCTACATTTTGGTAAGTATTACAAAGCCAAACAAAACTGCATTTACACTTTTACAAAATCTGTGAAGATGTGTGCGTCAGAAAGATTTTAAAATCGCTGAAAGCTTACTTATTTCCCCATTTAATTAAGTTGAGCTGTTTGAGATATCCCAATCGCATATCGGATTAGGAGTAACTAACTCCCGAAGCTGGTAACATATGCGGAGTCAAAGTTTACGGCTAGTGTCTCACTTAAAGTTGCCGTAAAGCCAAAGAGTCAACAGTGCTGTTCGCACTCCATTTGATGGCAAAGTTGAAAAGCCACAAAAGCTATCAATGGACCCATCCAAACCAGCCGAAATGTGCCACGCCCCCCGCTTTGCGGAGGCGACTCTTTGTCTGGGGGGGCGGGCCACGCCCAATTACCTGGCCATACATACCTGTAAGCTGGCCAAAAAGCAATCCACTTTTTGTAGTAAACAAATTTGAAACACTTTGTTACCGACGTCATTTTTTCCACCGCCTCGCTTCGCTTCCCCTGGCAGCTTTTTAGCCTGGTTAAAAGCGATATATCCGCTCAACTTGATGGCCAAAAACGACGCGGCTTGACGGGGGAGTTAACCAAACTTGGTTAGTCCATGGCGATGGCGATGGCAGTACCTGAACCCGAAACTAAACTCCTGGCCCCCGCCAACGGCCGCAAATAAATCGTTCGACATTTATAAGCCAGTCAAAGTTATGCCAAAGCGTTTCCTGAAAATTTGTGTACCCTGTTTTTCCGAGGTAAGGGAAGAGGGACTGTGGCATACTGTGGGTATTGAAATGGGCAGGGGGTTGTCAGGTGCTCGCTAAAAATAAGATAAATTATGTGGCTGTAGTCAATGGAGCTGTTAACTCGCGCACCTGCGCCAGGGGCCAAAAGGGTTCCCATTCACCATTCACCATTCGCCCCTCCGAATCCTCCCTCCCCTTGGACCAACTAAATGCTCCACAAACGTAGAGTGGGTCGTGAAATTCGAAAAGAGGAGGAGGGCCGCCAACTCACACGCTTCAATTTTGGCCCGGGCCAGATGGGGCCGCACTTTAATGGAATCAAACGAAATGGCATTGATCGCTGAAGGCCAACGGACCCGCACCAGAAGGCAGAAGATCAACTCGATTCGGTTTCGTTTGGTTTGGATCTGTCAGTCAGTTGTGCGGGTATTCGTAACTGGGATTTGGGTCGTGGTCGTTTCGCTGTGCGTTTAGATCACTATATAAAGAGCATACATATATATGATGGATGGGGATCTCGGATCGCTTGGGGAACTACGCGTAGTGCGTAGTTTGCTTTATTGCATTGCCTGCGTTGGCGGTGGCTTCTATTTCAATGTTGATTGGCAAATTACGGCAATTTCTGGGGACTGGGAATTAGATTATTTTTAAATAGTTATAAACAAATTAATTGCGTATTACGACGAAAATTGTGCAACCATCTGTTGGGGCAAACTGAAGCAGGCCTAGCGGAGTGCCCATGTAAACAGATCACAATCAATTATGGCATTTAACCCTATGAAAATATGCGTGAGCTTGTATTATTTCAAAAGTAAATGTAACAGCAGGAGAATGGTGAGTAACTGAATCTTTAAAGCCTAATAAGTAATAATAATACTAAAATATGGATCTAAAACATAATAAACTAGAAACAATTTCTTTCGGTACAAGTTTATCAGGCGGTGTATAAATCAGCTTATGCAGAGTAGGACTAGAAATGTGATTCATAGCGCAGATTAATATTGCAAACGTTGATATTTGGCAATTGATTTTGAGTGATTGATTAACTGATTGAGTGATTGACCGATTATGCCGAGTTTAAGTGACCTAGCAAATTCACTAAACATGTTGCATTCCCTGAGTTTATGCATTCATAGCGCCCCATCCCCATTCCCATTCCATACAGCATCACATTCCCCAGCCTGCCCCTTCTTCACCTGAATTGGGCGATAGCTGACTGATTTGCCACACAAAAGGTGCCAACAGCCGCAAGTACAATCCCATGAGATCCGAAACTGAAACCGAAATGGAAACCGAAAACGAAACCGAAACGGAAAACGAGGATGGCAAAGTGTGACTGACTCTCCCTATTGCTTTCGGCTTGCACTGAGAAAAACATAACACTTAATGGAGAATTGGCAAAGAGTGCACATTTTACTATTAACCACATTTTTTGAAAATAATTTATGACATGTACATATGTATGTATGACATGAATTAATGGCGCCCAACGTGGGGCATCACTTATGATGCATTGCTGTAGCTATTGTGCTTTCGCCGTGGCAATAAATTTGGTATTATCTAGACTCGTATTATTTTTTATTAAGAGAAAAAAAAATATGCAGCTGGGCAACCACACGTTGTGAAATCAATCTGCAAAATATATTAATGGCGCCCAACGTGGGGCATTACTAATATATTTCGCAAAAATACAAGCAAAAATATATTTTAGACTAATGACTAAAAGCTGATTTTATTTAGCAAACATTTTTTCTCCGTGTGGTAATCATATTAGAGAGCAGGAGGTGCAGAAAATGGAGAAGAAGGAGGCAGATGGGGTCGCATACCCACACAGCCGCATGCGATAATTTATCAATTGGCATCAATTTAGGCGCACAACAGCTCAAACTCGTGGCATTTCTTTGCCGTTTGTTTATTTGTATTATTTTATTTTTCTTTTTTCACTTTTTCGTCCCATTTTGATTCGCTGGCTTGAAATTCGCTGGCGGTTTTCGGCACACTCGCGACATCCATCGGTGGCGGCGGTTAAAACCGCGCCGAGACATTTACGCATCGCATTCGAGGCATCCGAAGGCGTCCGAAGTCACTGGCTTACATGGCAGGCTCAGTTTCGGATTCAGTTGGTTTATCTTCAGCTCCAGCCTCTGATTTGGATTCCGATTTCGGCGGTGGCGGCGGTTATATTTACGATTGTTGTGCAATGGCAAAATCGATAACAGAAACGACAACGAGAACCACAAAATCAACGACAGCATCCATAACTGCAATACACACACGCAAAAGCACCACAACAATCGCATTTGTTTTGCTGTTAATCCTCTGCTGTTTATGTGATTACAACTATGGAAGTATGTAGTCCCAATCACCACCAATCCTCCTCCACCCACCCCAATGGTTTTTTTTTCTGTTTTGATCACGTTTTTTTTTGAGTGGGTGTTTTGTGGTGAAAGTTCAATGTGACGTCAGCAGTTCTACAAGAAACTGGCCAGCTGATTATTTTCGTAACTCGTTAACGTTCTTTACTATACTAACTTAAAAAAATAAAAAACAAGAACACAGAACATGGCTAAATAAAAATACCCCCCTAATTGTGCTATTATTTTTTGCAATTTTTCCAATCAAAGTGCACAGACAAAATACAAAACTAATGCCGATGTATCGATTTATATCTGATTAATGCTGGAATATAGTGTAGCTTTTGTGGCATAAGTTCCAATTGTTTTAAATATATTTTTAAAAATATGCCTCATGTACTTATATATACAGTACTTTTCAAAACTAAATCAAGGGAAATTTCAAATTGATTTCTTAAATTGTTTTTTGTCTGTAAAACATATAGATTCTTAAGACCCAAGTGCACTCCCACCCATATCCATGGTAGCCAATCAAAAATAATCCCACTGGGCTTTAGTTTTGAATCCGATAAAAACAATTTACCAGCGATTTCCATTCTGTTAAAGTGTTGTAGTGCCCCAATGTCGGGTAAGCCAACAGAAAATTGAAAAGTGAAGTCAGACAAATGAATGGGGAATGTTTTAGGCTTAATTGGCAGTTGGAGTCCTTACGCAACAAGGACTCTGGCACACAGATGAGTCACTCACACACACGATCTCTTTAGTTAAGTTCAGATATAACTGTTACCCATTTTCAGGCTGGGCATCACAATGCTGGAGGAAGCACAATTCCGGCTCGATCCAAACGCCAGATGGAGAATTTAAGCGACCCTTCGGCATACTCTGCACATATCGCTGCTTTCTCTGGTTTCCGCCAATGTAAGTTATGCAATCGCAATCGCAATCACCACCACTACCCCATTACCACTCAGCCATCACCCATCCAGCAGCAGTTGAAACCATAAATACCAACCCACTGGCATTGAAATAGCCAGTCGGAACATGCAATTTGCAATTTATGCACGCCTCTGTTATTTTGTAGTGTGAATTGCATTTTAAAATAAACTTGTTTGGCTTTTGCTTGGGGTTGGCTCTTCGGACTTGAGCTCGGGGCAAACACGTATACCTACCTCTATATGCGGCATTTGAATTGCATAACAATTAAAATGGCTGGCAGCATTGTTTCGACTCGTTTGGCTTCTTTTTGCCGAGCACTGCTATCGCCTCGCTATCGGAATAAATATTTCATCAGCGATTTCTTGCATCCGCACCAATGCATCACATCACCTCCATCATCATGGAATCATGGCATCCCGGCACCCAGGCACCCAGGCACCCCGCACTGCATTCAAAATGGCTCCTTTGTTGGCTCTCACTGTTTGCCTTCTGTTCGCTGCAACTTCCAGCTATCCGTACTGCGAATTCATATTCGATCTGCGCTTATCGAGGCACTTCACATCCTTTCCGGACTGCTACGAGATTCGGTGCAACGAGACGTTCTCCTTTTTCGGCAAGGAGCCCCACTACTGACCTGCTGGGCGTGTGAGCTTCCCACCTCCCACTTCCCCTCCCTCTTTTTTTTTTGAGTGCTATCTGTGACTAAGAATTGTATGCTTCAATAAATATGGGTTACTGCATAAAGCAATGCATTCGTTTGTCTCTGTCGAAAGTGTGAATATTAAGAGCACTTAACGTCTTTGTTTTGGGAGAATTGTGGGTTCTCGTCCTACTTTCAGACCATTTAAATCGAACAAAAACACCTCTTAACGAGGTAAAAAAATAGTGACGACCGCACCTTCAACATACAAAAGATCTGATATCATATTTTGTGACGAAAAATAATTTTACATTCGAAAATATAAAAACACTTTCTAAAATTTACTCATTCGGCCCGCTTCAGACAAATTTATAAGATTTTACCCACACGAACATTTTCTATTGTAGCGTGCCGAAAAAGTAAATTTTAGAAAGTGTTTTTATATTTTCGAATGTAAAATTATTTTTCGTCACAAAATATGATATCAGATCTTTTGTATGTTGAAGGTGCGGTCGTCACTATTTTTTTACCTCGTTAAGAGGTGTTTTTGTTCGATATCAGAAGTTTTTAAAGGGACAATTTATACCCTGGGTTTAATTTACATATTAGTATACCTCATACCATGACCAAAAGTCATCCTCATATAACTTAGTTATTAAAAAACTAGAGCACATAGGATTGACCCCTGATCTTAGCTGAACGCCGCCTGATATATTGCAAGCACTGTAGCGTCATTTCCAGTCGGCACCCTCGAGGAGTGTTCAGTTTGAGGATTTTTGCCAACTAAAAAATAAATGCGTTCACTGCCCAATTAGCATTCAAAAAAAACCTTAAAGATACCCATAATTTTCTGAAATTTTTAAATTATTTTTCAACATAAAACAGTATATACACATCTTTGCTGTTACGTGGCCAAAAACATTTAGAGATTGTTGTATCATTAGCTTTGTAAAATGTTCCATCTTTTCTTAAAACTGATGTATAATGTCCTTCATTTAATGCATTTCCATGGTGAAATATGGCACTTGATAAAACAAATCTTTTATTTTCAAATCCAAGCTCACTTTGTGAAGCGTTTGTTAAATTAAAATTAGTTATTTTTCTATTCGCTGCATCGACTAAACTAAGAGAGAACACAAGCACGCGCCCTAAATTTTCTATTAAGGACTGACATTGTAAATAGTTTCCGCAATGTGCACACTCGCTATCTTCAATATTTTTCCAATTTCCATAATTAAATGATAATAATTACTTCATTGTGCATTTTCTATCTATTTGAACATTTGGCCTATAATCGCAGTTAGAGCATTTTAAAGATTCCACAAGTTTATGTACACATAATTGTTTTATTCGAGCTAGTGAATGCCCGTCTAATAGTTGTCGCAAAAAATCTCCGCTGTCCTGCTGTTCTACGTTGTCAAAAATTTTTTGATTTTATTTATTTATTATAATATTTATTTATTTATTTATTTATTTATTTATTTATTTATTTAATTATTTACTTATTTATTTATTTATTTATTTATTTATTTATTTATTTATTTATTTATTTATTTATTTATTTATTTATTTATTTATTTATTTATTTATTTATTTATTTATTTATTTTATTTTATTTTATTTATTAAAGTTAATAATTGTATAATGGAACGGTTTAAAACAATTGGATACGCACATACCTACTAAATTCAACGCTTTGGCTGCGTAAGTTGCTTTGACCTGGCAAAAGTGGCTATTTTCGTTTCTGAAAAACTTTTAAGCGCGATTTTTTACATAAACATGATATATACCAAAATTTAAGGAATCTCAAGGGCTATACAGTTTAAGGTTGTAAGGAAAATCGTTAGAGCCGTTTTTGAGAAAATTAAAAAAAAGCTAAAAAAAAAGTTTAAAAAAATGGTATTTTGTTTATATCTTTTCAAACTATTACATTTACACAAATTGCATATAGAAGGCGTTTATAGCATTTAAAAATATCTTTCAAACGAGATGCAGCACAAGTCTGTAGCTTTAGTAGTATAGAAGTTACGGCTTTCCGAATTTTAGCTATTTATAGCTGTTTTCCCGCTAAACTAGCGGGTTTTTCCAAAAGTGGTAGAACAAAAGTTTTTTATATCGATGTGATGAACGTCATATCAAATTTTCAGAACTTAAAAAACATATTTTGGACAAACTGACAAACTGACAAACAGAATTAAATTTTCATTTTGGGAAGAAGAAGAAAATCTTATTTTGGCTATAACTTTTGAACGGAGCGTCGGATTTTATTATATGACCCCTCATTCGACGGGTATTTTCAATAGAAACACAACTAAAACATTGCGAGGGGGCATTTATCCCCACCGGCCCCAACAGCTCCAAATTTCGAAATTTGCACTTTTTCACTTTCACCGCTCTCTCTCCCAAGCCAATTGATTTTCTTAAAGTCTTGGTATGCAATCCTTTAAGTTTTTGCAATACCTTTCGATTGGTGTATTACTCATTACGATCGGACTATCACAGCAGATTTTCATTTCTTCGTGTATATATAGTAGTCGCCTTCGCACACTCTCCTGGTGCGCTTCGTCACTACATGGACTGCCGTCCATAGTGATAATTAATTGGCTTCAATTGTTAGTCGATATTGCAATTTATTGGCTTACATCTATTCAATTAAATTAATGGAATTTTTTACAGATTACAATTTAAATACAGCTAGGGTGCTTAATCTTGTGGGACACTTTACCTACCCCATTACCATATTTTCTTCTGCGTTCTCCTAGCCAAGTAAGGTATTTTCAACCTACCGTCAGCCAATGGACTAGCCCATGTTATTCTATGTAAATAGTGCCCTCCAGTGTCAGACAATCATTCGGGCTGATTGCTTTAAAATCTCACATCTCCTGGCGTTTATGATGAATGGTTCTGGCGACCGCTCTCCACATTCCACTCGAAGGACTCGAGATCCTGTGAGAGGTGTTCATTGCCTTGGCGCCAAGCTGCAGGCAATTTCCTTCACTTTCCATTTCGGCTGGCTTTTAGTTTATTTCCGGTTTCGTAATAAAGGACAAACAAACAAATAAACAAAGGGCATGGGACAAAGGGACCAGATACAGGATACTGAACACTGGATACTGGATGCTGGGTGCTGAATACTGAATGCTGGGAGAAACAGCCGCCAAACAACCTCATTCAATTCACAAATATTTGCATACAAATTAGCATTCTAATTGACTCTCGGGCCCAAAAATAAAGTAACCAACTGGCCCTTGGGGGGCGTGGCCGAGTGGGCGTGTGCTCTTCTCGTCGCTTCATGTGATTGGCAAAAGTGTCCGCGGAGGGGGATATCTGTTGGCCATTGTCTTGGCGGATCCTTGCACAGGCCGTTAGCAGCTAGCCCATCCTCCATGGTTCCCTGCTTACCTTTACACTGTGAAAAATCAGCTAAGGACAATAAAACCTTTTTTACAGTATTTTATTCATATTTTCCATATAATAATATGGAGAGGTATGGATTTGACGACACACACACTCATGAAAAAGACAAAAACAATTAGCATTCGGATTAGCAACGAGAAAAAGAGATCAACAGACAGCGACACAAAGAAGAATCGACGTGTGCCCAATGCAAGATAGGCGTGTAACCGCAGGCATGCTTTGCATTGGTTTAATCAGGACGCACTTGACATTGAATCATTAAATCTAACCAATCAATATTCCGCAGTGTATTTCGACACCCTGTCCTAATGCTTAGCCGCTCGAGTTAATTGTTTGCTTAGTGTCATAAAAATACAGTTTACGCCTTCCACAACAACACGTCCAGGTGACCCCCATGCCCACGCCCCAGGGAACCCACGCCGCTCCAAGGATCTCGAATTGGTCTAGCAGCAGCGATGTGGCTTAGTGGAATTGGCCAAGCGGAATGGGGCTGGAAAAGAGAATGGTAAGGGAAAGGGGAAGTGGATAACAGCCACGTGCAAACAAAAGGTCGTCGCAGACAATGTTGTCGCTGGAAAACTTTTAACTTTTACAAACTTAATTGTTGCCTGCTCTAAATATATAACACAGCAGGATCCACCAGCTTTGGTGGATGGTGGGTGTAGTGGGTGGTGGTTCGCTGGTGCGGTGGGCGTGGTTGCGGCCAGGCACTTGGGTGGGTGGCGGCGTCATTGCGGGAATCGCCTTTGTGTACTGGCGTTTTGCAATTTATGGCACTTTGTCTGTTTAAAGTTATATTTAATACTTTCACAATGGGGGATATTAATATGAATATTCTAAATGAGAAGTTCAACTTTCGCTCATGAAATATAAAATTCCTTTAAAAATGGCATTACAAAGTAAGTAATATAATGTTCTATCCCAATATTTTGCTTAAAAAGTTATTGTGATTTCATTAAAAACAAAGAAATTAAATCAGAGCGTCTCTTTGCTGGCTTCTTTGAAGCACACGCAACCCAACTTGGCCTATGCATGTACACCGCGTCGTATTCGTGATATTAAAAAAAATAAAAACCAAACTTTGCGAACAAACCTGAAATATGATTAATTCCAAAACCGCCGCAAGTATGCCCACAAAGCAAAGAGTCCTAATAAATTAAATTAAGGCGTCTCCCTGGTGATTTCTGAATGGCAGGTTCACCTGCGTACTTCAGTGCGCAGCTAATTCTAGAGCCTCACCATTCGCCGTACATCCCTGCGTATACGTGACGTATGCGCGACGTGAGCTGCGATTTCCGCTCGAAGTAGGAAATGGGGAATCCCCCGCCAAAAAAAAAACACGTTAACTCGGCGCATACGTCAGCCCTGAATAATGCGGGTAAGTTGGAAATTCGAAGCTGTTGCAACTCCGCAACTCCGGCAAATAAATATTCAGAATGCAATTACGCATGGAATTTGCTAGCACTTAGAGTGTCGCTTTGCCCACTTGCAGTGCCCTCGTCGCTGCTCGGCAGCTCTGCTGAAAACTTATTTAACTTTTTACGATGTCATTTGGGAAAGTTTGTAATCATTTTCGTTAGTGCATGCTTCAAAAATGGCAAAAGAAAAGAAGCCAAGAAATTATTTATACGATTTTCAGACAGTTGAAAGTGTACGACCGAGTATAAATAAAGCGCTTCCACTGCCGCTGTCGTTTCTTATTTCTTTCGATCCAAAAGAGGCTAAAAGAGCGGAGTTTTCCCAGTTTATCCGTTTTCTCCGTTTTCCCAGCGAGTCGCGCGTCTCTCCAACTGCCAGTCGAAGTTTTCAAAAATGTTGTTTTCCACTTCTCCCGCGTTTACTCGCCCAGTGTTTTTATACCCGTTACTCGTACAGTAAAAGGGTATATTGTATTCGTGCAAAGTATGTAGCAGGTATAAGGAAGCGTTTCTGACCATGTAAAGTTCATGTAAAGTTCATATGTTCTTGATCAGGATCACTAGCCGCGTTGATCTAGTCATGTTCGTCCGTCTGTATGAACGCTGAGATTTCGGAAACTATAAAAGCCAGAATATTGGGATTAACCACATACATTATTGGACTTCCTACGCAGCGCAAGTTGATTTCAGCCGAGCGCCAAGCGCACTCTAACGCCCACAATCGCCTTAAACGACTTCATAATGTGTGTGGCGCACTCATCTTTAAAGATTTCAGAAAACTATAAATGCAATTTTGTTGTACTTATTAATACCTTTCGAAATGTAGAAGAAATTTTTGAAATCTGACCATTTATTAAAAAGTTATGAGCAAGTAATAAAATGCAAGCAGTGCAAGCAGTCGCTTTGCTGCTTGCATACCTCCATTTCTCTCGCTCTTCCTTTAGCTGAGTAACGGGTATTTGACAGTCGAGGCACTCGCCTATAGCGTTCTCTCTTGTTTTTCTTCCTTTTCTTCCTCCTTTTCCTGCAAAGATCCTGAGTCAAAGTTTTGAAGTATTAGTGCGTGCAGCGATTCGGGGAGGTCGAGAATCAACTTTTACTTTCCATCCCGCTGCAGCTTGTGGCCGCAGCAGCCGTTTCCTTCAGTTAGCCAGTTATCCAGTTACCGGCTACAGCCGCAGGCCAACTGCTCAGAGCAGCTGCCACCGAAAACTTTGGGCTAATCCCCAGTCACAATCCCAATCCCAATCCCAATCTCAATCCCAAGCCACACTGATAATTTCCGGGCCGAGCTGGGAGCACATGTGCCCCACTTGTCAGTTGCAACAGATTTCGCATTGTCAGTTGCACACGAATATCACATTTGGCCACATCGGTGGCCAAAAGATCGTGCGCCAATACTAGTATCTATAGTATAGATTATATACAATTGCTTAACGGGCGAATTTCTTTTTTTAAAGCTATTTTTGGTCCATATAATTTTTTCTACCTATGACAAAAAAACAAGGAACCAACTAAGACATTATTTCCTAATGCATCGTTGAAGGTTTCCTTTGGTTCTGCTTGCATGGGACAGCTCGGAAAAAAGCTTTTAAGCTACTTAAGGTTGTTGGCAGGGCGATGTTTCCACAGGGAACGGCTGAGGGGAGGGATAAAGACCCAGCTAATGAGTTGACAGACCACGCCCCCCAACAGTGACGCAAAAAAAGAAAGGGGCAAAGGGCAAGGAGCAAAAAACAGATGGGTTACAAGTACTCGCATTTTGAGAATGAATTGGGAAGCTGGGTCCAGGAAAGTCCCCCAATGAACTCGTTTCATATGGGTCAAAGTGCAGTCAACTTCAAAATAACTTAACAATGAACTTGCTCAGAAGCAATTTCTTTTAACCAAACTAAAATTGTATTGTATTGTTTACTTAAACAAAAAAAGTTTAATAAGCGGAAAGCTGAATAACTGAAATATTTAACGTGATAACAATTAAAACAAAAGAGAGAACACCTCGACTATCAGATACCCGTTAGTAAACTAAGGGGAGTGCTAGGGAGATGAAGTCATGTAAGTAGTACACGACTGCTTGCACTGCTTGCTTTCCATTAGTTCCTCATAACTCTGTAATGAATGGTCAGATTTTAAAATTTTCTTCTACATATCGATAGGTATTAGTAAACACAACAAAATGGCATTTACACCTGTACAAAATCTGTAAAGATGTGGGCGCCAGGCTTTTATTTCTACCTGTTACATACTTTCCGACGAATACAGTATACCCTTTTTATTCAACGAGTAACGGGTGTAATCTCTTCTCTTTTATTATTCTAGGCATTTCATGATCACTTTTTAGTTCAACGTCACTTTGCAGCACAATCAACGCATTCCTTCGCAGGCCCTATAAAATAAACAGATCGCAATTCCCATGTGATGTTGGCATTTCAGTGGCCCACAAAACTTGCACTTGACATTATTGCGATTGCTGGAAAACAAACGATTATTATGACAAACTGTTTCGGTCCAATCTATGTTGGTTTCTCTCGTCGCGCAGCAACGCCTCGCATGGACTTGGATTGGAATGGTTTGGATTGGATGCGATGAGATGGGATGGGATTGGATGGGGGGCATTAATCGTGGGCGAGAGCTTGGGGCATCGGTCTGGGTAAAACGCAAAATTTGCATTGCAATTTTATTCTTGATTTAATCAAGTGCCGTGGCACAAACGCCAATTTAACTACCCACACACACAAACACAAACAAAAAAAAAACGAGTCGCAGGGCAATGAGAATGCCGTCAGACGTTGCGTATACGTAATGCCGACTAAATAATGCCCGTGTGCCTTTGGTTTGTGTGGCATTATGGCATTATGGGATTATGGAATGGTGTGAGCTTAGCGCGTAGTTTGCACCAGCCAGCCGAGTCACCGAGATGTACCAGCTGGAGAAGATCTGGGTCCTGCTGTGCCTGACCCTCGTGGGTGTCCTTGGCTTCGGTCAGTTCCACATGAAGCACTACCAGCTGCAGCGCAACTACAACACGCAGGAGGATTCCGGCGAGAACGACAACAGTGTGCTGCGTGAGTGTTGCCCTTTTGTGGGGACAAACTGTCTATCCATTGTGATCGGCACACTGAGAGAAAAGCCATTGAAAAGAAATGGTTGAATGTCCCTGAAAGTCCGAAATTAATAATTGTTAGTTTTTACACCCGTCACTCGTCGAGTAAAAGGGTATATTGTATTCGTTGGAAAGAATGTAACAGGTAGAAGGAAGCGTTTGCGACCCTAGTGATCCTGAACTAGCCGGGTCGATCTAGCCATGTCCGTCTGTCCGTCTGTCTGTCTGTCCGTATGAACGCTGAGATCACGGAAACTATAAAAGCTAGATAGTTTGGATTGACCATGCAGATTCTTGGGGTTCCTGCGTATTGCAAGTTTGTTTCATGAAGATGCCACGCCCCCTCTAACGCCCACAATCGCCTTAAACTACTTTTAAATGTTTCTGGCGCCCACATCTTTGAAGTTTTCGAAAAAGTATAAATGCAATGTTGTTGTGTTTATCTATACGTTTCGAAATGTAGAAGAAATTTTTCAAATCGGACTATTCACTAAGAAGTTATAAGCAAAGTTATAACTCAAGCAGTGCAAGCAGTCGCTTTGCTGCATGCATATCTTCATCTCCCTCGTACTTCCTTTAGCTGAGTAACGGGTAACTGATAGTCGAGGTACTCGACTATAGCGTTCTCTCTTGTTTTAAATAAGTAAGTAGAGTAGTAAAGTAAGCAGATTAAGAAAAGAAAAACCCCTAGTACCACAGGTATTTTGTTAAATAAGTTGTAATATTACAAATCTAACAATATTTTGTTGCAGGAACCTTTCGCCGCTGCATGTGGGAGCAGTCGAAGTTCCTGCCCCGCCGCCTCGTCTTGCTGAGCCTGTGCTCGAATCTCTTCTGCGAGAACAACCACATAATGCCTCGCTCCAGGTCTATTTTCGTAGTGGAAAAAATGTCTAGGCCGAATGAGTAGTTGACCAATGCAATTCTATATAGCTAAGCATGTGCACTGCCCCCAGCTTCCAGTCTCCAGTTCCCAGTTCCCAGTTCCATCCGAGCATGTCCAAGCACAATCCATCCTTGGTCCCTTGAATCTTGTAATTTTCATTTTAATCTGAACTAATGCCCCGTCCCCCGGCCACGTTGCCCGTTTGTGTCTCCTCCAGCTGCCTGGACATCCTGCCCGACCAGTGCGAGCAGGGCGATGAGGAGGAGCTGATGTACAAGCCCTTCCCCGACTGCTGTCCGGTTTACTGCAACCTGAAGCGTCGGATGCAGCGCCTGCGCACCATGCACTTCCGGCACCGCCTGCTGCGCAACAAACAGGACGGCTCCGCGGGATCCGCCGGCGGTGGATCCGCTGGCGGCGACGGTCCCAACAACGCGCTCCTCAGCGAGTTCGTCTACAACAACTACTAGGATGGATGGCCGAGCAGGGACGATGCGAGGACATCCCAGCAAATCGAATTACTATGCGATTTGTGAACTGGTCAACTTGTACTTCTGCCTGACAACTGACAACTGGAGTTCGCTCACTGAGCGGAAAATGGATCCAAGCATTTGGGCTTTGGATTTTATTTATCTCAATCTCAACCTATAGGCTAATAATGTAGGATATGATATAATATACATACGCATATAATCTGGTATTTATCAAAGTAGACGTAAAGGCCTTAAAATAAGTGTGTTAACATGTTAACTTGATATCCTCAACTGTAGACAAACAGATTGTAATTGCTGGCTAGAGATTGTAATAATCTGGAAATATAAACCCAAAAAAAAACTTGATATAAAACGGTGATCGATTTGGTATTATGTGGTATCAATTTCGACATAGAGAGAGTTTGTACTTCTCTCCCCAAAAATCGCCACATTGCTTCTTCCTATCTTTTTCGAAGTCAGAGAATCTCCGAGGAAGAGATTTCGGTAAAAACGATGTGCGTATGCAATACCAGAAATTTACCATGCGCATATCGATTTGACCGCGAAGTGTTTATTTTTGTGTGTAAATATTAAAAAAGCGACAATTCCGATTTTTCTTCAACTATTCAGCTTTATTTCGCCAGTGTCGGCTGGTTAGAGGGCTCCACTCCATCGAGAACTTACTTTTCGCAGTGGAATCACCCCAATCGAAGTTGTCACTCGTTTTTTGGCCGTTCGTCTAGACAGGCTCTCGAAAGGGTCTGTCCAAGTAGATGGGCTTTTTTCCATCGCAGTTCAGAGGCCGTGACCAAGTAGCTGCAGCCCATTGGGGTTTTTCGGGGTCTCAAGAGCTGGCCTCCTCGAAAATGCTATTTCAGGGCATTCCAGGGTGTGTGGGTGTGGAAGTGGGGACATATCCTGCAGCGCTGCTTCCTGTTTCCGCTTATCGTTTTAACACTTTTATGGAGCAGATGCAGCTGCAGAGCTTCGGTGGCCGTGCTTCTGTCTTCATTTTTATCTGCAAACAAGCAATAAATTTTATTTTAATAAGCAACACTTTTGATAGCCAGTGTTGAGCTGAGCACTCCTCTTCCTTACATCCCTTTCCTTATCGCAGCTGCACTTGTTCCATGGCTTGTCCTTGTCCTGCCAGTCGTTGGCATCCCTGGCATCCTTGCTATCCGTATCCTCGCCGCGTCCTTGCTGTGGCGCTGCAGTAAATACAAAGAATACTCGGCATCATCGGCTCACCGTTAGCTGCCATAATGTTGCGGTCCAAGGCAGAGGCGTCGAGCTCTGGGGGTAGTAAATATTTCGGCACTCTTGGGAAGGAATCAAGGAATATAACGTAGGTAGTGTATGAAATAAATTAAGGCATTTTCTAGTTAAATCCTATTCTGCACATAGACTAGCAATCAGTGATACATTTAAGCTGTACTAATATAATTACTTACTGAAGGGGCTTGTAAAGCTCACCGATAAACCGATTGCCTCTGCCTATCGAGCACAACTGTACCTTGCCCGCCTTTTGTTTGAGCAGAATCGAAACAGGTAAACGGACAATGAGAGTGAATGGCAAATTGCAAACAATTGCGAGTAATTTTCGAGACTACCGGTCCTTTGGTCCTTTGGCTGCCACGTCAATGTCCTTGGCTTTGTGGCAAAACATTACCCCAGATCCAGACCCCGATCCGGAATCCAGAATCCAGAATCTAGAGCCTGGGTCCTGGGTCCTGATAATCCCCATGGACCCGTTTGGCCACCCCCCGCCTCGTTTACTTTGTGTGGCTATAGCTGTATCCTGGCACTGGGATCTACCTCCTTAAAGGTCCCATCCCGCCCATCGTCTTATTTTTTATGTGGCTTTATGCGCCAACATCTCATTGTGCTCCATACGTGTGTGTGTTTTAGCCGTGTATGTGTGTGTGTGTGCGTGGCGCCTTGTCGTCCTTCTTGCAGCCATTGTTGTTGCATCTGCAGATGATGTTGTTGTTTTTTTTACTTTGTTGCACTTTGAAGATTATTGCACAATGCAATTTATATTTATCGTACGCTTTTAGTTCTAGCCGCTTTTTGCTAGATTCGTTCTAAGGCAAGTGCTTATGCATTTCTGCACTAGGTTTGTCTAGAGATTCGAAAAAAAAATGTTATGATTAGAAAGTTTGGAAACTAATTTTTGTTAAATTTAAAAAAAGGTTAATGGCTTTTTTTTGATAATAGTATTTTATTTGAAAGCATAAATACTTTGGGAACACATTAAAATCACTTGTAAGACTAGGATTATCATTATAATGCCGAAAACGATAATATCAGGTTGAAATTCGAGTCCTTTATAGAGGGTATATTATTTTATTGCATTGCCTATTCATTCCATTTTTTACATTTATTTTAAATTCAAATATCTTAATGATCGAGATGAGATTTTCGAGTTCTACATGGAGGGTATCTTATTTTATTTGATTGCCCCTTTATTCAATTTTCTGTACAATTTGTACATTTCTTTTAAATTCGAATATCTTAATGATCACTCACATGTCATCGAGATGAGATTTTCGAAGGGCATTTAGGCTTCATGCTCTCATAGTTTCTTTGATGTTTTTGTTTCATTTATGTCCTTGGTGATGTCATATACATGGTTGTCTGCTCGCATCTACATGTATGCATATATGTTCTTACGTCTGGTGATTTGTGGGGCGTGTTGCAGCCCCTTTGTCGTCATACATACATACTTACATACATACATGCCATACCTGCAGTCGGCAGCGGAAAGTGCAGCTGTGGGTGGGTGGGGGTGGGGGTATCTACTTTATCTGCATGTGGCCACATTGTGGATGATTATAAAAATTCAATGCATTCAAAATTGTGTTTTTGCCTTGGCAGAGGCGTCTTAGGGCAGCTTTTCTCTTCAAGACAAAGGATTTTGTGCCCAGATATCATTGTACGTCGGTTGCCTCCTTAAAGCCCAGACTTTGGTCCTTGTGACTTGGTAAGGTATCCCCGGTTGATGTTTGGTGACAATTTTAATGACTCAACGTCATGGCGACCTTTGGTGAATCGAGTGAAATGCCAAAATGTCCATTAATTAACATTGGATTGAAAAAGTTCTGGTTCTGGTTGAGCTATAGCTTCAGCTCCAGTCAAGGGACAATTCATCCCAGTGGCAGATTTAAGTTTTCTTTGTTTCGCTCCCGTTGCCGCCGCCGCTTTTCCGACTTTTCCACTTTTTCCTGGGCGCACAATTAGGCGGCGCGGACTTTTCTGGCCTGAACTCAAAACTGTTGAGTTGTCGGAGCACTTTGAGTTTTTCGCTTATTGACATTCTTCAACAAAAAATCGCCAAGGCGGAAGAAAAGGCGGCGAAGGACTGAGGCGGAGAGCACTAAATAACTTTTGAAGGAAGTTGAAGTTTGGAATCAATAATGACGAGACAGATTTTCTGCAAGTGGTGTAAGCTCAATTGAAATAAAACCAAGAGTAAATCAGAATGAAAATATCTAACTTTGTAGTTAGACACCCAAAAAAAATTGATATAAACGATGATCGATTTGATGTTATTTCGTATCAATTTTGACTTGATATTTTCGAAATGTATCAGCATATCAAACATCGCCATATTGCATATCGCTCTCTTTTTCAAAGTCAGAGAATCTCCTAGAGAGAGAACTCGGTATTGCTTTGGTAAGAACGATATGCCTATAAATACTAGAAATTTACCATGCGCATATAGATTTGATCCCGGCGTGTGTTTTTGTGTGTAGTCGTCTATTTCAATGCCTATATTCAATATTTTGTTTGCCCTATGACTCAACTATCAGATACCCGTTACTCTGTTAACCGATCTCCAAATAATTCTGCCCCTAGATGGCGCCACAACAGTTCACTAAATAAAAGAAAATCGATTGAGAATTAAACTAAATTTAAATAAACCATTAAATCCATCACTTAGTAAAAAACCTTCTGTTATTTTTATTTTGAGATACATTTTCACTTTAGGGTAAACTCAGTTCATTTACAAATAGTTTTGGTGCCTAGAAGCCCATTTTGTTGAGGGCATCGGCGGCAGCCAGTCCCATTTCGTTTTCCGTCGATCCTTCGGGCTCCAGGCACAGGATATCCCGGCTGACTTGGAGCAGCTTTACGACCTCCTTGAGTCGCCGCTGGAACTCCTGACGTGAGATCTGTCCATTTTGGATGGCCGACTGTGCGAGGACCATGACGGGGGCATGAAGCTCGTACATGATGAGTCCTGCGATTGGGAAGTTAAGGGTTACAGATGTGTTCAAGGAAAACGGATAGGGAACCCACCTCTCAGACGCGTTAGTCCCGGATCGAGTACGTCGACTATTTCCAGGAACTCCCGGCAGTAGCTCTCCTTGCGGGCAATATCCTCGGGCGACATCTGCGGCAGCAAATATCCTTTGATACGGCCGTATATCTGGCACAAGGAATATTTTGCGGAGAGCAGGAGGTAGTGGTTCGGTCGCAGGATATCCCGATATCTGATTGATTAGCAATAGGGGAGCCAAGAAAATAATGGGAAATATTAGTTCCAGTTTCATATGCGTTCATCGGAAGAGATATGACAAAGTAAGAGAATTTTAAAATGAAAGAATATTAAAATATTTAGCATTTGTCAAAGAATTTCTTCTTTTGCAAAATAGTAAAGCTGTCGCACTCGAATTAGGTGGCCATTTTTTCCATATTGTGACTGAACTGCCGAATCGGGCTAAAATGATTGTTCAAATTAGTTAAAGCTTGTATGTAAGTGCAGAATTTTCTGTTTGGTTTTTGTCCATAAATATTCGCATTTGCTATATTCGCATTTTTCTGTTTTGTATATTACTCCACACACCTTAGGAGAAAGTTCTCCAGTCCGGGAATGTCGTGCACATCGATGGCCTCCAGGTCATCGTTGATGCGGTCCAGCTTTCGCTCCACATCCTCTGCCCCGATTTGGTGGGAGCAGCGATCGCAGCTAATCAGAGAGGGTGAATAAAGTGTCAGTATTAAACCCGCTTGGCCCAGGATTATAATATATGTATATATAGCCCTTGAGGACCACTCGCTGCCAGTGATGGGTGCGAAATTCGGGTTTTGACAACTTCATTCGATCTAAGATATATTTGTTCCTATATAATTTGATTTTATCCTATTTATAATACATATATCAATTGTAACACCTATAAAAGGGCTTACTCATACAGTTTTTATACTTTTTGTTCGAATAAAATATAAAATCTAAAGAAATATGCAGCATACAAATCTTATATCAATCCAAGTTCAATTTTAATTACCTATTTTAAAGGGTTACTCCCATAGTTTTCATAATTTGAAGTCGAATCAATAGAATTTATAGATGATTACATTCATCTATAAATTCGGAGGAAATATTAAACGTGAAGCTCCAATATTTTATTTATTTTATGATCTTTAATCTCATTAATATTCCATTAAAAGGGTTCCTTCATAATTCTACGTCGGACCTCAAAAATCTAGTCAAGTGAAAATGCTAACCTACATGTGTCTTAGGAATTTCACTGCCCACCACCGTTACCGCCTCCATCTCTACTCACGCCCAGTCGCCGGTCTGCTCCAGGGGATCCACCGCCCGCACCGATCCCGCCCGGCAGGTGGCGCACACGAGGGCGCTGCAGTCGGTGCCCAGTTCGCGGGGATCGGCGCAGCGCCGGCAGCGGCACCAGAACAGTTTGCCCTCGTGCATGAAGGCCCGCCGCTTGAGGGTGCCCTGCAGCGTGTACGCATAGCTGAGCGTCAGCGCTTCCCGCTCGCGCACGCGCCGCGAGGTGCGCAGCAGGATGCCGAAGGACTTGGGGTCGTCCGTGTGCGCCGTGTTGGGTGTGCAGTCGTGCGCGAGCAGGAAGGCGCTCGGATATAGCGTCCGCGCCTTGGCGCCATTCTGGCCGATCTCGAAGCAGTTGACGTCCAGGATGCCGCACACCTCGTGCACCTGCTCCGCCTCGAAGTCCTCCAGTTGCCAGGCGACGCGCAGCCGCTGCACCACCTTCTCCTCGTAGTGGCGCCACAGGACGGCGTTCAGGCGCCGCTCCTCCGTGTGCGATTCCATGCGGGCGATCAGCGCGAACTGCTCCGGGTCGTGCTGGCGCAGGAGGAGGATGCGCACGATCATCACCAGCTCGTAGAGGTCGCGCACTTCCGCCGGACCGGCGCGATCCGTCAGCAGTTCGCCGGCGACCGCCCGCCGTTCGGCGTACAGTTGGCACTCGGTTTCGGTGTGACCATGCCTGCGTTTGAGGCCCGAGCAGCTGGCGCCGCAGAGTGGCCAGGCGCAGTTGGGACAACGGTACTGGTCCGGTTGCAGGGTCACCGGCTGATAGCAGCCCAGGCACACGGGATCGCCGCTCACACAGGGCCCAATGGCCAGGGGCTCCTCGCGGATGAGGATTTCGCCAGCCTCCAGCTGGCGGCTGGCCACCAGGTATCGGCCATATATCTCCGATTGGGCGACCCGAAACGGAGCAGCCTCCTCCGGCGAGCAACTGGCCTCCTCCTGCTCCTCCTCCTTGGCCGGCTGTTCCTGTTTATCCCTCGACTGCTGACCCCTCTGGTGTCTGGCTCTGTTGCTGTTCTTGTGGTGATTCTGCGGGAAGCACGAGCACAGGAGATGAGAGCACTCATTAGTGGTGGCGTCCGTTGCTAATTGTATTCTAATTGCTGTCCCCTGCTCTCGCTCATTAATCACTGGTTCGGCCCACTGTCACCCCCGATAGGCAGGCCACTGACCCACCCACTTTCCACTATCCCACTCTCTACCGTTGTCAACAGCTGGCACTTAAATGCCACTCAGCTGGCCGCAACAGGTGCTCGTTTGCACGACGCACGACCCCTTCCCCATCGAGAAGTCCCAATCGATTTGGCTTAAATGAACATGCATCGGGCCGACATCCTGTGCCAGTTTCGATTTTCTCATTACTTGCCAGGCTTATTAGCAAGCTGTTTAAACCAGAGGAACTATTAATGTGTTTAAAACCCGCATTTCCTAACTACTCAAATAAATCAAATGCTAATCTAGAGTTTCACCGTATCACAAATATATACATTTTGCAAAAATATTGTTATAATTTAGATAATCATCAGATACAAACTGGAAAGGAAGCTAAGCATTATCAAACAAATTAAACTTTTAACATCTAAGGTATTTCAATTTATATAGATGTATTACAATATTTCGTTGTTGGTGTCTAGTTTCTTCGGAAATGCTTATACGAAATTAGCTCCACTACATTTCAACAAATCTTTCAGTACTCTTTGTAAAACGTTGCCAAATTCTACTTTTAGCTCTGCAATTGCATTTAAAGCATATGTATGTAAATTGGCTCATTCCATATGATACGTACTGGATTGTTGCCAATGGTTTCTAATATCTTTATTTCTGATAAATTGGTATACTTTAAGTGATGATACACTAATGTTTTTGACTTTTGGCAAAATACTAATTTGTAAAATATTACACAAAAATGTAATCTATTTAAGTTATTATGATTTGTACAATTTGTACTGAAACTGATTACCAAATATCCCATTGACTGCAATATAGCATTTAAATAATATTCTCTGTGTAGCCATTTATAAAAATGTATCAAAATTATTTCAGCATTAAATCAATAGGGAACTTTTGGCAACCTCGTTCTCTCTCGTTTTTACTAGTGTTTGACTTTCACAATTAGTTAATTTATATTAAGCTCTTCAGAAAGCACATAAAATGCAATGTAATTCTTTAAAGATGTGTTTTTTTTAATTTGGTAAAATAAACAAACGGGCTATCTCTTAATCATGTTGTTAATGGACCCAAGACCTGCACAAATAAATCTGTGCATACTTATCGGACAATTAAAAGCATTGGTTAATCCACTACTAATTGATGAAGCTCATTTTTGTACCCTGGCAGTGGGTATTATAATATAAGTCATGACCATCTGCACTGAGCGAGCCAATATAAGCAGACTAGTCTCTTAGTTTTAACAATAATCTTTTTTCTATTTCGGGTGGTATATAAGACTTATGTTATTAGTAGTAAATAATACAAAAGTTTTAAGATGAATAATTTGTATGGATGTTAGCGCAACATTTTTAATATTTATCGTTACCGGACGACTATATCCTATAGTGCTTATAAGAAGTGGAGAGCTAAAGAAAGAGCATTTATTCTTCGGCTTGCCGAAAAAACTTTATTTTCTTGACAAACATTTAAAAATGCCCCTTTCAACATTAAAGGGTTGACAAAGCTCTTGTATTGAACGACATTTGATTTAATGGAATGTCTTGTGCGTAATTTGTGGAATATTTCCTTAGCCATAAGGGCTGCGGATGCAATGTGGCTACCGGCAGCCCAGTGATATATTACCAGGCATTGTGTGAGCTCCTAACCGATTTCGATAATGATTCATGGCCAGTTTGTGTATGGAAAATCAATTTCCATACTTCTGGCTTCGCTCAACGCCTGCATATCGGATTCATTCATATCCGACTTATTTATAGGCGGCGACTCTTTTGAATATCGCCGAGCACACATTGCGTTCCGTTACGTTCCGTTATAAATAAAACAAAACACAACACAACAATGTGGCATCATGGCATCGCACCACCATCCTACCAACCCATCGAATCTTCGCCCCACCACCCCACCACCCAACCACCCGGCACAGTGGTTCACTCTCCGATTTCCTTTTCATCACCACAGAAAAAAAACGGAAGAAAAAAGGCGGGCTATGGCGAATACTGAACACAGAATATCCAAAATAGATTTTTGTTGTTTTGTCGGGTGGTTGCGGCCTTTCAGGAATTTTTATACGACTTCATGGTCTCCGCGATTGTAGTGCACCACTCGATGGGGGGATATGGGATCGGAATCGGAATCGGATCTCGATTGTAACTCGTGGGCCTTATTTGCCAGGTCAATAAAAGCTCTCCCACGTGCATATATAATCAGTATATAGAAAACAAATTCAGGAAACTAAAGATAGATAGATAGAAAGACGGATTTTCCAAAATATATCACATACACACAAAATAAAACACGTTCCCGTAAAATCGATATGGCCATGTAAATTTCAGGTCGTGCAAAACCCATATCGTTTTTACATGAAATACCCTTTTCGACCAGGTCAAATTGACCTGGCCACATATCAAATTAAAATTGATCTTAGATAATGTAAAATCGATCTACGTTTCATATCGATTTTTTGTTGGTGTACTATGTATAATCGAAAAGTCCAGAAAAAAGTAAATTTTTTTAAAACAAATTGAAATTTGTGAAAACCAAGAGGAAATTTTCTTTGTGTGTATGTAAATGTGCTTTTCATTTCACTGTTACTATTTGCAGTTGTCTGTGTGGTAAATTCATTTTTAATTATGCATCCGCCCCGCCCACTGCCCACCGCCCACTGCCCATTGCCACGCCCCCTGCGCTACCTGCGGTGTTTACTTTTTTTCTTCCCGGCATCGCTTTTATTTGTATTTAAATTTGATTTTATTTTATTTTATTTATTATTTCGCCCGCCGCTGCTTGTTAATTGATTTTAATTGATAATTTTTACGCGGTGCACACGAGTTATTTAAAAGGCCGCTCGCATTTAATAGATATGTTTAACAACTCGTCAATTAATCGTGCCTGTAAATCGCGCCGAATAAATGTGTCAGCAGATTGCAGTGAAAAGGAAAAACAGCGGCCAGTAAAATAGGTAAAAATAAATAAATACAACTTCTGGCCACGCGTTGTTCGAGCCGCGACGCACAAATTGCAACTGTCGAGTTGTCGTCGAACGTCGGACGTCGAAAATCGGGAGACGGCGCTACGCCCAAGTTGTTGGCACACATTCAAATTCAGATTTAACGGGTCCGGCCCGGCCCACTCACACACACACAGGCACTCTGACAGACACACACTAGCACAGTTGATATATTTTTAAAAATTTATGATATTGAAAACATTTTGGCCACAAGTCCACTGAGAGCAGCGCATCTGATTAAAAGTTCGCGGCACCTCAATGCCACTGTCAAGATGAGTTAAATCGCTCATATATATCGCGATCGAGCTCTCATCATTTATTTCGGATATTTCGTTTATTTCGGATTCGTTTTGGGACCTCTGGCAGGCCAGAAATAAATCAATTTGATTTCGACTGGGAACACACAATTAAGCAGCACTTTTAAAGCGAGAGAACGATGCAATTGCAGTGGAGGAAAAATAAACATATTTTGGTTGATTTTAATTTCTATATACACAAGCATATATCTTAAGAATTTTTAATAAAAATCTCATACTTTTCTTGATGGCCAATTTAATCAGCATAAGTTTCGAGATATATAGCTGTTTTGTTCTCATTTTTAAAGGCTGCTTTAGTATTTTATATAATTAAAATGTACCCATCAACACACTAAAAAAACCCGCCGGGATGAAATCGATATGGTATTTATGCGCATATCATTTTGACCAGCAATACTGGCAAAATTGGTATTGAGTAATATCATTTTGCCGATTTCTCTTTCTCGAAGATTCTCTGACTTCGAAAAATAGAGAAAGATGCAATATGGCGGTTTAAATTACGAGAGTTGAAGCGAGTATATCCAATTCTCTCAATTCGAAGTAGAGCGAGTTAGTTATTTGAGTGGGAGGGAGATAGACACATTCGAAATTGGAACTGGCCTACTTAGAACATGTTGTTTACATTTCGAGCATATCGAATTGAGATGCCGCATATCGAGTCAAAATTGATACCTAAAATCAAATGATACATAATATCAAATTGATCATCGTTTCATATCAATTTTTTTTGGGTGAACAGATAAGAAATATTGAAAATATAATCTATTTTATGGACTTTAAATATGCAATCAAAATAATTAATTCAAAGTGCTTGCCCTATAGACTCTCTTCAGTATGTCATGGCTTTGGGTCTTTGGGGGCATTAAATGCCTGATGCACAAAGGGAATAGATATGACCTTTGCAGGGCACGATTGTAATAGAAAACCCTTGGCTAACACATCCCAGCAGGCTCTATTTATGCACGGGTTTGGGTATGCGCACACGTCTGGCCATTTAATAATTTATTTTTACCTGAAATCTGTCAGAAGTGGCCAGGCACATATCTGCAGATGTGCATCCCAAGTGCTCGGCAGGTATTTGGAGGCCTTGCCACCCACTAATCCCCACCACCCACCGCCCACTAACCACCCCAGCACCCAACCACACAGCAATCTCTGTCACATATATCTGCGGGGCCAAGTTTCGATTCTCTTTGGCCATGAAGTGCCGGATCCCGGAGCGGAGTCCGATGATAAATAAAATTGCTTTTCAACCGACTCGCCACTAGATGGCCAAAATTCTGGCTGTCAGTGGCAACTTAAGCCGACTTAACAAAGTCCCGGCCTGCTTCCTGTTGATATTTCCAAAAATTTACCAGCCAAATGCTTGCGATTTATGCAATTTTGTTTTTATGGTGTGTCAAAAGTGTTCATAGAGTCGTCATCGTTTTATCCCCTGCCCCCTTTTTCATCTCTATGTGCGAGGGCATTTCAATTAGTTTTGAAACGATGCCGAAGGCCAGCTTTTTAGTTGCAGTTGCAGTTGATGTTGCTTCTTTTTGCTGCTGCTGATTTTAATTGTTTTCATTGCATTCGCCTGCGGGCAGTAGGGAAAACAACTAGACCAGCATCGGAAATGATCTAGATTCGGCAGGGTCTTTGGGCTCGAATTTGGTATACCCATTTACCATATCTACCATATTTTGTAGATGTAGTAAAACCATTGAAATGTGTATAACATAAAAATAATTCATTAATAGATCTTAATATTTATACCGAAAGTTTAGACTAGTTTTCAACATTTTTATATATTTTTCCCAAGAAATAATCTCCAAACCATTGCGCAAAAATAGAAGCTAACTGCAATGTAAGTAATTACATTTTAATGATGTTTAGGTAGGCATTTTTAATGACCAATATTAGCTCTTCTCCATGTATGGCTTTTAATTAAGAGCTACCATTAATCAATAAAAAATAATTCATGGCAAACAAAATTGATTGAAAAAGCGAAAGGTCAACGGTTAGATAATTACTGAACCTATTCTGCATTATTCGTGTGTACATGTGAAAAGCCAAATTATGTAAACATTTTGCGTAATTTATTTTCCATTTGTTTGCCCAAATTGATTCTCTATTCTCTATAAAGTGAAATGTTTATTTTCGCAACTGCATTTTATTCGTATATAGTTGAAACTATAACTTTTCGAGACTTTTTGACTCGAAAACGCATCTTTCCAGACGAAGGATACGGATACTTCGATGTTACTCAGGTGGAAAAGGCAGCCGAAAAGTATGCAGAGCTAAATGGCCGCAGGGGATGCATCATGATGGTGTTAGTGTGGGTGTGTGGGTGTCAGCCATCTTCCATCGCCGTGCATGTGTATTGGTGGCACTACTGTGCGGAATGACATCAAATTTGCATGTATTTATGTACATAACCTCGCACGCATCCGCTTTGTTTATGATCTGGAGCGGAAACGAGACGCATGTGGCATCCACACGAGGACTCGCTTCGACATCCTCCTCGCCCGAAGGCGCGCCAAATGCGCGACACCCAAAAACAAAGTGAACCCTTCGACAAAAGCGGCCGAATCGGAGGATGCCCAGGATGAAGTGGATGGGTCGTAGGATGGGATGTCCTGGGGCAGTGGCACAAGTTTGCCTATGCGGCAAATATTTGCCAGTCAGCCGGGGCTAAAGTCGCTGATACACTCGGAGAAAGTCGGGGAGCTGAGTGTACTATTAAGTCCACTGTGGTTTTTATCACTCACTGATAAGCTGACATTTTAAAGTATTTTGTTGAAAATTATCAACTTAAACTGAAGCCAAAATGAAACTGCATTTTAAACGAAATATCTAAAAATCCTACCTTAGTTAAGGACTTGAAATATACATAGTTCGGCCTATATGAAAATGTTATAGACACAATTTGCCAGGATGTGAATAAATCCTTTGTATTATATTTATTTTATAGCCCAGCGATACAAGTGTACACTTATAATTATTGCTCTAGTCACATTGGGTTGAGATTCAGAATCTATTTTTCAATTATTAATAATTATTTCAATAATATAAACTACTAACATCAAATGGTTGTAGTTTCTTAAATACCATTATTATTATTTTTAATATATTTTAGATTAATTTTGTTGTTGTTGTTATTACTAACTAAACTAATCTAACTAACAAATTTCATCCACAAATTCTATTTATATTTTAAAATTTACCTACGAATTCAATATGCAAATTTTCATTTACACAAATAAGGTGATAATTTATTAATTTGTATTTATTGGTTTTCGTTTAATTAAATTTAATACATATAAGGTTTATTTAAATTTTTTCGTGTGTTGCATGTCTGAAACTGTGTATATTGTTGTTGATGACTTTCAGTGTCAGCATAAACGTCTCTCGCCCAGTCGCCTTCCAGTTGCTCCAAGTCCAACTCCAAGTCTATCCAAGTATGTCAACCTGAATCCATTGTCTGGTTCGGGTCCAGCTAACTGCACTTCCCGATTTCGCACACACTCAGACGGAAGGACGGGAGTGCCAAGTCCAGCATTAAGTTGGCTGTAATTGCGGCCGGTAAATGCATTCTCATTCGCCTTCAGTCCGAAATTTCAGATGTGCTCGGCAGCCCTATATTTGGATTTATTAAACACATTAACGAGGAATAGGTGCTGCTGACTCACCACTCAATGGCTACGGGCTTGGAGTCAGGCGTTCTAATCATTTCCTATAATGTCCATATCCTATAATGTGACCATATATATATAAGTTCTAATATAGGGTTGTTGCTCAAGCTATGATTCCTCATCATTACTTCTTACTTGCCCACTTAAGGTTCTGAAATTAGGGAGTTTGTGATTTACTTTTACGAGGATTACTTATCATAATTTATTCTTAGATTTGGAACACACTATATGATTTTAAAGGATTATTTCTAATTACATTCAAATAGAACGTACATATGTTGGAGGAACGATCGAGAACGGCACATTTTCTGGACTTGATTGCTTTAAGAGGTGTAGATTGATTCCAAAGAACCCTAAAAAATCTACACCCCAGGTTTCAGGATCCTTTTTCCCATTTCTCTGAGCCTGAACCCGAACTCCTTGTAGCTGATTTTACTCGGACCCATTATCGCTGCCGTCATCGCCATTTGTTGTGGGTTATCACGGCAGGTTGTCGCCTGATATTACGGCCATATGGCGATGGCGATGGCCTGCAGCACTGAAAGGAACTCACCACTGAGCAGGTCCTTGCAACCGATTTCGGTGGGCCCAAACGGGGAGGGGGGTGCGAAGGTATTGGGGTGCTGGGGACACAAACGGCGCAGCGGCGGCGCAACTGCAAGGATAATGCCGAGTGCCGAACGGAGCCGAAGGACCAAAGCCGAGGGGCCACGAAGTAGACGAGGCACCGCTGCTACGGAGCCTTTATAATTCACCACGCGACCAGAAGAAGGCACAGTCGTCGACCGGCTTTCGCAGCGTGCGCCTCGTAACCCCGAACTTTTGGCCGTGTTCTTCCTAGCCCAATTCGAACGTAACGAACGTAAGCCAAATGCTGTCAACACGTGTGGGGACTTCCTTTTGTTTACGTGACAAGGATCGCTTGTTGTGCGTGCGGCGACTTATTGGATTTTGATATGGAACAGGATGGGCTTGGGATTGGGATGGCGATAAGGATAAGGCCCTCCTCGTTTCCCCAAATGTTTTGTATTTTTTTTGTTGAGTGAAACTTGAAACGCTTGTGCGCGCGAAAAGGAGTGAAAAGTTATTAATCATTAAAGGACATTTATGTCGCGTGCTGTCACACACACACACACACACACTCGCGCACACTTGCCGCAAATTTAGTTTGCCTTGTGGTTTCTCTTTTGTTTTTTTGTTTTTGGGCTGCGGGTCGCCGATGCTTACGAAATAATTTATTTGCCCTCATGCAGACAAGCAGCGTCGCATAATATTTATTTTCGGGCCCTCGCACCGTCCGAAAGTCCCTGGAAAACTCATCAAAGTCCTGCGCCAAATTTAAAACAACGCGGCAAGTGAATGCTTTCGAGTGGATGTTTTTGTGAATGAGTGGGTGAGTGGGTGAGTGAGTGAGTATGAGTGAGTAGGAATGAATGGCCGAGTGCAGTGGAAAGTGCTTGCCTTTGTCGCGGTTTTTGGCGAATGATTGACAGATCTCAAAGTGAATCCTAAAGGAGGCAGTTGGCATTGTGTTCCATTCAAAACCAGTCAATTGGAAGATTTTAGCGCTGTTCCTCTGCCAATTTCAGAATGAAAAGGCACTTCTGATTGTATTTATAAAGTGTGGCTTCTTGAGAATTTAAAAATGAAACTAACAAAAATTCGTAAAAAATTATAAATTACTATTATAATTAAATTCTTAAAGTTAATTACATCAAAATCAATTAACTGTTGTGATTAATTTATTTTGCCCTAAAAAGCTCAAGTTTCTTCAAAAGCATTGGGCACAGAAATCATCCTTAAGCTTGAGATCAGTTTCATAAGAAGTCGAGTTTCTCCAATTGATTTCGAGTGATTTCCGCAATATTTCGATTCAGGTCAGTTTGAATCCCCTGCTACGCGCGATTCCAATTCACTTTGCTCTCACTGAATTCACGCGTTGTTATCCCCACTTTGCCGGCTATAAACAGACCCGGAATCACTCCGATCGAATGAATCCCCGCCAGATTGAGTGCGACTGTTTAAATCACACGGCGCACACTGCCAGTGGAGCGCCATTTTACGAGTGGATTGAATCATCCGGGTCACATGGAGACGTGGAGGACTTACGAGCGTCGCAACTCGCGAGTTCCTGTAGACAATAAAGGAAAGGAATCAGGACGGCACGGAGGAAAAATCTTAGTAGATGTGACGAGTTCTCCTAAATATATTTGAAATAACTACACCCAAAAAAGATATATGATATAAAACGATGATCACTTTAATATTATGTGATATCAATTTTGACTTGATATGCGGGCACCTCAATTCGATATGCTCGAAATGTTGAATGTTGGTTTCTCACTCCCACTGTAACTTTAAGCCCCTCTTTCTCCCTCTATTTCGGATTGAGAGGATCTTTGAGAGAGAGAAATCTGCAGAATGACATTATTTAATATAAATGTTACCTGTATTGCCTGGTAAAAACGATATGTGTTGGCAATACCAGACATTTATTTTGCGCATATCGATTCGATCATTCAAGATTCAATTTATGGCATTTCCCAACAGGCACGAATTTTTCCCAGTGCAGGTTTTGGGACTGGATGGGACTCCAACGCCCCACTTGGGCGCTGACACAGCTGTTAATATAAATTTCCGCTGTCTGTTGCGATTCGCTTTGGCAACGATTTATGAAAATTGAAGTCTTTGTTTTATTATCCCGGACACGGCAATGGCAATGGATGGAGGTGGACTCGCAGGCGGAGATGGATTCGGCTTCGGATTTGGAGTTGTAGGTGGAGTCGAAGTCGGAGTTGGAGTCGCGCGTCCTCCTTTGTTGCCATTTGCTCAATATTTTATGCAAAGCAGGCCAGTCCTTCGGCGGCAATGATTTACAGGCAGAAGAAGGTAGCGGGCTAGCTGGTTAGATGGTTATGGGGTTAGCTGGCTAGCTGGTTAGCCCGTTAGCCCGTTAGCCCTCCCCAAAGCGACCTACTTTGATTTCGTTGGCCGTGTTTAGAGTTCATATTTGTGCGTTGTCGATTTTTGTGTAATGCCTTTCGTCGTCCTGTCCCGTTTTGTGTTTGTTTTTTGCCTTTTGTTTGCCTTTTGTTGGCTTCGATTTGGCCAGGACCTGAGGGCCCCCCTTCCCCCTTTCTCTATTCGAATTGCTGCCCATAATTCAATTTTAGTTTTAATTTCCGCTCTTGGGCGTAAATTGCATTTGCATACTAATACATCAGTGGGTGGATTTTTGGGGTTGGCCTGTATCTGTGTGTCTGTCTGTGTGTGTGTGGCACGGACTCAAATTCGGAAAATCAAATACGCAGGCCAAATCCGCACATAGACCGCATTTCGATCCGATTCGGCGAGACGACGATGTCGATGCTGCTGCTCCTTTTGGCCGGGCAGCTACTGCTACTGCCCCTCGTCGCCGGCGGCTCCTGTCGGGAGGCGCAGCTCTGCTGCAACGGCCGCGACTCGTCCTGCGTGGTCCAAAAGGCCCCCATTAACGCCATCATCGAGGACCTCAGCGACAAGCCCTGCTACTGCGACCACGCCTGCCTCAAGCTCGGCGATTGCTGCGACGACTTCAAGGACCACTGCGGAGGTAAGTGCCATCTGTGTGCCAGGGTAAACTATTGAATATATCTGAGTGCATGCCAATACTTAATCCTATGTAAACGGGAAAGGATATCTGATAACGAAACTTAAGGACTGCGTACTTGATCTAAACTTATATTTATGTTGTTGAGTTCATGGCAATATTTGATAGATTTGTTTAAAGAATTTGTTCGTCTAACCGTATCTAACTGTTTAATCATCAATTTTAAAGAGTTGTCTTATTGCCAGAAAATCCTGCCTATAAGTTAATAAGAACTATATAATTCATCAACCCATTACCATGATCATGTTGTGTTTAGTTGGTAATAAAGTTAAATTCGGTTTCCTCTTACATTACATATTTTTACACGAACTCGTAATTGGTTGTAATTTCTTAATACCTATCGAAATGCAGAAGAAAATTTCAAAATCGGACCATTCATTAAAAAGTTACAAGCAAATAATGGAATGCAAGCAGTGCAAGCAGTCGATTTACTGTAACGGGTATCTAATAGTCGAGCTGCTCGTCGATAGCGGTTTCTCTTGTTATTTATATGTTTAGGATATATGAAACTATTACTATAACTCACTCCTTTAATAAGTTAAGTTATTTGAGTTAAAATGCATTTCTTAGTTGTAATGATTTGCAAAGTTTGCGGCTGATTGAGCCATGTTTGCTTTACCCAAAGTTTAGTTGCAAACTAATTTCGCAAATTGCAAATCTCGCATGAAATTGAACAGCGTAATTGCGATTGTAATGATGGGAGAATAGTATAATTTAGTTTGCACTTCTTTACAGAGAGTTCATTATCAAAGCCTAAACTTTAGTGATGGGCAAACCGTAGTATATATGTGTATGACTGAGTCAGATTGAACGCGAAATGCCGGACATGACTGCGGTTTCGGATGCATATGGAACTATGGAGGGTATATCCTGGCAGACAGGCCGACAGACCGACAGACATACGCACCGCACACACTCGTACGCAACTAGGACTACTGTGGTCGTAAAAAGGCCAACTTAATGGCCATATCCCGGGCTAAGAGTCTGCATTCATGGCTCGTTGGGTCCGCATGGCCTGCGTGCTCGTGTGCGTGTGTGTACAGATACAATTTGTTCTTGTGCCTTTTTTTGTGGAAAGTACAATAGCTAAAGGGCTTTAATTTTATTACATACAGCAAATAAAGTCAACGAACATGCGGCGGCCTTCCAAATTAAATAAGACGCAGACACGAGAGATAGGGACTTGGGCTGAAGTTGGAATTTTTCGTGCCAGCTGCGGCTACAAGTTGAAAGATGCCAAAAATAAAAATAAAGACAAAGCGACAGAGACAGAAAGAAAATGCAAACGAAAAAATAAAGCCAAACTACGAGGAGCACTGTTTTGGTGTTTTGGCAGAGGGTATGGCAGGCGGAGGAGCGGAGGTTCCCCAATTGGAATCCGGAGCTGGTTTCGCCGCAGAAGGCGCCACCGAAAGTTTACTTAATTTTGCATTAAATTTGATTTCATTTCCCGGCGCACTAGTGCTCGATCCCCATTCTCCTATCCCGCCATCCTTTCTCCAACTAAAAGTCTCCGCCCAAGTCCGTCCATCTGGCAACCGGAAGTTGCCATAAACACGGATCCGTCGAGAATGGAGATGCGATGATGCTCGCCAGACAATGACACCCATTTGATGTGTCTGCTGACTGGCTGGTGGATTGGGATTGGTATTGGGTTTGGGGATACCGGGATGGTATCCCACCTCCTAGAAAGGTACGGCCAAGGCCCACGAGAAACTCGAGCTGTCTGACAAGTGAGTGGTAGTAAATGCCTGCCAAAAGCAAGAACACTTGTGTTCCGACAGGCTACACTATCTCCAGATAGTTAAACTTTAAGTGTAAATTTGCCATTAAATTATTTTAAAAAACCTATAATATAAAATGTACATACACCGAGGAGAAAAAACACTGTCTACAAAAATTTTTCTTGATTCAAGAACATTGTCCCCAAAGTTAGGAACAATCGTTCTTTAGTATTTCCTATTAAAAAAAAGTTGTTCACTTAATAACTTTTTTCTTAACTTTGGACTGTCTTTTCTTTCTGTAAATAAACTTACATTTTAAATAAATATTTTCTATGATCGAGTCAAATTTACAATAAATGGGCTTACTGACATGTACGAAATTATAAATTATTCAGATACCCTCTAACTTGTAGGAACTGGAATGTAACTAATAACGATTAATTGAAATTCATTTAGACGAAGAACAGAGTTATTCAAATAACTGCTTGGCGAATGTGAACGTGCATAAACCTTTTGCGGATTTAATCGGTTTTTGAATAAATTCTCTGTAAACATCCCCGGACTCTCGAGCGCTCCTTCAGACTTTGTTTTTATTTTATGGTCGGTCTGCCCGGTTGGCTCGAGGATTAAAGTTGAACGTCTATAACTACCAATTAAGTTGGTAAATATATAGTCTTATAAACATGCGAGGCGGACCGACCGACAGACAGACAGAGAAACGAGGCAACAAAGCAGACAGAAACGGAGGATTTGTCTGTACAAAGTAAGGAAAATGCGTATGAAGCGATAAATGTCAAGTTAAAAGGGAAAACAAGGCTCGAGGGGTCGTAAAGTTGCCGGGCAAAGGGTCCAAGGACTCCGTCTTCAGATCCCCATCCCGAAAGGTCCTGGGATAAGCATCCTTGGAGCATCCGCTGGCAGTTACATATACTCCTCTCCGCCGGCGGCTCAATCAATCAAAGTCCTCTTTGTGTGGGAATAAATGAATGTAACTCTGGCAGATAACATTCACATTGCGCATATTGATTCGAAATCGGCCCCCGAATATCCATATCCCGCAGCCCACAGCCCATTTCCCATCCATTAAAGCATTGGCAAGCAACAAATGGTCAACAAAACTGTCGACCGGCCATTCATTAGAGTGGCTGGCATGGCCAACTCATCAAACTCCCATAATTCACGCTAATTAGTTCGACGAAAGGCAACAGGCGATGTGTTGGTGGGTCCTGCGTCCTGCGTCGAGGATATCCTGCCCCGCCATCGACTTTTTTCGCCTTTTTCCGAGCCTCTCTTTTTTATTCTAGTATTTCGCCCGTAATTGATGACAACCATTTGAATGTGTCTGCCCGCCTCGGTTTGTGTGACCTTTTGTCCCGAGGAGCACAGCCCATTTGGACCTGCGGGGGTCCTCGTAAAACAGTTGTAAAAACCGAATGAGCACTGCAAATCAACAGTTTTGGCCCCTGGATTAAATTATTATTTATAACGATTTGGGGAGCGGGATATAAAAATAATATATGCAGGGCTAACATATTACATTTGTCAATTAAATTGTTATTAAATGACTTTGGTGTGACAATTGTTGTTAAAAAGTATAATATTGTAGAAACTTTGTTAATTTTCCTCTGAAATTTCATATTTTTCTACCAATTACTCATAAATTGAAAGGGAAAGAAAGCTATGAGCAAATAATGGAATGCAAGCAGTGCAAGCAGTCGATTTCCTTACTTTTACGATAACTTCATCTCCCTCGCACTCCCTTTAGCTTAGTAATGGGTATCTGATAGTCGTGCACTAAGCTGGTAACTCCCGTAATTTGAACCTTTGTTGCATAAATATTTAACATTTTTACGAATGCAGCCCTTAAAGGCCTCCAAAGTTAAATAACTACAAAAGACCGGAATAAGATGGCCTGGTCTCTGCTCCGTTCTCTATCCTCCACTTTATCCCCATCCTTGTGGCAAAAGGAAACCAGTTGAAAGCGTGAGCCTCGGCCAAATGAAACACATTTGCGTCAAGACTTATCAAATCAAATAAATCAGTTGGAGAGTAAAAGGCAATGGGAGCGCACAAAGGATGCCGCAATCTTCGAGGTATTTTCGTTCTTCCGCCAGGAGAGACAGAGACTGGGTACTCGTCCTCCATCCTGGGGTTAGGATGTTTTCATATTGGGCCACTGAGTTGTTTGGTCGGTGGAGGATTAGGGAGATCATCGCTTGAGCGATGACAGCGATCAAAACTTTCGACAAGCCCATCGGGCGCTTAAAATTGCTGGCTAAAATTGACAGTCAGCGGGCCGTAATGAATGAAATGGCTTTCAAAAACGGATTTAGGTATTAATTATAATCAAACTGTCGGCACTCATGCGGCGGAGCTGACGACGTGCAAACAATGGTGGGTCTATAGGTCGGTGGGTCGGCTGCTTCTATCCCCATCCCAGGAAGCGGGACTTCGAAACAGGACAGCTTGTGTGCGGGCTTAGTGATAATATTGTAATTATGTATAATTGAAATGTTCCCAAATGCCAGCCCAACACACACGCGATGGCCCCACTAAATAACTAAATACTTGCCCAAGTCTTTTGGGCCCGACGAACTTTGGGCGGCTTATTAATTTCATTTAGCGTCGATTAATCGCCCTCGATTCCCGGCCCATCAATTTATGGGCCATGTCAGTCAGCCGAAGTGCGTCGTTTGGGTTAATTGCTATTATAGACTCGTTTTTGCATGTTATTGTCGTGGTTAACAATCACTTTGACATGCAGTTAACACATATTTCGAATCTCGTGGGACATGTTTTTGGGCGCCATTGTCTGCTCTTATTACTAAACTTTGAACACTTGGCGTAAATTCATTTTGTTCTGTCCTTGGTTATTCAAATTAATTTGTACATATATCAACGAAGGACTGTAAAAGACTGATGCGTCACGAATTTTAATAATATCGTTTAACACTTCAGTACCTTAACTTAAAATAATGTTATAACAAACAATAGTGTTGGTAAAACGATCAATAGCACTATCGATACTATCGTTAGATTTAAAATTTAGAAAATATCGGTGGTTTGGTGCCAATATCGATAGTGTCGCTCAGAAAATAAATAATTTTTACAGTAGCTTTTGGTATTTTTCAAGATTAGAAAAGTATTTTTAATTCAGTAGATTTGTTTTTGAAGTGCTATGATTCAAGCTTAAACTTTCAATGAGTTTTATTTTGAGTTTTCTTTTCACTAATCTTAGATAGTATCGATAATATCGATAGTGACCAACATCGATAGCCAAAAGAATCGATTGTGCCAATTATCATTGTTTTCAAGAAGCGCATTCAAAGTTTTCCACACAGAAAGCCCATCTAAAGTCAATAGTTTTTATACTTAACAAAATTTCTCAAAAATAAGAAATGTGAAAATGGTAATATTACTTAATGTTTAGTCATCTTTAGTTTCTTGACTAGCCCCGGCGAGTGTGGCTCAGCATTCAATTTCGAGATAACTTCTCCTCTGGCCAAAGGCCATCTCCCATAACTAATAACCCGAAACTATTGCGACAGTAATAGAGCGGTGACGGAGCACTAGTGACTTCGATGGAGGGCTGGCCCCGGGGGACTCCAGTCGCAGCTTCCCAGCTACCCAGCTACCCAACATCCCAATCCGGCGATGACTGGCCCCTTTTTTTCGCTACCTGTGCCGTCGGGTCGCTTACTCACCTTTTGCGTCTGTGTCAATGTTGATTTTTTGCTACTTGCGCTGCCGTCGTTGCCAACGACAGCAAAGTCAAACCCAATTTAACAAAAAATCAACGTGAATGTAAATTGAAACTCGGGCTGACTGCTCCACATTCAGTGCGCATAGGGGGGAGGGAAGGATATGGGAGGGCAGGACACGACACTTAAGCCGGCGAACTGCATCACTTCTGGTCCGATCCTTGGCCGCCCTTTCGACCCCTTCACGCACTCCCAATCCCAATCCCAATCGCAATCGCACTCCCCCGCCGCTGAGTGAGTGTGCGTTAAAAAGCAATTTCTTGGCTCGTGTGAGAGGATGATGGTGGGGCGATGGTGCATTATTGCCACCATCTACCATCTACCGTCCACATACCCACCCACATCCACATCCACGTCCACGTCCAGTGGTACTTGCACAACCACTTCTCCACTCCTTTTTTGGCATAATAAATGATGTCAAATTAATTAAATCGGCGACAGTCGCTGACTGCAAAGGAAGTTGCATGTTTGTTTGATGGGCAACGATGGCATCCGAATGGATTGCCGCCGCGTAGCTGGAGCATCCTGTTCCTCCTGTTCACCAGCCCCATCCTCATCCTGTTTGCCGGTGATTCGACAACAGCAAAGGCAGTGTCTCAATTGCACTTGAAATCGGATATGAGCGCGGCTCTGATTAAAAGCAAATTTTATATGGATTTAATTAAAGCGAAAGGCGAAAAGGTTATCCGGCACACACGATCTAAGCGGCTGTGGGCGGAGGTCCTCGATAAGCCGGGCCCCCGACCACTTGGCCCCAAAATGTATGCTACGCTTTTAGTTAGTTTCGGTGGCATATCGGCACTTTTTCCAGATTTTCCAGCAGCGATTACCCCTTTTGTGACGAGAGTAATGAGTTTAAACTTTAAATGCCAAATAATATATACTTACTAAACTATTCATTTTCTAAAATATTGGTTTACAGTTTAAGTAAATGCTTTAGAATTTGATTACTTCTTTAAAATATATATATATTCAGTGAACTAAAACTCCAGATATATCAAGCAATTCTATCGATCAGCTGGCTGATGAATTTGAACTTGATTAGATACGACGATCGACTTGATATTATGTGGTATCAATTTTGACTGAAAATCGGTATGGCATGGTTAAAACAATGAGTATAAATACCATGAATTTACCATGCGCATGTCGATTTGATCACAGCCTGTTTTTTTTGTGTGTACTTCAACTAAAAAAAAAATGTATGGCTAAACATAAATGAAAACACATTTACAAATAGTTAAATTATAAAATAAATTTCACTATAAATTTAGTAAATCATTTACAAAACATAGCTGGGTATCAATGGTTCGTAACGTCCTGCTTATCCTGTTTCACATTGTTTGGCTCGGCAGACGCTTAATTGGGAATTTTCCTTAGCAAATGCTTTGACTAATGAGTTTTTGAGCAAGTGGGCAAGACAAAGGAAATGGAAATGGAAGGGACTGGGAGAGGCAGAGAGAGAGACAGCGAGAGTGAGAGTGAAGCGGAGATGGAAAAGTGGAGAGAAAGGGAAAAGCAATGACAATGGTAAGCAGGGATTGAGTTGGCCAAAAGGAAGGGCGAAATAAAAGTCGGCCGGCAAGTGTGCACACAACTACAAAAGCCAGGCACACATATGTCACACACACACACACACACTAACGAATGACCTTGACTAGCTCGAGTTGTTTTTGTGCCATTTCTGTTGTTGTTGTCCTCTTTCAAGCCAACATTGTTGCTGTAGTTGTACTTGTAATTAGTGCATGTTACATTTGAAAGGATATTAATTATTTTGATGGCGTGCAAGTCCTGGGTTTTACTCTTCCTCTTCCTCTGACATCTGGCCCCACATGCAGCATCCCCATTAACTGACCCACTTCTCATGTAAGCCCTCAAATCCCCCCCCCCCCACTGAAGGACTAGTTTTAAGCATTATTTTCATTAGTTTCGTTTTTCTGGCTTCCCGCTCTCACTTATTTCGTTATTCGGCTATTTCGGCTCTGTTTCCGCTTCCGTTTTGGCCCTCTCTCGTTGGCACTGGGCCAGAATGGGATCCCGGGATCCAAGGAGCCGGTCTCGAGAGCACGTCGTCCTGACACGGAACTGGGCCAAAGTTAATTAGGCAAAGCACCACAGTCACATGTGCCCGCCAAATCACTGACCAATATTGTATTTACGGTCGCCGGAGTAACAGAAGGTTGAAAGAAAGAAGGAAGAGGCCTCAACACGAAGGCATTGATTTTGGGTCTTAAACGTTGCAGAGCTGATTAGATATTGCGGGTTTAATTTGTTATTATACCCGTTACTCGTAGAGTAAAGGGGTATATTGTATTCGTGCATAAGTAGATAAAGTGTATATATTCCTGATCATGATTTCTAGCCGAGTCGATGTAGCCAAGTCCGTCTGTCTGTCTGTCTGTATGAACGCTGAAATCTCGGAAACTATAAATGATAGAAAGTTGGGATTAACAAAGCAGATTCTTGGGGTTCCTACTCAGCGCAAGTTTGTTTCATCGGAGTGCCACGCCCCCTCAAACGCCTCTAATCGTCTTAAACGACTTTTAAATGTGTATTTGAAGATTTCGAAGATGAATAAATGCAAAGTTGTTGCGTTTATTTATGCGTATCGAAATGTAAAAGAAGATTTTCAAATCAGACCATTCGTTAAAAAGTTTTCAGCGTTCTCTCTTGTTTTTACTTTATAGCTGAGAAATCTTATTGGTTAATAACAGGGATTAGTACGACATTTTTTAGTTTTTGTAAAGCAAATAATGAAAAATATTGATACACATTGGTAAAGAGGAAGTTTTTTGGTTCCATGGTAGTTTGCTCTACTTTGTCCCATATTATTTAATCAACTGGAATAACATTAATGAAGTCTAATAAATTATTTTATTAATTCAAAAAAAATTATATTAAAATATCTGGAAACATAATCACTCACCACACAGTGATATCGCATTTACCACATTGGTGTAAGATTTTCCCCCATTAGTTTCCCACCTAAAAGGGCTTTTAATTTTCAACGGATCTTCAATCAGCGGATACAAATTTTTATTGTGTGTTCTTTCGGGAAACGCGCTGCGCCAAACAATCAGGCAGCCAGCCACTCTAGCTAATGGCCTTTTTCTGTTCCAGATCCTGTTCCAGCTCCTCTGATTCAGATCCTGCGCCACTCGCGAGTGTTACTTATTTGCATCGCACTTGTCATAACATGCACAACCTACAAAATTAAAAATCCACACCGCAATGGCGAAAGCAAACAGAGCGGGATGAGTATTGAGTATATGAGTGCATGAGTGCGAGTGCGGTTGAGTGGCGGAGCGAGATAACGATAACGGTTGCGAGTGCGAGTGCGAGTACGAGTGCCAGCAAAAGCACACGAATAATTGTTACTCAATCGCAATTGGGCAAACAATATGGCGCCTGCCAGCGGAAATGCCACGTTTCATTTGCACTCCCCGAACAATTGGGCAAACAGTCCGTATTCGATTCGAAATGATTCCATCCCATCCCATTCAATTCGATTCCATTGCATTCCATTCGATTCGATTCGTTTCGGGGCGAATAGAGCTGCCATTTCGCCACGGACACAGGTGAAAGTAAGCGCACTCAGAGAGCTATTAATTATAAGCAAGTGCTCAGAGGGTCTGGGAAATATTTCAGTGCTGTTGCAATAACGTCGCCATTATGTAAAAATATGACATTTTCCTTAATTGAAACCGAAATACACCGATTCAGAAGTCGGAAATTACGGAATGACTTTAAATAGCTAACAAAAATGAATGGAAATGAGAGTTATGGCTTAAAACAGAGCAATACTATCGATATTCGGACCAAACCATCGATAGTACCGATAGTGCTATCGATCGTTTTACCTACCCTAGATCTTACCTGGATATCTATGATATCTTCGACTCCCTCTGTCCGTCTGAATAACTATATAACCATTCAAAGTTGTTTTTCTTGCACTTTCCCCGCCCCAAAACCATTCTAATGAGATGCAAGTGGCATTGGGTCGCACTTCTTAGCCTTGGCAGCCATCAGCTCTGTCATCGGCACGTTTGAGTGCACAGGACGGAGTGCTTCGTCTCCGTCTCCTTCTGCCCTGCTCCACTCTCGCCGTCTCTTTCCGGCCAGCCTAGCTCCGTCTCTTTCTGCGGCCGTGTCTTTGCCCTCTTGCACTGATTCCTGTTGTTCGAGACCAACGATGCGTGGCTGCAGTGATAAAAATAACCGAAAAGTGTCGCTCCAGACGCCGGAGAAAGGGGAGAAAGCGGAGAAAGCGGTGAAAAGGATGCATCCAGGATGCAGGATGGGCATTCAGTTTTTTCAGCTAGTGACTCGGGGCTTCTCGGTGTGGAGTCTCCTGATTAGGAGTGTTGCAGCCAACAACTGTGCAGATCTCATTAGGCGGAACACTCGTGTATTTGGAGACGCAATCGTCTGGATGAATAATTGAAGTGCCTATTCCACACCAGCTACCCGGCTACCCGGCTACCCAACCAGCTACATCCGACATACGACTGCTTTTCGATGGATAGCAATAAAGTTGCCGACTCGACGAAGTCGCATTAATCATCCGCATGTGTGGCACACTTTCTGCGGCAAGCGGGCAAACAAACTCGCACACGAGCCGGCAAATTGGGATGCGGCATTAAATTAATTGAAAACATGCTCGGATTATGTTTGCCCAACCTGCGAACAGCGGCTCGGCTCAGCCGATGATGGATGGAGAGATGGGGAGTTGGGAATTGGGAATCCGGGAGGCGAAATAAATGGTGGCAGTCTGTGGGAAAGTGGCAGGGTGGCAAGACAAGCACAAGTACCGGGACGAGATCAAACGAGTCATCGTTGCCGACTGTCAACAGAAAGTTCACAAGGTTATCCTTGTTTGACTTGACCTGTGCTCCAAAGTCAGCCTCTTCTCAAAGAACATTATCTTGGCTTTTAATTCCTTAAATCGTTTTTATCTGCTTAATAATACATATTAAATATTTGCTAGCAAGAACCCTGTATACAGAAAGAAAATTGGCAAAAGATCAGAATGATATGTGCAGGTTGATTTAATATTTTTTAAAGATAAAGTTATGCATATCATTTTGATATAAAAAAAAATAATCATATTTTACAAATATTTGTTCAAAAAATACTAAATGTGGTATTTTATAACATTTATGAAATGATAACATATCAAGTTGATATGTTTGAATCATAAATTTGACATTAATCATATCAGCTTTTTATTGATATGAAATAAGGTAGAAATATCGAATTTTCTTGCTGTGTACTTCTTGCTTGCTCTAAGCCCATTCCAAAAGCGAAAGGGATTATCTCATGTGACACTTCCTGCAAATTTTCAATTTGTTAGTTGAAAGTTGTAATGTTGCCCCAACAACTTTATCTTGCTGTTTGGCCCGAACCAGCAGCATGACTCGTTAATGGACGGCGGCTATAAATAAGCAATTTCCCAGGATGCCAGGATGCCAGGAGAGAAAAGGTCAACTCGGGAAAGTCTTAGCTGATTAATCGGGAGGAGCATCTAAGGCGATATAAAGCTAATTCAGCAAAGTGACTGCCCAAAGTGAAAGGTTCGCAATTAGAGGCAGAGTGTCCCGTGTCCCGTGTCCCCAAAGCCCTTTTGGCAATGAATCGGAATAAATTGTTGGAACGGACACCCGCCATGTGATCCGATCGGCCATCTGCCATCTGCGTCGATTCTCGCACTTTTAATGGCCAATCCCGCCGATGAGTTGTGGAAAATCACGGGGAATACGCCGGCATGGATGGGAATATGGGTATGGTTGGCCATGGGAATATTGAAATGAGGCGTTGCCTTCGGGAAAAAAAATATGCCCAGTCAGCCATCTGATGGTCTGATGGGCCAACTGGCTGGCGAATTTTCACCAGCTGCGTGACGTGGCTGGCCAAGATGACCCTCCGCCCTGAAGACACAGACATACCCCTCCCCCTCTACCGACCATGCCCCCACTGCCAGCATTTTCCATATATTAAAAACATCAAAATGCAAAATAACGTTAAGCGAGGAGACCCACGAGCCAGGCGACACACAAAGTGGGGCCCGAGAACGAACCAAACTACCGATAAACAAGTGAGAACAAGACGACTAGGTGTACCCTACTAATCTGTATAATGAGTGGTCTATGTGTTATGAAAACTAAATAATATAATAATATGAATATGATAATACATCCCAATATCATTGCCAAGTTTTGCGGTATATAACGGTATACAACAATATAAAATTTAAAGATTTTTTGTTAATGTTTAAAAGAGCTATTCCTGGAGATCAAAGGAAAACTTTTATTAGGTGGGGTAGGTTAAAAATTTCAAGATATGCCTTAAAAAAAGTTGAAGTTCCGCAAAATTGAATCTTCGCCAGCCTTTGAAGAATATTCAATGCTTAAATCCTCTTGACCACAAAAAGTTGTTTGGGGCCACCGAAAATCTGACCAAATGCCGAAGAAATGGTGACTCGTACATATTTCCAATTAGCATATACATAATTCCAACTTTTGGGGCCTTCAAGGGGAACCAACCGCATGGCCCAGTCGATGGACATCGCGGGGAGGGGAAAAATGTGTGCGAATGGCTTCCTACATATTTATTGTGTGTTTACATAACAACAAAAAGGAATAAACACCCGATATCCTCGCTTATGTATGTAGGCACTCACACACACGCACACGCTTTCAATACTTTTCGCCCATCCTTTCCCGCAGTGCCATTCTTGCATCTGCAACGGCATTTTTATGCAAAACAACTGTTTGCTGTCAGCAGCACAGCGGGCGTCGTCAGCAGCTGAAGGGGGGTGAAGGGAGTCGAGGGGAGTCGAGGGAAGTCGAGGGAAGTCGAGGGGGGTGGCTGCGGGCCAACAACTGAATTGGCCAACGTCGACAACAATGCCAACTTTTGCCCAGCCCGGCGCTCTTTAAAGTGACCAACTTAAAGCCCAGGACTTCTTTGATTGAAAAGAATGGCAAATTCAAAGGGAATAATTTTTCATTTTTCATTAGATGGGTGAGTCTACACACAAAAAAAAACCCAACGGCATAGAATCGATATGCGCATGGTAAATTTCTGGTAATGCAATACTGGAAAAATTGAAATTACCATGCAATACTGGTACAATTGATATTAAATAATATCATTTTGCCGAACATGTTGCTTACATTTCGAACATATCGAATTGAGATGCCGCATATAAAGTCAAAATTTTTACCACATAACATCAAATTGATCATCGTAGGTATATGTTTAATATAATGAAGCAACTATAAATTTAACAACATCCTTCTACAATTTTGTAGCATTATAGAAAACAATTCAAAATATTTATACTTTTGAATAATTGCCAAAGTCAGCCATCAATGTTTCCTTTTGATAATTTGCCCATTCGAAAGCGATTTTTATTACGTAAAGCAGGCTTTCAGCTGTCATTTACATGCACAATCGAAGGATTTGCGAATATTTCATTTGGATATTTCATATCCCCAAATTTCGAATGGAAAGGGGGCAGATCGAAGAGTCGGGGAGCTGGTGAAATACGAGTCTGCCCAGTGCATCATTGTAATTAATTTCCCAAATGTTGCCCTTTAACTTTAATTTGGCTTATTTGTTTGTCGGGCTTAGCTTTCCACCCCCTGCCACCCCTTTCCACGCCCCTGATTATCTGTTTGTCTGTCCATTCCGTGTTTGTCCGCCTGTGCAGTTTGCAGTTTGCCGTTCGTCAAATGCAAATATTATCGCATGTCGCATGAATGGACATTTGCATAATGTGCAATGCTTAGTTTAGTCAACATTCGAATTAAGTTATACGGATTATCATTATTGCGTATTATTGTTTGCACTCGACCTCCTGCTCTTTCCCCGCCACTTTGTGCAAAATACATCATTAAATGCTGCAGTTGGTTGGATGGATTACCTAATGCCGAAATGTCATTCAATATTAAGTCTCCTTTGGGAAACAATGAGTTGCACCACCTTCACCACCTTCGGGCATCTCATTAAGTCTCTGCATAGTTGTATTTTTCATAAAATTAAATCTTCTATTGATTCGACATGAAATCGAGACATCAAAGTGCTGACTTTACTGGGAAATACCGCATCCGGAGGAAAGTAATCCGTTTTCAGTGAATAGTTTCGAGTTACCGGCAGATATCCGGTTCGGAGGCCCAAAGGCGCCGTCCTAATGCGCCTAAGCCTCCATAATTGGCTCAAATGTGAGCCAACTCAGGCACAAGGCACTTTCGGGCGAGTTGCTCGGGCCATTAATAGCGGAAGGGGAGGAACGGGGGCTGTGCATTAAAGAGCTTATGCTAACAATTAAATTATTTTAAGCGCTGCAAAGCAGGGCACAAACACAAAGCGCATAAAAACATAAAAACACGCTGTGCTCGTTTCGTTTCCTTTCCTTGCCTTTCCTTTCGAATAATGCGCATACGCAGCGTTGTGCGGCGTCAAAGGCAAATGGCTCAAGTGGTGGGCGTTTGACGGCGGGGGCTTAGTTGTTTGGGTTCATGGCCAGAGCAAATGTTGTTCCAACCCTCATGTGTGTGAGTGTGTGTGAGTCTAATCAATTTGCTGGCTTGGAGTTTTCCCCGACATTTCTTTTTTCGTGTGTGCTCTCGTCTCGCAAAAGTATGCTACAGTTTGTGACACAGTCGAAGGACGAAGGACGAAGAACGAAGAACACCTTCTGACATTTTCTTCCCCCGGTGAGAACCACACGGTCTTAAGCTGATTGTCAGCGTTAATGATAAAAGTTTTAGCGCTTTAAACTGGGGATGAGGAATGCGGGATGAGGCGGTAGCATCCGAGAGCAATCTTCATCTTCATTGTCACAGGCACACGGATACGCAGAGACCTCGCATTTTGTTACCAATTAATTGTTTACCCTTGTCAGTCAGTCGTCACTTGTCCCCCCCTTGTCCCTTTTGACTTTCCCCGACTTTCCTTTCCTTTCGACCCACGTCACAAGTCCTCGTCGTGTGGGCGGGAAAATCGTATTTGTTTCGATGCTACTCGCACTCTGTTTTCATTCGGTTTTGTAATGGTCATAAATGACTCGTCCTCGTATCGGAAAATCCAGCCACAAGGCCATCCATCACCAGATCAGAATTGAGACATCAGCTTATGCTGAGAGATTTGCTAAAAGTCCCTGGCCGGGGTATGCTGGATGCGGTTGCAGATGGATGGCAGCAAAGTGGGATTGGGCAGCCTCAAGGAGTGCGAGTGCCCCCGAAATGGAATGACCTGCGTGTGGAGTCACATTTATCTCGAAACGATGGTAATCAATTTAATTTCTTAGTCATTTGTCAAATAATATTGTCATCTTTCGGTAATATACACACTTTTATAACCGTAACTCGTTGGGTAAAATGATCTTTAAAGATTTTGCAAAAGTATAAATCCACTTTACTTGTGTTTATTAATACTTATCAAAAAAGTTATGAGCAAAAATTGAAACAGCCGCTAGAAGGAGCCTTAAAAAACGTTCACAGCCGCTAGATGGCGCCAGTAGCTTTGTGACTGCATATCTCTTTCTCCCTCGCACTCCTTTCATCTGAGTAACAGGTATCTGATAGTCGAAGTTCTCGACTATAGCGTTCTCTCTTGTTTTGAATTGAATTCTTCGAACTAAACTGTAAATACGGTTTGCCAATTCCGTCCCTTGGCCACACTTAGCCATACTTTTCACCCATTAGTTTTCTTGGGCCGACTCATTTCGAGGGCCGCCTGCTTATGATGTCCACCTCTCATTTCCTCCTGGTCTTGGATCTGTTTCTCGTTTCAATTTCAATTAGTGCCCGCATGGCCAGGCCGAAGTCCAAAGTCCAAAGTCCGAAAGCTGAAAGCAGAAGCCCGAAAGTCCAAATCTGCTGAATGGCAACGAGACGGCCACAAAGCTGCCAGCAATTGCGATAAACATCTGCACACATCCTGGGGCATCCTGCACCGTCTTGGTATCCGTATCCGTAGCTGTAGATGTATCTGTATCTGTGTCTGTTTCTGCATCTGTATCGCCAGCTGTAGCTACATTTGTATCTGTGGTTCTACAGCACTCTTCATTTGATTCCGTTTTGGTTTCGCTTTTGCGGTTTGTGGCCAAAACTTCCTTTTGCTTTTTTTTGGTTTTTTTTTTCACCAGAATTTACGGTTTGGCGAAGGGCGCCAGTGAACATGTGTAAATTTGACAGTTAAATAAACGCCATCGCCATCGCCATCGCCATCGCCATCGCCATCGCCATCGCCTTCGCAAGCCATTCCATATGTCTGTTATAAATTTGCGGTGGAAAGATTAAGCTGTTTGATCGCAAAATCAACAGCCACATAAAACGGATTAAAAATAAAATGCACTTTTTATTGCGCAACCGACAAACATCTCTATAATTTGTACACACAGCCATACGTATGTACGTTACGTATTGGTCATGTGCCAGGATATCGGACAGGAATCGCACTCTGATTGCTTTCTGTGGTGTCCATTTAATGCTCCGCCCCGTAAAGGGATGTGGATGGGCGAGAGTTGAAGGAGAAAGAGAAAGAGAAAGGGGAGGGGCAGCTGCTGATTGCCGGACAGTGTGTCAGGCCGATAAGATATCGAAAGGGTCCCCGGGCCTGTCATTATCGAGGCGACTGACTGGCAGCCACAACTCTTCGACTCCCCCAGCTGGACTCCAATTGAAATTCCATTCGAAACACTGACAATTTGTGGTCGAAAATACCCAAATGACCCGCTGCAGTAGATTGCTGTTAACACCCTTTATTGGCCGGGAATATATCAAATAATTATGGGTGTTATCTCTGTATTTTCAGTGTAATTATACCACACAAATAGCTAGGTTTTTAAATCACTTTTAAATGTCAAAATATGTGTCTAAAAGTATGCGGTGAATAAATGATACTCGTCTTTCTGTGTGAATTTATATCACTTTTGGGCAAAAAATATATTGTTACATACTTTTAGACACCAATTTTGATATTTATTTATTTAATGGGCAATAGTCAAAAAGTAATAATTTTAACAATTTGAAAAAGATTTATTAAAGATTTATTAAAATAAAAATAAGTATTATTTATTGATTTATTTTTATAATTTATAGATTTTATATTTAAGGCCCCCTGGAGTTTATTTTTTGATCAGAATGATATTTACTTTTATTCATGAATACTGTAAAATATACTCTAATTCAGAGGAACACAATAATTAAACAATAATTTCCCATCATGAATACCACATAAATTTGTAGGTATATATTTCAACAAATGCTCAAGCGATTTACAAAAAGAAATCCCCCGAGCAGTTGAAAATGCACCTAAAGCCCCCCAAAAGTATGCATTTCAAACCGATTTCCCCCAAACCAACAGGAAACTCACCTCTCGCCACTTAATCCTTCTTAGTTGAGCAACTGGGAGATAGCTAAGCCAAACAGTCGGACGGAAAGTTGAATGCATAAATCATGATACCCTCAACCGATTCCCCCGGATGTTATCATCTGCGTTTCTGTTATCATTATATACAAATTTACATAATTTGTGTTTATATTTTTGCCATCTGCACTGCCAGTTTTTCCGGACAGAACCGAAACGCAACGAAAGGAGGATGGCAAGGGGGCGGGGAGGGGAAAAGCAGTTGATAAACATAATCAAAGCGCTCGAGAAAATAACAAGCAAGAATTTGATGCGAAAGTAAGGAACTCCATCCCTCCGTTTCGCCGCCTGCAAAACTTTCCGCCGAATTAAAAACCAAAACAAAACGAACCAAGAGGAGACACAGATAGTTGGTGTAGTCAAAGTTGGGAGACATAAAACAAAGCCGGAGCTGGAAAAATATGTTTACTATTGCCGCCCCTCGGGCTGCTCAAAAACTGCAACCAGGGGAGCCCGAAAATACAAAAAAAAAACAAGAGAGAACGCTTTAGTCGCTATACCTCGACTATTAGATACCCGTTACTCAGCTAAAGGAAGTGCGAGGGAGATGGAGATATGCATGCAGCAAAGTGACTGCCTGCACTGCTTGAATTCCATTATTTGCTTATAACTTTTTAATGAATGGTCCGATTTGAAAAATTTCTTTTACATTTCAAAAGGTATTAGTAATCACAAAAAATTGAATTTTTACTTTTAAAAAATATTTAAAGATGTGGGCACCAGACACCTTTTAAAATCAAACAAAACAAACTTGCGCTGCGTAGGAACCCCAAGAATCTACATGGTTAAACCCAACTTTCTAGCTTTTATAGTTTTCGAGATCTCAGCGCTCGTCCGTATAGCGGATGGACAGACACACGGACTATATTTATTTTATAGAGTTAAAAACGCGTCTATCGCGAATACAATATGCCCTTTTACTCTACGAGTAACGGGTATGAAAAAAAGGAAATAAAGAAAAGGAATCAAGTCGAGAAAATGGGGGGAATTATAGAAAACTTTGGACGTTGCGTTGTCAATTTGATTGCATTTCAGCGGGTTGTTTGCGAGTGGTTTCTGGCTTGCGGGATGCAAATTAAAGGCGCGCAGAAATGTCTAAGGCTAATGAAAAGTGCTTTTATATGTGGCCGGAAATTTGTGGGGAGGGGGAGGGGGAGGAGGAGGTAGAAGGGGAAGTGCCGCCTCAAAGCCTGATTTAGATGGAAACCTGGGGTCGGAGATTGGTTGGTTAATGGAATTAGCATTAGCACAGACTGTATTGCCAGGCAACGCTTGTAACATTTTATTCTAATCATCTCGTCGTACTCAACGGCATGCACTGTGAAAAGGAACTTGATGAATGGATTTAAATATTTGTAAGTTTATGTTTTAAATATTTATTTTGTTATTAAAGTTAGTTTGCAAAGCACTCTCGGCTTTATTTGTGTCTTTTTCCTGGCAAACCAAATTCAATTCGTAAGTGAAAATTATGAATTTATCAAAAGCTGAACACGGCTCCCGGCCAAAAAGGCGGAGCGGGAATCGGATGCGAAGTAATGCCACACAACTATATAGCATAGTATAGAACGTACTTATGCTCGCATGCTGAAAAGGGACACAGAAAATCGTAATCCAAAGGCAACGAAAAATCCGCATAATAATGGAGATCCGCTTGTATCCTCCGCCAGTGGAATCTGTTGCCAGGATGTATCCACCTCCTCCTAAGCCTTGGTTTGTCACTGCCGGAATGTATGAACACACAGGAGGGGAAGATAAAGATGAAGAAGGCGACGGCGACGGCGAAGGCGAAGGACGGAGGCAACCTCATGAATATTATTACGCATACGCCCCGTGCGCCGTTACGTATGCAGAGGATTTGCAGCGAATTGAATGCGGATTCCGGATTCCAGATTCAAGCTACCAGATTCCACTCTAATACAAACCTACAAAGCGCCCCATAAATGGCAACTATTTAACTAACTTGAACTTGCAAATTGAGGCTAAAGTCTGGGGCCAAGAAAAAAGCGAAAACTTTTCACTGCCCATTGCCAAAACAAGTGTCAAGTGGTCAGACATACAGACAGACAGACAGACAGACAGAGCTACAGACAGCCGGAAAGGCGGACGAATGGAGCGAGATGGCTGGCGATGAGAGGAAAAATGAAACTATAAACTGTTTTTGAAAGAGCTTCATCAAAATTTATGTGTTTGCCGTCGGAGAGGAGACAAAGTTGAAATGAAATTTGTGCCGGAGAACAGAAACAGCCATCCACAGAAATACAGGCAGTCAGACAGTCAGGCAGTCAGAAATGGGACTTGGACTCAGACAGACAAACAGAGGAGCAGACTGCATTGAAGGACAAGGTGTTGACGGCTCTTTTCCGCCCACTTGTCCTTCGGCCTGCTTAGCAGCCTCCACCCATCATCGGGCAAATTTCATAGAGATATATTTACAATAAAGTGGCCGGAAGTCGCAATCGGGATAAGGGATGGGGATCGGGATCGGAATGAAGTACGGAGACGTGCAACGCACAAACTGGCTTATTTATGGCGCTCATCTCAATTGGCCACTCGTGGGGGAATGCATTCGCATTCGCATCCGCATCCGCATCCGCATCCCAGATCCTGTCACAGAAGCTGCGAAAGTTCCTCCGACGGACATCGCTAGTAAACAGAAGAAATATTCGAGCAGCTCTCTGGAAATACTCAGCCCCCTCGGGCTGCAGATTGGCGATTTATCTTGGCTGCCCCTGCACTGCTTTCTCCTCCTACACAAAAATTGGATCACTTCAGAGGTGATGTAAATTCTTTACCATGGATAGATAAAGCCGCTTAGTGCTTGTAAATTAAAGTCAAATTAATATAGGAAAAGAAAAAAAAAATTACTACAAAACATTGGGCTCGTCCGGGAGTTGAACCCGGGACCTCTCGCACCCGAAGCGAGAATCATACCCCTAGACCAACGAGCCGCTTGAAATACCCCTTCCCAGATTGTCCTCAAAAATGAGGAGAAGGAGACGGCCTCCTTGATATTTCATTTGAATTAGATACTTATTGGACTTATGTATGTGTATTATAGAGATAGGCTTCCCAAGAAAGAGTCAAATATAATTGTGATTAGAATAAACCAATTCATTTTAAATATTATCCTTTTTGATTTTAAATAATTGCCCTCATATCTCTATAGCCAAAACCCTCGATCCTGATTTTCCACCAAAAACATCTGTATTTTGGGGGAAACAAAGGAATTAATAGTCCAAATATGGAATGTTATACCTCGTTGAGTTCTTGACAAAAAAAAAAACGTAAACAAAATTATAGCTTCGGTGTTTTTTGAAAACATTTCCTTCTACTCTTGGAAATATTATGATTTAAATATTTCTGAATTTCGGACGGCTATGTTATATAGCTGCCATAGGAAGGATTGAAAAATGTATGTCAAAATAATAAGAAAGCAGTTAAAATGTTGTTTGTTGTCCGCAAGTAAAAATAAATTTAATATTTCTGTAAGTTAATAGGAATGATATGCAAGGGTATATAGACTTCGGCTGACTTTAGCTTTCAAATTAAAATCCGCCTTTAAAATGCTTTAAAAATCAATTACCTAAATGTTCATTTGCTGTGTTCTCAGTATTGCTTACCATAAAAAGCAAACAGGAACTCAGTGGGGGAACTAATAGTGCTGAGATTCCGGCATCCCTGAAGGGGGTTAATTACCCCATCTTCCGTGCACCTAATGAACTTTGTGGCATTCCAGATCTTCTGATCCGATTCTCAGCGTGCCTGTGCTTAAAGCTACTTTGTGTTTATATTCGCTTGAATTCGGGGCTTACTGCTGCAATTCAAGTGCCAGTCGAATGCGGATTGGGGGCTTTTTGGGGACCCTTCCCCAAAGCTGACAAATGCGCCCAAGGTAGTTGACAATGCTCTTTCTTCACCCTTTATTTCGGCATTCCCAGTCCTCAGTCCACACCCTCCTGGCCCACTTCCACTTCCACCTCCACTTCCACTTCCGTTCTGCATCCGTTTCCGCTGCTTTAGAAGCAAACGCTGCTCGTCTTCGCCGGTCTGGGTGGGTGGGGGAATGGGGTATACAGTATGATACCACCCAAGAACCCCCCTTTGTAACCCAGAGAGTGCCATAATCATCGCTCTGCCTGCGGCAGTTTATTGTGTCGCCTCGCACTGACTTTTTATGATTATTGCGCCAATGTCTCATTCGGGGAGCTCCATCTTCCCATCCTTATTTCAATCCCCCTGCAAGCTGCCCCACACCCCACTTTCATTTCCTCCGCAGTCGCACCTCAGTGCCGAGTTTCGCCCTGTAGTTTTATGTGCTTATGTTTTTGGACGTGTCTGCTTCTGGGTTTATACCTTGTTCCTTGTTCCTTGTTTTCCTTGTAATGCCAAGTGAAAGGGGAACAGCTGCCCCTCGTTTCTTTGATCCCAGCAGAGTGCTATGCATATATTTTAAATCTCGCCCTCAATCGCGCTTAATTGTCGATGCATCCTGTAAAAATGTTGAATTCCTGAAATTCTAAAATATTTAAGAGCTCGCTCAAGAACCAAGCCCCCTATCAAATAAAAATATGAAAGTCTCTCTCTCTCTAGCGGATTCAAATAGAATGAGAAAAATAACGAAAAGGCTTAACAACAACATTTTCACAAGCACACAAAAAATGTCGAACATTTAAATTGAATTTCCGCTTAAGCCAAAAAGTCAATATCGGAATAAAAGAAGGACCAGAAAAAAAAATGGAAAAAAGCGGCTAGAGAGAAATGCCGAAAAAAACATGTTCCAAATGCGGCGAACATTTTGCAAATATTCTTCGCCGGAACAACTGTCGAATGTGGCTCGAAAATAAATAAACGATGCAAAACAAAAGGCAAATATAACATTTGAGTTCACGTCGGACAATGCGGAAAGCATTTAATTTAATCAAATTTGGCATGCGCTCAAATAAAATATGTCAGTGCGCGACGAAAAGCGCTGTTGAAATTGCAGAATCCCTGAGCAGGTCCTTTCGCATAAAGATTAGTGAGTTTGCAGCGAAAAAAGTGGCTGTCAAGCTATATCCGTCCGTCAATCTGGGTAAAATAATCCTCCATGGTTAAGCCCTATCTTTTTCCATGTGCCATATATCCAGGGCCTATAGACAGATAGCTGCCTAAGTTCCATGCACTTTAAGTCCTGGCAAAAAGGGCAAATAGTTGTAAAATAATGAGAGTGACAGCGAGCTTTTTGATGTCAATGTTTGCGGATTAATGATTATTAAAGATGGATTAACTTTTAACTGGACATATTATAGAGTGTTTTTATAAAGAAAAGCTTTAATTTTTGTTGTAATAATTTCATTTTAATATAAATAAAAGAGTAGGTAAATATTTAAAAAAATTAAGCCTTAGATTCAAGGGAAATGAAAACCTTTTCTGGTTGCTCCATTTGGCACCTTACGCAGAAAAAAACCACGCCGGGATCAAATCGATATGCGCATGGTAAATTAATAGTATTTATACGCATATCGTTTTTACCGTCCAATACCGATTTCTCTCTCTCGGAGATTTTCTGACTTCGAAAAAGAGAGCAATAAGCAATATGGCGACTAAAATTACCCGAGTGGGAGGAAGACAGACACATTCGAAATTCGAACTGACCTACTTAGAACATGTTGTTTACATTTCGAGCATATCGAGTCAAATTGATACCACATAACATTAAATCGATCATCATTTCATATCAATTTTTTTTTTGGTTGTAAATCAAAAATAATGTCTAAACAATTTCGAGATCTACTCTGGTCACTTTATTTTTGCGTTATGGGAACTTAAGCTTCAGCTCTTCAAATTTCTTATGGCTATCTGCATTCTTCTCCGATTTCCTCCTACCTTATTGCCTTGAGTTTCAGTTGACCCCAGCTGCCTTTCGCTGTGAAACGTCTCAGAGAGTCCTCCGCATTGGCAAAGTTCGGTTAAAATTTACAGCGCGTCAACGGGTAATTGTTACTTATTTACACTCGGCGACAAATCCACAGACATACATATGCATCCCAGGATATATAGGACATGCATGCGGGCAGACAAATGTACATTAAGGCGGTCGTCCTTCAATGCCACTCAGCCGGGTCAGAAGTGGAGTCAAGTGGGGGTGGGGGGGTGACGGAGGGGGAGGACATGCCAGTGCCAGGATTTGCAGTTGCCTTCGCCGAGGTGCTTTTGTATTTTATTTTATTTTTTTATCGATTACACAATGCATGCAGTTTACCATTTATCAGGTAGGTGTACGAATATACGTGCATGTATGTGTGTGCGGGCCAACACGTTAGCTACCACAATTTATGCTGTAATCGAAAAAAAGGACATAAATGGCAGCGATAAATTGAGGTTAACGCGCCAAAGTCACGTTAGCGCCAGGAGAGCAAAGAAAGGCCGCACGAAAGTCGAAATGGCCAACAGAACGGAAAGGAACCGAGCAGAACAGAGCAGCACCTGCCGGTTTCGGTTTCGGTTTCTGCTTCCGTCTCTTTCTCCCCCGTCTAGCCCCCTCTCTTTCTCCCCCGCCTAGCCCCCTCTCTTTCCCTCGTTTCCACCGGTTTGAGTGTTTTTAAGTGAAATTATATTAAGTGTGCGGACGCTGAAATTTGCATGCGATATTCGTGTTGCCAGCCCAGCCGCTATCTCCCCCCCCTCCCCTCTACCCCTCTCTTTCTGGCCTGATTTCCCGATTTTCCCTTCGCCATTTTCCCCACCATTTTTATTTCATTCCGCCGGCCCGGGAATTCATGAAATTTACTTTTGCCAATTGATTTGACTTCGCCCTGCGCACCTATAGTACTTATATACAATACATATGTATGTATGTAGTTTTCAATATTGTATTTTTATGCATGCATACATTTTGTGGGCAACTGTCCATCAACGAATTGACTTTTCACTGATCAATTGTGTACATTTTGCATATGTTACGGCCTTAGAGTTTCCGCCTCGCACTCGAACAATTTATGGGTACGTGGCATTGTACTTTGCCTCATTGTTTATTCCACTGCTGTTTTGCAATGTCAGCAGATAAGGGATTAGGGCATAGAGATCTCTAACTGTGTGCAAGCACACATATGTCTATATCAGCCAATAATAATGGAATGTTTCTTTAAAAAAGGGGAGAAACCTTCCATAAATTTAAAAAAAAAACAAGGGAGAACGCTATAGTCTGGTGTCCCGACTATCTGATACCCGTCACTCAGCTAGCAGTGCGAAGGAGATGGAGATATAAAACTTTGATTGCGCATAACTTTTTAATAAACACTATAGATTTGCATTTATACATTTTTATAATCAGACGTACATGGCTAGATCGAGTCGGCAAGTGATCCTGATCAAGAATATATATACTTTATGGGGTCGGAAACGCTTCCTTCTACCTGTTACATACTTTTGCACGAATACAATATACCCTTTTACTCTACGAGTAACAGGTATAACAAGAGGGAACGCTATAGTCGAGCACTTTGACTATCAGATACCCGTTACTCAGGCAAAGAAAGTGCGAGAGAGATGGAGATAAGCGCACAGTAAAGCGACTGCTTGCACTGCTTGAATTTTATTATTTGCTCACAACTTTTTAATAAATGGTCTGATTTGAAAATCTTTTTCTACATTTCGATAGCTTTAAATCAAGTCAATAATTGCGGAATGTTTCTTTAAAAATATAAAAGAGTATTAAATTTATTTAATTTATCAAATGATCGAAATGAAATATTCTATAGTATTACATTCTTTTCACCAGCCTAAAGATTAATTATTCGAACCAGCTAAAAGACAATTGGCCACGAGTATTGAAGTATGTGCCAAATAAATTGCATTCAATAAACGCCGCCAACGACTCTGATAAATATGGCATCAGCATTCATTGATATGAATGAATATAATTAATTAATCAGTTTACCCCGCTTGACGGGGCCAATTAATCACCGGGGTCTTTGGCACTGCAAAGTTTCACGGTTTAATCCTTTTGGCCCACTCACACTCATTTAGCCGTAATCCGTTAACCGCTTGAAACGAAACGAGTCGAATTGAATCGAATCGAAACGAAACATTCGATGAATAATCGAGGTGAGTGCGAGCGCTCAAACAGATGCCTACTTTTGGGGGCGCCCAATTCGCCATATTCGCTATAGGATATGGTACCATATATGGTGTGGTATGGTATATGTGCTCTGTTTGCTCGCCTGTCAGTCGCTGCTCGCCGACTTTTCATGCTGCTACTATTTGTGTTTGTACTGGTTTTGTGCAGCTCCTCCTTTCCTTTCCTTTCCATTTTCCATTCCACTCCGCGCACCCATGTGTGTGTGTTGGCGCATTATTGAGTCGATTTTGCGGTTTTTTGGCCAAAAGAAGCACTGCGAAATAAAATAAATAAGGGAAATGTGCAAAAAACAGACTTAAATATTTTATAGAGCCCGTGCCGTTGAAAGTGGCAGGCTGGCAGGCTGAATCAGAAACAGAAACAGGAACGGTGGGAGAATTATAAACTTTAGTACATGGCGCCAAAAGTTTGTGGTTCGCCACTTTGAACACTGTGTGATTAATGGGCGTTACGGCTGAATGGAACCGAGTCAAGGGGTATAAATACAGGCGGCTTAAAGACATTTTAATGCGCGTCTCTGGAGCTATGAAAAGGATATTTATAATTTTAATAATTTTATTAATAATTTTACAACCTTTTCATCACATTTAAGGTTAAATAGATTAGCCCATTATCAAAACGTAATAACATAAAATAAAGTAAATATATATTTATCAATGTAAAAATTAAACTAATTGGTGAAAAATGGATTTATGTTAGAACTTAAAAAATGATCGATATTTTCGATATATTGACAATATTGTTTCGATAATATCGATGTTTTGAAGGGAAAACTCGAATTAAATATCAAGAAATAGCTACCTGTCGATATTTTTTCAAGTTTTATTTTTTTGCATCATACTTAGGTATTTATTAATTTCCCAACCTTAATCTTCAAAGTATACATTTTTTGTAAATATTTCTTATCACATTAAAACTCAATTAGATTAACACCAAATCAAAATGTAATAACATAAAATGGACTAAATAAATATTTTTAAATAAAAAAATTAATTTAATTGGTGGAAAATTGATTTATGTATTTTCATTTGCCTCTATGATTTTTCGCATCTTAGTTGTCCGAATTTCCCATTTGTGGCAATCGAGTGTCCGTGCTTTTGTTTGGCCAACTGCAAATTACATTACTCGACCCCGACGTTTCGGGAGGGTGTTGCTGATGGGTGATAAGTGGGTGGTGTGGGGGGTACACACACACACACACACCCGCAATCACGATGCTCTGACACTGCAAATGTCATAAGTGTAATTGGGTTTTCCGAGCAGCAAACACCGGATGGTGGAGGCAATTGTATACGTATTATGTATTATGTTTAGGCTGATGCTCGTTAATTTTCCCATAAGACATACACCCTTATTTATGCGGAAGTTTGAGGAAGGAAGCCTTGGCTGTGGTTAGGCCTGCATTTGCAGCCATTACATTAATGCCACTTAATTGCTTCGCCTTGAACATCGATTACTCGCACGCACCTTAATCCCAGCCGAAACCCGAGACCCGAAAACCCCCCGAAATCAACCGAAAACCGCCCGCCAAGTCCACGCCACACCGAAACCACACCTCATCCGCTTTGACTTGGCTAATTGCGTTTTGGAGATTAATTGATTTATGACTGGCGATCCAGCGGCAAGTGGTCGAACATTTAATTGGCCTTAAATTCCTGGGGTCATACACGAAAAACTCCAGAGGCCCCCAGCCCCCAGACCCCTCCCCTTGGATCCCAGATCCCGGATTCCGGATTCTCGAGTCTCGAATCTCGGATCTCGAGTGCCGAAACCCCCAAAGATGAATACAAAATCAAAGACGGGCAAATATGCCAGCTATGTCAGGACGACAAAAGGCAAAGGCAAATGTAAGGACACTCAATTAAAGGGCCCATTCATGAAAACTGGCACACTGGGCTTGGATTTGCGAAAGGGGTTTGTGGGAGGAGGGGGAGGGGGCTCGCCAACTGTGGCAAAGGATTATGAATTACTAATAGGCAAACTGCTGGAATTTTCGCACGCCCGACACCTTCAGCCGCTTTTTCCTCGGCGGCGGGGATGTGTTGACGCTTCTGTAATTATGTCTTGTGCGCCAGGAAAATCCCCCAAGCCACCTTTATATGTACATAAATCCCCCCATCCTTTGGGCCAAGTTGTGCCAACTTTAAGTTAAAGCTAGCCGGATGGGAGGGGAAAGTCGGCTAAAGTAATCACAGTTAAGTAGCGTTAAGCCCATCGATATTGAATATCAGGCGGGGCAAAGTTAGACGCTTTTTGATGGAGTTTCAACTGTTGGCATTTCCCTTTGGACTCAGCCAGGGAGCCAAAGACGTGATTAAAAAAGTTTTCAGCAGTCTACATTAACAGCGAGTATTTTTAAATCGCTCTGAAGGCTTTCGGTCTTCCATTTTTGTGCCCTTCCTTGAACTACATTTACCTTTAATGCCTTTAAGTACATAAATCAGGGCGAGAAGAGAAGATTATGCTGACAGCGAGGCAAAGAATCGACGTGTGCCCAATGCAAGATAGGCGTGTGACCGCAGGCATGTGACCCGCGCGACATAAATCATAAATTTCTTATCAAAAGTATAACTTATTCATATTTACAGTTAAAAAGTGTTTACAGCAGAGTCTTTTAATAGTTTTCCATTCGACCTTGTCCCCGAAACTGGAGCCTTGCTAAAAGTATTCCATATTATCTTTCGGCGAGTGTGTAATCAGCCAATCAATCAATCCGGAGGCGTAATCATTGCCATCCTGGGCCAAAAGCAATTGACTACTCATTGTCAAGCGGCTTCCAGCCGGGCCCGGCTCGCCCGCCCACTGCCACGCCCCCGCCATATCGGGCACATATTGAATGGCCAATCGATCTCTACAGAACCCCACTCCCCAGTCTCTAGCCATCTTACCATCTTCGCTGTCGTCGTCTGCCAAATAGGCTTTCATTTATAAGCCAATTGTATTTCAATTGAATTTATTCCACTGTCTCTGTTCCTGTTCCTGTTCCTGGCTCTGCCCCCCAGCCACGCCCCCTTCGCATGGGTGTGCGTGTGTGGGTTTCGGATTTTTCGGATGGGGCGGGGGCGGAGGGCGGCATAAATCAAACATGGCGTTAGCCGGAAGCGATGAATATACAAATTGTGCATTATTCCCGTCCGATTTTCGATTTCCGATCGCCAGATAGCCGAAAACGCCTGCCAATGGCCATTTCGCATTGAATTTGGCTTTAATCGCAGGTCCACTGATGTGCCCGTGCATTTCCCCTGCTCGTCGCCACAATGGGACAAACTTTTCGAAAGCAATTTTCAATGTGAACAGCTGAAAAACATCCGACGTGCATTGTCCATTTTGTTTACCTACCTTTTTGGCACTGAAAAAAATAGAAAAAAATGTATTGTATGAAAATTCATTGTTGATATTAGATTATAAGATAAACATATAAACAAGATAAAATAGGTATTTATTGTATAACTATGAACATTATATAACAAATTTTTAAAACAACAAATAAGCGATTTAATTATTTTTACAGTATTTTGGATTTTTTTTTATAAAGTAAATACACTTAATAAATAAGCGTCACCAAACCAAATCTATCTGAATATTTTTACAAAACTAATATAAAGACGCAATTGAATGTGAACTGAAAGTTGTTGCATAACATATTTGCCAAGGGCGAACTTTTTGCATGTGAATGAACTTAGTAAATGATCAGAAGCATCGCCTGGGGATGGGAATAAGTTTCTAAATTTATTTCCAGTGCATCGCTCTGCGCCCAGTGTGTTGCAAGTTAAATATTTGTTGAAACGGTCTCTCAATAGTTCGCCTCCTCCTCTTTCTATGTCCACTTTTGGCAGAGGGCTCAATTTAAGCTCGCCTCAGACGCTCTCAGGTGAGGCAGGAAAATCAATCTTTGACAGGTTTTCCACCCTGCCTGGCCCTCCTGGGGACTTTGTCTCCGAATCTATTTACTCTATTTTTTCTTCTCGCTGGCTGACCAGCGAAGGAGTTGCCGTCGTACGTATACGCAACGCACGTTACGTATACGCAGTGTTGGCCCAAAAAGCAAGTTGCTTCGAGCTTCAAGGGCAAAGACAGGTTTCGGGTGGCAATTTGTCACCAGCAATGCAGTTGTGACGCTTCTTAAGGGTTTTTCGCTTTTCGTTTTTTTTTTTTGTATTTTGTTTGTCTTTAAAGGGGAAAAGGCTTGTCCTTGTCCTGGTTCCGGTTTTTGTTCTCGCTCTTCAGCTGCGCAGTTTACATTTTTAAAATGCAATAAATCATTCACAGCTCTTTCACTTACTTAACGAACTTTCGCCAGAGTTGCCAAACTTTACGCTCGGCTGTGGGTTGCCCTGTTTTGCTTACGCTTCTCGGAGGTTTGGAGGTTTGATAAAACGCTTTTACTCTCAGGGAAGGCGGACACGGATACGGATACGGAATACGGGGGCCAAAAGTTTGCTATTAACCTTTTCTCCAAAGCCTCGATTCGCTCCTTCGAGCGGCCATAAAACATGCCAAAAATAGCAATTGCCGGGCGGGCGTTTTAAATTTATTTTACGCACGTGAAAAGCCAGCCAAAATAGGGTTCGGTTTCTGGTTTCGCTTCAGCGGGGAGCCGAAACCCAAAAGGACCCCGGGAATTAGCATAAAGAGAACGGATCTTTCGCTGTGAATTATGGCAGCAATTGGGTAATTGATAGTCGGCACTGTGAGCTGGATTTGGACCATCACCTGTCGATAATTAATGATTTCGCTGGCGGCCAGCATATGTCATTAGTCAGCGCCAGAGATCCAAAGATCCGTTAGAGGTCAGCGACCACGGGTCCTTGTTACTCGCTCCTCGGTCCTTGGTCCTTGATTCATCGGGAAGCATCTGAGCACCCGCCTTATGACGGCCAGCGATAACACACACAATTGGCAGCAGCTTAGCAAATAGTCCAAGCAAATAGAAAGCAAATAGAAAAATTCTCCCAGGCATTCGGGAATCGGGAGTCCGGAGTGCGGAGTTGGGAGGAGAAAGCCCTGAACAATGGCTCGTATGTATGGACAGCACGTTGCCGGGTCCGAACCAGAAATAGAATCAACAAAGGCGCCAGAGATAGTGACGTGGCCAGGGGGCGGACGAGGATGAGGATGGCCAGGGGACGCAGGAAGCTGCTGCTCATTAAAGCGTTTCAAGATCTCCAGAACAGAACAGAACGGGCAGGACCAAGGAGCCAGCAGCCAGGTCTTAGGAGCACCTGCTGTGCCCGGTGGCACTGAAGCGTTTAAGTAGCTTCGTTTATTTCTTATTTATTTCGCCTTCTCCTCCAACTTTCCTCGATGGCTAATGTATCGGCGGAAAGCTTCGGCACTATGTATGTTCCATATTTCGGAGCTGTGCTAATCGCTTGATTTCCCCCGATGACTGAGATATACTCCCCAAACCGTTTTGGCTTAATTTTATTGGCCCAAACTTTAAACACACTTGGTGCAAGCAAATTGATGGCTCCTTTTGGTTTCAATAAAGCTTATAATAATTCAAAGATAACCGTTTCGAATGGGAAACCATAATTCTAGATAATATCAATACATTCAATTAAATTTGTATTCAAATTAATTGCAAAATTAATGCTTACTAAAAATATGTTTTATTTTGTCCTCGCACAAATCATTTGATCGATAAATGGTACTTAGTTCACCCAAAATAAACTTAATAAGAAACGACGATCATATCAATTTTGACTGATATGCGGTATCTCAATTCGATATGCTCGAAATGTGAAGAACATGTTATAACTAGGTTAGTTTCAATGTGCCTATTGATGGTAAAAACGATTTGCGTATAAATTCCAGAAATTTACCATGCGCATATCGATTTGATCCCGGCGTGTTTTTTTTTGTGTGTACCCACTTTTTTCAATAACATTTCAATCCGCATTTCGCTTGTCAGCATTCGTGCATTGACAGTTCATCTGTTGGTCGCTTTTCCTGCTTTTTCCGCTTTTCCGCAGCACTTTCCCTGCGTCGTCTCTATTTATGCCCCAACTCCGACTCCGCTGGCCGTTACGTATACGAATACATACGAGTGACAGTCGCAGGCTCAAAATGAAGGCAAGGACTCTCAGCTCGCTTTGTTTTGCTTCCAGTCGAAGGAACTTGCGTGGAGCAGAGGGTATCTGCACAGGAAAAAATGCATTTGCTATAATGATCTCTTTGAACTTTGAAATACGTTTCTAAGGAATATCTAGTGATAATGACGATATCAATATTAAATGTTATTTATTTATGTATTAATCTATTAAATTAAGGCATGTCAATCATATTAAGTATCTACTTTATATGTGAATATTTTTTATCTGCACGAACAGCGGGAGTTGCTCCTGTTGACTCGTTACTTGCTGCTCCTTAATGAGTCACATGCATGACGCCAAAACAAAAAGACACAAAAATGAAGCGAAAACATGAGCAAAAAACCAAAAACCAGAGTCAAGCGCTTGGGAATTGCGAGTGGCGGTGGGAGAAAGCAGCGGAGGGGAATTCCAGACATTTGTCACACATGCTACGCATTCGCAGCTGCAGTCGTTGCTACACCGAGAGAAACTCCCTGCTCACAAAAAGAAAAAAAACGCCGGAATCAAATCGTTATGCGCATGGTAAAACTCTGGTATTTATACGCCTATCGTTTTGACCAAGCAATGCTGGTAAATTTGATAATTAGCCTGTTGTTTATAATTCGAGCATATCAAATTGAGCTGACTCATATCAAATTGATCAATGTTTCATATCAAGTTATTTTAGCGGCCTTTCTGTTCGAAAAGAAATCAGTATATAGCGGAAAATAAATATTAAATTGAAAAGAAATCATTTTAATTTATAAGTCTCGTTCTCAAACTGTATGAAAATGAGTATATCGTGACCATTTTCTTTTGTTTAATGAAACATAAATTTTTTCTCTCTCTGCAACATCGTTGGAAACATGGCGAATATTTGTGTCCAGCCAGAGCCGAGAAAAATTGCCTCGGTCCAATCCCATTTGTAGCCCCACCCCACGTCATTTTTGGACTCCGGCGAGTTCGTCATTCAGTCGAGTTCAGTTCATTTGTCCGGGAGGATGGGCATGAGAAGGAGGAGGAGGAGGAGTTGCCGGATGGTTCGGTCTGGGGACATTGTCTAATAGATGACGGCACTTTGCTTAACAAGCAGCCGCATTAGTTTATTTACTGCCATCTCCCGCCAGTCGGTGTGGTATGTGCCCGGCATTTATATAAAGATATTTCGCCACTGCTCGTTGCGATGACACAAAATGCGTGTAAATTGTGTGATTATTGTAAGTGGACAATGTCCTGCTCAGAAGGAGACAGAGAGAGGGAGAGGGAGAGGGAGAGAGATCATCAGGCATTCATGGGGCGATGTTATACGCTTAAAGCAGTCGTGGCTTTAATTTGTAAGTGTCATTTAAACCACACAGCCGAGGCCCCACTCACACGCACCCACTAAAAAATAACGCAAATAAATTTTAGAGCGAATCTGCTTTTCAAATCTCTGAGGCGCAATTGTTGGCAAAACATTAAATTCTCGTGCCGAGAACAATGGAGGAGTCACGCACAAGGACCCGGCTGCCGAATGCCCGTATGCGATGTCGTTTAAATGGCCCAAACCCCGAGTTCGGGCCAATCAAAGGACAGCCAACTGTAACAAATAACCGCCAAGAGCACACAAAAGTGTGCTTTAAAAAACATATTTGGCCGGGCCAAAAGAAAAATGCTCGTAATAAAATCGAACCGAAGTGGGGAATGCGAAGATGCCCTTTTGAGCAGAAGCTGAAGGTCCCCCGATGGTTCATTAAAGCGATATAAGATTATATTTTGACACTTTAAAACGCACTTATTACATTTCTATATCTTAAGATATTTTTCACAAATAAAGGGTTTTCAAGCTGAAATAAATAAGCAATTTAAAATACATAAAATAATAGTTTAGCAAAAATAACATTACTTTATTATGGCGATAATAATTATTTTTATAGAAATAATAAATATAAAACATAATTCTCAAGAAATATTGTTTAAAGTCCATCATTTAAAAATATCAACTAAAGGAATACCAGAAAGGGCATCGTACTTATGTGTCCCTGCCACCGGAATTAGTTTGATTCGAGTGCGTATATCACGTTTTTATGTAATAAGTGTCCCCGGAGCGGAAAAGTGAAGGGAGGGCCGGAGGGGCATCGGGAATACGGATAAGAACCAGCCCCGGGTCCTTCGGCAAGTGGCGTAAAAATGCTGAACCTTTCAAACGGCTGGCCGAAGGGACAGCGGTCGCATTTGCAACGCTTCACTGGTTTTTAATGATTTTTAATGACGCCCCTTTGGCCCCGCCCCCTTTCCCGTCAACCAACCACAAAATCCAGCTCCCAACAAAACTCAGCTGCGGCCTAAACTTTCGGCAAATCCAACAAAAAAATAAGATTATCCATCAAAAGCCGAGACAGTGAACACCCTAAGAGGGGTTTTGAGGGTAGAAAATGGCATTGTGGTCAGGAAAATAAAAGAGCTTAGTCTGAGAAAACCGAAAACCGTATAAATAATAAAGCAAAAATATTTATAAGAACCCTGGATTTTAATACCTTTAATCTGCGCTTATGTTCAAGGGCAAGGACCCTGAAAAGTGAGCCACTGGACGAAAATCAAATTAATAAATACGTAATGAATGAGTATCCCCAAAGGAGATGGTGAAAGGGCTTTATGGCTAAAAATCGATAAATAAGTCGTCAATCCATTCGACACGAACGGGCGAGACATAAATAAATAGCGAATAAAACCAAAGGCGTCGGAAAGAAGAGGTGTAACTAACTGAAATCCCATCAGAAGTTATGGATGCGCTTTCTCGTCGAGAACAAATCAATAATAATTTACTTTCCCAGGCATTATCCTGTTCAAGTCCCCGTAGAGTGGTCAACATATGTCTGGGTGGCACTTAAAAGCAATCTCCGCCAATTTGTTTACGAAGCAAAAGTTTCCACCACCGCCACCCTCTTCCGCTCACTTTGTTGTTTGCGAAATATGAAAAGTTATTATCTTCATATTGAGGAAGAAAAACGGAGGAGCGGAACCTAATAAGCCAATGCATGAAAGACAACAATCGCCGAACTATTCAAATATATTTACGTACATGGTGTACGGTGGGTGCATACTTTATCCACATACGAACATACGAACATTCCCTGCCAGACTGAAAGTGACACAGCAGAAAGTTTTGGGGCCAGAAGTTGGTAGTTGGTAAATGTTAAATTGTAAGTGCCAAACGGTTCGGGAAACATGGAAATTTCTTCATTCGACATACAAAACAAAACCGTTAGCCGAATCTCAAGGCACTTTATTGGCGGTAACTACAAAGTATCATCTCGGCAAAGAAAAGTTTTCGAATAAGTGCGAACCTTAAGTAATTCAAAGCTATTGGGAAAAAAGCTGAGAATCTATAAGTATACAAAAAATTCAATTATATTAAAGTAACCAAATCTATACTATAATTTCGAAAAATTCTGTCCCTTTAAGCTAAAAGTCAACAAAATGGTCGCAGGGGCTCAAAGAATATTGTGGGTGCTCGAAAAAGATTTTCCCACTTTGTTTTGCTGGCTGTCGCCAAACAAAGCAAAACAAGACAATAAACTGGCAAAAGCATAAGTTTTCAGCTTTGCCATAACGCATAGGGGTAGCGGAGCAGAAAACTAAACGAGAGGAGCGAGTGTTGGCAGGGCGGACTACAAAGAGTCTGGCAAGCACTGAGATAAATCTGTATAAGAATATATTATTACATTTTAAGTGAAAATATAAGGGAAATAATTAAATTAACGCAATTTTCTTTACTTTACAGAAGTTAATAGGGTTCAGAATTTCATTGTAAGGTGCCTAGAAGTAGGCAACAAAAATTGGCATAATATTTGATCACTGCATACTTTTAGACACCATTATAAGTGATTTAAATTTGAGTAAGTTCCAATCTTTGGGATTCTAAAATCCATTATAGGGTGCCTAGAAGTATGCAATGAAATACTTTATATTATTTTGTAACTGCATACTTTTAGACACCATTATAAGTGATTTAAAACAAATTTTTCCTTTCTGTTGAGTAAGTTCCAATCCTTGGGATTCTAAAATCCATTAAAGTCTGCCTAGAAGTATGCAATGAAATACTTTCTATTATTTTATAACTGCATACTTTTAGACACCATTACACGTGATTTAGAAAAAGCTCAGCTTTCTACATACTTTTGAGTACGACTATTTTTGCTAGTGCAGCTCGATCTAGTTCCCATTTTTGTGATTCTCCTGCCGTACATTTTGTTCATTCAGTTGACTCGATTTTCCCTTTTTCGACTTTAAAGGTAGCGGATATTGAAGATTTCAGAGTGGCAAACGGAGAGCTGTGGAGCTGGAAGCTTTGCGGCTCGCCTAATTGATTGGCCAGTGGAGCGGCTTATCATGTGAAAATTTAAGAGTATTGGCCGCCGTTAATGCTAATGGGAAAATCAATCAGCGATCGCAATTATGGGAAATTATGGGAAATCAAGCTGCCCTGCTGCTCCTCGAATTCCATATTTGCGTTCGCCAGTGGCAAACTTTTTGCGCTGCGCCGGCCAAAAACTCCAAACAAATAAGCTGCAACTTTTGGGGGAGGTGGGAAATATGGGCAATAACATTAGTGAATTTTACACATGTTTGCCCTGGCCATTGTTTTCGTTCGTCTGTGCTTTTTTGCCTTTGCCCTCGGGAAATGAAGTCGCCGCATTTTAGATGCTAAAGCGGAAAGCTTTCGTTTTGACAGCCCGACTGGCTGACTGGCAGTTGACTTTGCTTATTTGATGGGGAATTGCACTTTATTTGTATTTATTTGGCCCGGCGACATTTTTATTTTCGCCAGATAGATTTTTGCATCCATCTCTGTCAGGCGCGCTGACATTTGTCAAAGGCCCCCGCTCCAAAAGCCCCGCCAGCCATCCAGCATTGACAAATGAAGCCGCATTCTGGCATGGAATTTGAAGAGTAACATTCAGACTCAGATTCTGATTCTGATTCAGAATGAATCCAAAGCAGAGTCACAATGTCGCAGCAATGTCGAAGTTGCCGCCGTGCAACAAACAAACCGCAAAAACCCATCAAACCAAGGAAACCGCAGCTCGTAGAAGGCAAGTGGGTGCGGCGGTTACCAAAAGGGGGAGGAAGGGGGCGTGGAAGTGCCAGTGGTGGTGCCAATTGGCAGGAGCAGGTGGCTGCACGGAGAAAAAAACTTAACCTTAATAACGTACAACGAATAATTGTGGAGTCCTAGCCGTCCATAGGTTTGTTAGAACTCTCTTCTGACCCATGGTATTTATAAAGATATAAATAATCATATTTATTAAGAGATAAATATTTATGTTTGTAAAGATATTAATAATCATATCTATAAACAGATAAATATTTATATTTATAAAAAGATATAAAGAGTTCAAGTTCTGTAAAGGGCATAGAAACTTCAAGCAGTAATATACGGAAAATAATAGTTGAGGTTCGTGGATGCCGAGTACTCCTTGACATAACACAGCTTAAACTACTTTTATGTACTTTATTTATTTAAAGTTATTTTGAAAAATGTAGAAGATGGTTTAAAAATACTTAAATCATAAGCTTCGTTTGAGCACTATATATCAAATACCCCATCTTAAAATAAAATATAAGGTGCTGTCCCCTTATGTGTCTAAAGGTGTGCAACAATAAATTTTTATTCCAAAAACGATATAAATTCATAAAGGAAGACGACCATCCCTTATAAACTGCATACTTTTGGACACATATTTAGAAATTAAAAACTGATTTTAGAGCTAGGTTTCTGTATTCCATATTTCGTATTTCGAAAGATTGAGTTTTATAACACAGTGTATTTCATTACATTATGAGTAATGAGCAAAAAATGAAATGGCCACTAGATGGCGCTGACGACTGCGTATCTCCATCTCCCTCGCTCTCCCTCTAGCTGAGTAACGGGTATCTGATAGTCGAAATACTCGACTAAAGCGTTCTCCCGTGTTTTATATCGGTTTGTTTTTCTCTGTACTTTGTGGCGCCGCTTTACCTGTTTCAAAAAGTAACTTCACTTCAGCAGTTTCAGCAGTCCTTTTTGCAGAGTGAAAGCGAGTTCTTGTCGGGAGAAAGTGTGTGTGTGCGTGGGTGGGTGGGTGAAAGTGGGCGGCCGAGCGGGGTGCTAGTGCGAAGCGTGTGATTTGGCTCGCCACAAAACTGGCAGCGATTCATTTGGCAAATTGCACGAGATTCGCGATGTCTTCATTAGATGAGCGCCCAGAGTGGTTAAGTTTCAGATTGGGGGTTCCGACATTGATTGGTTATCGATTGCACAACTCATAACTACGGCTGCCGGCTAAGTTCAATTTTAGAGAGCTTAAGTGAAATTCAAAATGCAAGGAGTGCCAGAAACTGTGGGAATATGTGGAAATAGCTTTGCGAAAACACCTCGGCACGATTGTACCTTCAATATACAAAGGTCTCATATCATATTCTGTGCCAAAGGATTTTAACAAAATTATGACGAAAAAAGCAAAGAAGAATTTATTTTTTCATAAATCCATTATCCTACTTTTCAACAAAAAATTTAGTATTTTGTAGAGAATATAAAAATAAATAAAATCTTTGAATATTTATTAAAGAATTTAGTAAAAGTTTCTGTCCCAAAAATATAATTTTACATTTTGAAGAAAAACCAATGATGATTAATCCCCATTTCAAAACTTCTTTGACATTCCTAATATTAATACTATTTTAACCATATCTGACATCTGGTTTATCTTTTTACTTTCAGGTAAGCTAAATAATGCGGAACAAGCGGAAAATATGTTGAAACTACGTTTGAAAAGAGCCCGCAAGCAGGCGACCACCTCTGGGACAGGCACTCGATTAATTTAATCAAAAGTATTATACAATTTTAAGCTGCGTAAAAGTTAAGGCAGAACCGTCTCAACTTCATAATGCAAGAAACTTTTTGGCGGCAAGTGGGTGGATGGGATATTCCGCCGCCCCATGCAATCATCGCCGTCCTAATCATCGTTATCATCGCGGGGCGATTATCATTATTATCATCCATCGCGAGGACGCTGGAGAGTGCGGCCTGCATATTTAATCTGCACTCCGAGAAGGCGCAAAACTTTTTTGCACTTTATTAAAACGGAGCGCAACAATGGAATGGAAATAGGAATGGAAATGGAAGTGGAAGTGGAGCTCAAGGGGCAGCAGATGAAACTGAAAATAATTCGTAGAATTGCCTGCCAAACAGATGGTGTTGGCGGCGAACAAACATTTCCCTTTCATTGCTGTTGAATGGCTGCACTGAGAATAAAAGAAAGAAATTGAATTTTAGTTTCTAGAAATTCACATAAATTTCTGAATCATTTGACTGTCTTGTAAATATATTTGAACAAATTGCCTTATTTTATTAACATTAAATAAACAATTGGTCCACGAGTTTCTTCCTGTGCAGACCTCTGGCTGTGGAGTTGAGTGGCCTAAACAAGCATTAAGCATGCCCCCAAGTGTTCTACACTTAGAGCCAACTTTGTGGCCACCTAGCCACCTGGCCACCCCCCTCATCACTCCATCACTTACCTGTGACTTGACGACTGTGGCAAATGGCGTCAATTTCATTCTGTAATCAAGAGGCCCGCTTAATTAATTACCAACGCCAGTCTGCCTATGTGCGCATAAGTGCTTGTGAAAGAAAGGATACCCCGCTACTGCATTCCAGGTCCTTGAACCTTGAACATTTACATTAGCAACTGCTAGTTTGATGAGAGCTAATACTCTTGAGAATTAAATTCAATATATCACATCGCTAAAGTAAAAAAAAAATCGGTAATAGTACATATCAAAACTTATCTAAAAATGGATCAATTAAATATTTTTCATTCGAACTTCATATGAAACGATGATCGATTTGATGTTTGTCGATGTGGTATCGATTTTGACTTGATATGCCCGAAATGTAAACAACGTGTTCTAAGTGGGCCAGTTCGAATTTCGAATACTTCTTTCTCCCTCCCACTCATGTAACTTTGAGCGCTATCCCGCTCTATTTCGAATTTAAGTCGCCATATTGCTTATTGCTCTCTTTTTCGAAGTCAGAGATTCTCATTGAGAGATAAATTGGAAGTGCATGGTAAAAAGATATGCCTATAAATACCAGAAATTTACCATGCGCATATCCTTTTGATCCCGGCGTGTTTTTTTTTGTGTATACTTATAACTTTTAAGCTTTTGCAGGGAAACCATAGCTTCGAAATGTCCTCGCTAGTCGCTTGTCCCTTATTTATTGCATCGCTTTTAATTTGCATAGTTTCCCTTTGGTCGCGGATGGTTTATACAAGTGGGAGCGCCTAAGCCCGGCTAAACTATGCGGCTTACTTGGGCATCAGCTGCTCATTCGGTCATTTGTCGGGTGTCCAAGTGCCCAAGTGCCCGAGTGGCCAAGGAGTTCAAGTGGATTGCTACTAAGAGGCCGGGTTGGTCGAGAAATTCCACAAATCTTGACCAGCAATCCCAGACAGGGCAAAATCGTGGCCACGTGGAGACTGGCAGAGGTCAGTGGGATTTTTCAGCTTAGGGGAAAAGTTATAAATAAATGAATGAATGGCTTTAAATCTCCGTGTGGTCTGTGTGTGTGCGGCCCACTTAGGCTTTTTAATATTCCCATTCCGAGCTGTTTTAATGAGCCAACCTCATGCGCATTTGGCATTGATTAGAGCCCCGACTCGGCTTCAGTTCATCGCCCCGGCTTTGTTGATATTTATATAGTACATTTATCCGTAGTTTTTCGGCAAATGCTGGCTAATGTCGGACATTCGTCAGGGCCCAGATGGGGGAGAAAGTTGCCCCGAAACAGCCAGCGAGCTTATTCATCTATTCCGGTTTTTTCGCCGGACTCTCGGCTTCATTTGTTGGCCATTTAATGGCGCATCCTCGTCGTCCTCGGTGGCCGTGTTTTGTTATTGCCGGCTGGCTTTATCAGATTACAAAACATTAATTTAATTTACTTTACTTTGCACCGAGCGCCGTTGGTTGTTGGTGGCAATTTCGGGGCCCAGACACGAGGCGCCGCAAAACGACGCGAAATTTAATTAAGATATAAAGTGAAATAATTTTTTAATGGCATAGAAAACGCACACAAAGGCGGTGCCGGGGCGAGCGGGCATTTCGAATTGATTTCCCAGCTGAATTGTAGCCTCACGTCCTGTCGTCCTTTCCCCTTCCCTCTTCTACTGACTTTGCAGCTTAATATCATAAGCGCGGGGCGGAAACGGAAATGGGCAGTGCGAACGAATCGCGATTACATTGCCCTCTCTTTCTTTTTTCCACAGGTCAGCGAGCCAATTGGCGGGTTCAGGGGCGGCGGAAAAGGGGTTATCCATCCCAGTTCATTCCCAACTACAATTACAACTTGTTTCCGTGCTCCGGCGAACCTCGAGCTTCTGCATTTGCGGTCTAACCCAGACACGAAGGCCACATCGCCCACACAAAGGGCCAAGGGGGAGGGATAGTCAGGGGCGCGCGCGAGGGGGGGCCGAGGCCCACACGAGCTGGCTTTTAATTAAAATTAAGCAACGCCAGGGGCGGCAGCCAAAAACATGCAAGGCTAATGCATTTGTTAATCGGCAGCGATATGGATGCACTGACAGAAAAAGAAGCTCAACTCAAGGGCTAGTACGGTTAAAATATGAAAAGAGCTTAGATTAAAATTTAACAAACGAATCATATATATTCTTTATACTCTCAAGCTTTTGTAAACTCTTTAACCCCCCACTCGTGTGAAAAAATAAAGGAATTTGGGTATTTAAAAGGTATGCAACAAAAAATTGGTTTTAAGTCCCTCAACAACCATCTCCTAGATACACCACTGTCTTTAACTAATATCTAAAAGATATTTAAACATACTTGAAGGTCAAGACTTATTAGTCAAGCTAACATAATTTAGAATTGGAGTGGATTTTCCGTTTAAGTCATATAATCAAATAAATAAAGACTTAAAATGTGGTTGAACTGCGGTTTATAGCACTTCAAATTTCTAATATGTTTTTGTTTTGGGAGAGATTTTGTTAGCCTGAATGCTTTAAGCAATATACACTATTATTTGCTAATTTTAGTTAAATATAATACAAGCTGGTTGTTGAATTTAGAAACTTGGTAACTTATAATATAAGTCTTACATAGACTTATTCTGCATTGAACCCACTAATTCATTGAAGTGGAAGTGGAACAAAAACATTTCCTGGAAATATTTTTGATGTATCACTTGCGTTCGCCCCCGGCAATCAGCACAAATCGATTTCAGGTTCCGACGTTATTTTTTTTCCGCATTTCCGGTGAAGCTGATGGAACAGGAAGTCGGGGGGCATGGCGGTATGAAGGCGTTGGCAAATGGCTATTTTGTCGATGGCATTGACCGAGCTCTCATCTTGCGGTGCGGCAAACTTTTCAACGTAATAGACTGCCTATTAAAACATAATTTTGACAAGGGAACGGTAACCAAGGACGACAGCATCGAAAGCATCGAAAGCAACTATAGCGACGACAAAGTGCTTTTGTCATTTTGCGGATACGATCCCGCATTTGATTAGTATTTAATTTCGCATTATAAAGTGATACAAATTCAGGGCGCAAATTGAAAGCGAATGGTTCCAGGAACGCCGTGCGTGAGTAGGGGTCCCTTTTAGGGGCACATTGCGCATACGCCGCATTGTCATTTTAGCAAAGTTTTGCGTTTAGTTTATGGCTGCTGCGAATATTATTTGATATTCAGGTAGCTGGTTCAGGGGGCTGAGTCACGCCTGGCTCCCAGAGCGCTGCAAAGTTCGTCCTGCCCGTGTATCCGCATCCGTGTGAGCTTGTCGCACATATCCGTAACTAATTAGCAACATGACTCACCGGGGACTCACCCGGGACTCACAACGCCAGTGTCTGTGTGTGCTCAGTTGATAACCCGCGAAACGCTTTTGTCTCCGCTGCGAAACGAAAATGCTTACTTGGCTCAGGGCTGCAGCAAATGAATATGACAGCGGCGAAAGCGGCAAAAAACCGCTAATTAGTTGAAAATAAATAATGAGCCGAATGCTAGCCAAATGCGGGCGCCAGCGCCAGAGAGTGCGAGTGCGAAAGGGATGGCCGATGGGGGATGAGGGATGAGGGATGAAGGATGAGAGTTAGCAGAAGCAGACGCGGAAGCGGAAGCGGAAACGGAGGCGACGGAGGAAGCGGAAACGGAAACGGGAGCACCGGTTTTTATTTCGTGCCACCCGAAACATGTTCGGCTTCAGTATCCAGTTCAAAAGTTGTCTTTCCTCTACTTCCTTTCAACTACAGCAGGTCGAATATATTGCAAGGCGCTATAAAAACCGTTAATCTGCATTTAATTAACAGCTTTTCGTATTCGTAATACAAGAAATATGTAATTCCCAAAAGCGTAAATTAAACCACAACAAAAATACACAGTAAAATGTTAAAGTACTAGGACCTGTGTATTTACCTAAATTATTAATATCTAATGTATGTATATCATATCGAGGATTACTGTAAAGAAATGTAATTCGATTTCCGTCACGTTCATGAATCCCCAGCTTTTCTTTACACCCGAAAAATGATATTATGAGATATCAATTTTGACTTGATATGCGGCATACCAATTCGATATGCTCGAACATGTCTTAAGTAGGTCAGTTCGAATGTGTCTTTCTCCCTCCCAATAATGTACCTTTAAGCGCTATCCCGCTCTTTCGAATTCAGAGAATTAGTTATTCTTGCTCCTATATCTCTATGTATCTTTTTGCTCTCTTTTGCAAAGTCAGTGTATCTCCGAAAGAGAGAAATCTGGAAAATGTTTAAGTACCAGAAATTTACCATGCGCATATTGATTTGATCCCGGCGTTTTTTATTTATTGCGAAAGTCAGAAGATTTTTTCTTCCCAGCGTCAGCTGACTTTAGATCTCAGATCTCGGACTTGGCTGCTCCTTTCTTATGTGGCGCCAGGCTTTGCACTTCCCCAATTCATTCAATTCAATTTGTATGAGTTGGCCCAGAATTAGGCCGGTTTATCCGCACGCGCTGAAATGACAGATGCAGAGCACAGAACGTGGAACACAGGGCACAGAACGTCACCGGCCAAAAACAGATACGAATGGGAATGCGAATATATAGCAGATACGGATGCGGATTCAGATACAGATACAGATACACAGATACAGCTGCCAAGTTGCGATGCAGATGTCGGGTGGCCAAAACTTTTATCGGGCGAAAAGTTTCTCTGTTGCTGATTCGGTTTTGGATTCGTACTCGGACTCAGATTCAGATTCAGATTCAGATTCCGGCTCTGTTTCGGCGATTCCTACGCTTTTTTGCGTCCTTTGTCTCTGGCCTTTATCCCACGTATTCTTTTTCAGCTTTTTTTTGGTTTTTTTGCCTCTTTTGGCCCGGTTTGCCTTGTCTAAAAGCATGCAGGCCATTTTTATGCAAATCAAACCCGCTTTTAATCTCTTTAAGCAGCGCGATACGTGCCACGAGGCAGAAATATGACACGAAAGCGGAATGGACACGTAATTAAAACCGCACGTTAATGGACTTAGTGGCCCGGGGCCAACACCCACAGCCCCACGGGCAGCACTCGAAACCGAAAATGCCCCTTTCCCACTTCCACCTCCACTTCCATGTGATCCCCATCCAAATGGGAGAATACCGAAGGAAACTATTCGAATTTGCCGTAGCGAAAAGGAAATCCTTTCGCGGCCTTAATGTGCTAAATGGTCTCCGGCCACGCCCACTTCCACGCCCCCGCCCACTTCCCACTCCCCACTCCCGAAAAAAGGAAGCGCCAATAGCCGTCTAAAACTATTTCAATATAAAATTCATTTCGTTTGCAGCGTCAGAGGCCAGCAAACAAACAAACCACACAGATCGAGTGGAAAAGCAGGGAAAAGCTGGGAAAAAGGGACAGGGGACAGGGGCAAAGGGAAAAGGACGGGGACAGTGCGAAATGAATGAAAACGAATGAAGCCGAAAAACCGCGCTAAAAGTTTTCTTGTTAAGACCCAAAACGGACGCTTTTAGCCTAGCTGCACTGAGGATAAAAATGGTGGCCGGCCAAAAAAGTTTGCAAATTAATGATAGGATCTGCAAAATAAATATATGTAAATTAAATATAAGTAAATTATATATTTTTTTTATTATTTTTAAATCGATTTTTTTAAAATAACCTACAAAGTTTCCGCTAAATGTATAATACTCTTAAATGAAATAAAAAGGTAACAGCTTTGAACAGTTCTTTTTATTGAGAGAAATATATTAAAAATAATGCTAATTGCATTTCATTTTATTGGTTAGTGTGTTCCATTGCCTTACAATGTTTACCAATTTTACTTATATTTATTTATTTATTCCCATTCCATATTTTGTATCTAATTAATTTTAATTTACCAAGTAATAAGTAAGCATAGAGAAATGTACTACAAATAATTTGAATTGCATCTTTATCTGCTGAGTGTACTTTTGGTGTCTTCTTCGCATTTCCCTAGTTCCCTACAATTTCCATGCTGGCATGAATTAAAAGAAGCCGCCGAAAACGGACACTTTCTCCGAGAAAGTTCCTCGGGCTGCAAGTGCAATTAGAGCTAAACATAAGTCGGAGCTTCGGTTCGCCCGAGGCCCCGATGTTCTACCTTCTACCCATATCTCATATTTCCCGTTTGCCGTTTGCCGATTGCGACTCGAGTGAGTCGGAAGTCGGAGAGTCTCCGAGTCGGAAAGAGTTGGGCTGGGTATTTTGCATTTGAATGCAGCTTGTTAGTGAAGGTGTCATCGAGTTGTCTGAGTTTGTCTGATGCTGTTCGGTGGAGCGGAACTAATGCCCCTGACTATTATGCGTTGGGATTGCTCGATAAGTGGGCCAAGTGTTGTATGGACACTTTAAATACCCACTTAACAGATATAACTTTTGATATAAGTTCAATGTAGTATCTATTTGTTAAAATATTTTAATTTCTTTATGGCACAATATTAATTGTAAATGTCCTCATGTACGAATTGGCAAATTTATTAAGTACCTATATTTAAGACTTTTTATTTTCCCCACAATTTTCCCATTTAATAGTGCCATATAAGAGCCGTTATATGCACCAGTTCCAGGCACTTCTTCGCAGCTCAATGTCTCGGGTCACAGGGCAGCCGTTCGGTGCCTTTTCCCCGAAGGACCTTTTTCCGGCATCGCAGCTGGAAAATTTGCTCCTTATGCTCTGCAGCTACATAAAAATGAAAATTTTATTCGCTCCGTAGGCCGTTCCACCGATCGATGGCAGATATGCCTGTCACACTAAGTATATCAAGTGTAATCAAGTGCATACATATATATATGTATACTTGTACATATATACTAGTATTTGCTTGCGGGGACATGACTTGGATGTTGGCTACATTTATTTAAATCCCAGTTACAGGCCATTTGTCGTATTAAATAAAACTTACACGGACACATGCGAAGTCGGGTTGAAATGTGGCCGGAAAAAAGGGACATGGACGGAATGGACAGTGGAAGGACGAGGCAGAAGGAGGTCAAAACCAATGCAAAGACAAAGTGCCGGCAAAATGAAACGTGCAAAGCAAATAAACACATAAAAGTCTAAATTTAATGCTAAAAGCTATTGAAGCATGTTTAAGCCCAAAAAATAAAATAGAAGAAGGATTCCAACCAAAAAAAACGAAGGGACGAACAGGGAAATAAGGATGCACGGAAGAGGTAACGACGTGTGCTGAAATATTCGGCTCGAAGGACCAAACAGACTTGACAACAACAAATCGGTCGCTTGTTGATGCTTCTTTTTAGCGTTTCAGGACCTTTCTGCCCTGCCCTGTCCTTCGTCCTGCCTTGGCTTTGTTTACACTCTCCGCTTTTCGTATTCCATGGGCGACATTTTTTATGGTCCTCATGGTGGGCCAACATGCGTCCCGATAAGCGAAATCAAATGTCAAAGTGAGAATGTAAACACTCCTAAATGTCTCTCTGTATATGTGTGTGTGTGTGTGTGTGGCAATGCGATGGTGTGCGTTGGCCGCAATGTGTGAGTGATACCAGCAATGTAAACGCCATAAACAACGTGTCCCTCGCACAATTGATAACAAAACTCCGGGGCGAATAGGCATCTGTAGGTGATTTAAGCACGCACAAAAAATATATTACAAATTTCGATATCTTTTTGAAATAACAATGGTTTTTATGGGCCTTTACAAAATATTGATATGCAGCCCAATCGTTTAGTTAAACAGCAAACCGAGCTGAATTCTCAACGTATAAAAATATACAAAACATTTCGATTTAATTATACCCGTTACTCGTAGAGTAAAAGGGTATATTGTATTCGTGCAAAAGTATGTAACAGGGAGAAGGAAGCGTTTCCGACCCCATAAAGTATATATATTCTTGATCAGGATCACTAGCCGAGTCGATCTAGCCATGTCCGTCTGTCCGTCTGTCTGTCCGTCTGTCTGTCTGTCCGTCTGTCCGTCTGTCCGTCTGTCTGTCTGTATGAACGCTGAGATCTCGGAAACTATAAAAGCTAGAAGGTTGAGATTTCACACACATATTCTTGGGCTTCCTACGCAGCGCAAGTTTGTTTCATCGAGGTGCCACGCCCCCCCTAACGCCCACAATCGCCATAAACGATTTTCAAATGTGTCTGGAGGCCACATCTTTTAAGATTTTAAAAATATATAAACGCCATTTTATAGTGTTTATTAATACCTATCGAAATGTAGAAGACATTTTTCAAATCGGACCATTCATTAAAAAGTTATACGCAATCAAAATTGTTTATATATCTATCTCCCTCGCACTCCCTTTAGCCCCAATAGATAGTCGGGACACCAACCCGAGTACAGCGTTCGCACTCCCTTTAGCTGAGTGACGGGTATTAGATAGTCGGGACACCAACCCGACTATAGCGTTCTCTCTTGTTTTTTAATTAAATTATCGAATATATAAGAGATCAACTACTTATAGTCCAAATAATGCATTAAATAACGACTTATTAGCAGTATTTTTTATGACGGTTTAATATATTTCACTTTTAATTGCTAAATGGTCAAACAACTGATTCATTGTATCTATTGTCTCGGCCAAGCCGATGAACGACGGTTCAAAATCAAACTGCCATATGAAGCAGGGCTCCGAAAAAGCCCGACTGGCATTGATCCAGAACACTGATTGCTCATCAACACTAGACCTAATCCGGCGTCCCCAGACCCTCTTTTGGGGCCAACAACAACGAGTCGTTGGTGGAAAAGCAATTCCAACTAATTTTGAACAAATTTGCTTGCATAATGTAAAGCGACCATTTGAATGCCACCAACAAACACGCTACACAAACACACGAGCACCAACACACGGAGCTAGACAAGCACACACACAGTGACGCGACACAACTACATATGCACACGGACATTCCGGAAATTGGTTTCATTTGGGCCAAAGGTTTGTATTTGTTTGTTGGTCAGCCAGCAGCGAAAACAAACCAAAACAAAGTGGAGTTAAAAAAAACAGAAATGCGGAAAAAGACAAAATATCTAAAAGCAATAGCTGGGGGCAGAAAAAAAGAGCATCAAAAACGCAATTTTACAAGCAATTAAAACTTGAATTGAAATTGAAATGTTTGCAGTCATTACAAGCGGTGGCAAAAACGCCAAAGAAAATCCCCTTGGGTTTGCGTATGCTTAAGCTCGCTTAAATCCAGCAAAAAAGCCATTCGCCATTTTTTGTGGAAATATCTCAATTAGCGAAATTAAAATTCGCATAGCGTTACAGTAACAGAGATTGCAATTAAAAAGAGATAACTGAAGGTGAATTCAATCAATCTGTGGCTAACCATCACATATCAACTGGGATCTGAAACTGAAATGTTTTTAACCGGAACTGATTCTAGGATTAAGGGATAGTGCAAGGGACTTATGAAATATTGTAAGCTTATATAAGGTTTTTTAACATTTAAAATGTTTTCTTATAAGAGTATTTGGACATATTGTCTGAAACTGAAAAGTTTTTGACCGGAACCGATTCTAGGATTAAATATTGTAAGCTCCATAGCTTGAGTTTTAACTTAAAGATCCTCTAAAACAACTTTTTGATAAGTTTTTTTAATACTTAAAATGTTTTTTCATAAGAGTACTTAGACATACAACTAAAATGTATCACATATGATATGAATATTTTCCGCGTTGTAATTGGATAGAAACTTCTTCTCGCCATTCTAACGACTTCATTTTGGTTCGAGCTGTGTGATTTTTTCCAGTACACATCCAAAACGATACCATTTGTGGACATGTGGTTAGCTCAACGATCCGGTTCCAGCTGTCCGGCTCAAACGCTTTCAATTGGATTCCTCGTTATTGGTCAGTGGCAAGTGCTGACAATTATCCACCCACGCAGCCCGAGGTTTTCGGGTTGGTGCGCGGTGGTTCGGGGGTTCCGGGGCTCCGGTGTTTAGGGTGTTCAGGGTGGTGCTGTGTGGACTTTTCGGCGGTTCGACATGGCCGCTAATCCCCTGGAAATGGCCAGCGCCAACTATTAGCGAGTGGCAACGGGCGTTGGCCCGGTTAGTTAGCAGGGCTTTGGCTTTGCCATTGGCTTTGGCTTTTGACCGTTGCCCATTGCCCATTGCCCGTTGGCTTCTGTCCTCCGGCGGTGTTTCGTGGTGCGAGGGCTTCTCTCTTTCGGATTAATTGCTTTATGAGCTGCAATAAAAGCCGCAGCGGCTGTGCGGCATTCCCCTCACCCTCCTCCTTTGGTCAGTTGGCATTTTGTGAACTGCAATTAGCAGCAAATAAAATAATTTACGATTGTAATGACCAAAAATGCCAGTACAACGGGGGTGTGAATGGGGGGCTGGGATAGTTGGCCGAAGGAGCAGCCGTTACCAAGTTGAAATAACAACAAATTGCCAACCGAAACAAAGAGAAAGGGCAGCTTGTGATTTTTCGGCTCCACTCAATCTCAATTTCTGGCTTATTAAACCCCTGGATATTTATGGCTTGCACTAAAAATAAAACAAAGTTCGAATTTGGTTCCTGTAGACTTTAAATATTTCAGGAAAGCTGGGCTGGGATTGAAAAAGTCCTCCTAAGAGTTCAAAAACGGAATTAGTTTACCTCATTTCCCTCAGTGAGGGGCCAAAGGAAGTGTTTTCCTGTCAACTGGCCCCAAGTGAGTGCGAGAAGCGAGAGAAATGTTTACAGCAAATGAATATGAATGAGTTGCAGCCAAGTCCTGGCTAAACCACACACACTTTCCCTTCGTCCATTCAACCATTCAACCAACTGCACTTTCTATGCCCGCCAGTTCGGTAATACACGTAAAAGTGTTGAAAAGTTTAATAAATCACAGCAGACCCAAAGCCAAAGGATTTGACCTTTCGGAGCGCTTAGCGCGGGAGTCGACCAGCCGAGTACCCAGCAAGTGCTAGTGCTCCTGATTGATTGCTCGATTATTGCGATACATTAACCCCGGGTGTAACGCTCGGTCGCTGTCGATATTTATCGCCCGTCGTTGCGAGTCGATAGCGATAGCCCCGGCCCACAAGGGGTACAGTTGTGGCCACACAAATGGTGGTGGCTTCGCAGTTTCAGGGTTCCTGTTTTCTGTGCCCTGGGTGCTGGAGCATGCATAAATAAAAATGTGGCATGTTGGGTCAGAAATAGCATGACATTTTGCCAGCCGGCCGACATAAAATGGCGGCAGATACAAGGGGCAGCATAAAATGAAATGTTTAGCAAAAGGGTTGACTCCACAAGGAAACCCACGGGAAAATGTCCTGCGGGGGCGCAGTGGGCGGTTGTACATAAGTGGGCGAAAGTCCAGTGAGCCATAAAAATCAATAAAGTCAACGCCGCCGTCCCCCGTTCGCCTCTCCCCTTTCCCCTTTCTTGTGTTGGCTTTGTCGGTCACCTGGTTAAGTCATCAATGGCCAGGTATTCGAGCAGGGCAGCCAGCCCACCCCACGTCACACATCCCACATCCCACATGCACCTTTCAGCTTAGCAAATTTAAATTGCTCAACAATTTCCCAACTAACAAGCAACCAAAATTCATAATCAAAACTGCCGGAAAAAGGATAGTGAAGTGGCGAAAAGCTCCATGGAAAACCAACCCAGGTACACTGACAACAAAATGAACAGAGGGATAGGGAACTGAAATAAATAATAATGGGCTTTCTTAAATTATAAAGAATAAAATGGGGTTGCTTATGAAAGTATTTCCTAGGAACTTTACCATATAAGTAATTATATTAATATTATAGATTAACGTATTTTATCAAAAGGAATTATGGTAAATTAAATACTAGTTATTCCTAAACCAATTTCCAATATATTAATATTTGTTTGACCAAGAACATATATAGTTAAAACGAACAGGCTCCTTGGTTTCTCACACAGTGCCCTTTCATATGCGACAGTCCTTTTGGCAAATATGTCAAAGTTCCCTGCCAGCAGCCCCTCATTCCGCACTCTCCACTGTCAATTGGCAATTGTACAAACATTTTCTCTTCTTTTATAATGCGATGGAGGGCTGGCTGGATGGCAAGTGGCAGTTGCAGGAGATGAGGATGGGGTCCGGGCACATGTTGGGCTCTTCATTAGCAGAAAAATGATTCAACTGACATGCAAAACCCAGCCTTTCAGGCTACAGCCCTTCTGCCTTCTGCGGCTTGTTAGTGTCCATCGCACACAAAGAGCAACAATTTCCAGCGACTGAGAGTGGATCCTTTCCTCCTTCGGTCCTTCACCGCCTTTTTTGCTGCTCTTCCGCTTTTCTGCCATCTTTTTGTTTTTTGTTTATGCCCGTCGACCGTCGACAATTTGTTGTGCTTTTTATTAGGACAATGGCGAGGGGTGCCGTTGGGTGGGCGGAAGGGTAGCCACATCCCCATCCCCATCCCCCAAACAGGCCAGTCCTGGCATAAATGTTTCATAACTGTGGGTTTTTTAGGGGGCGCGTCGGCTTCTGGCCATCGGAAAATTATTGGGGAACACTTGGCCTAAGGCCCAGCAAACACACACCTCCAACAGAAGGCCGTATGGTCTACACGGTAAACTTACACGATTTTAAGGAACTTTTTAGGAATTTTTAAGGAATTCAGACTTAAGAATGAGGGTTTCGATATTACTAATTACGATAGGGCTGTAAAAGTTTTGGTTATCGATAGTGGTCACTATCAAATTACAAGAATTAAGGAAAATTATAAGAAAAAGTGATTGAAAATTAATGCTTGTATCATAAAACTTAGTCGGAAAAAATATCTACATTTTACAGCGATTAAAGTGAAATAATATTTACTTAAAAATATTTGTTTTCCTAAAATATGCCAAAAATTACATACAAAATTAAATTATTTTTTAAGTGAAACTATCGATATTACCCCCAAACCATCGATGATCTCTACATTTAAGATCCATCGATAGTATTGATAGTGCTATCAAACTAAATATTCCAAAAATATTAACACAAATTTTGTCGAGTGCAGAAGGCCCCTTTTCGGGGTTATTTCTATGCAAATCGTTTGTCTTGCACCGCCTGTCAGCGCAGAAAAACCAAACTCAGTGGCTCGGTGGCACAGTGGTTATTGACTGGGGCCTGACCCTCCATTAACAATTCAGGGGCTGGCCGAAAGTACAGTATGTTTATAGCCGCTTAGAGGCAGGGATTTAAGTTTACCCCAAACTAAATAGGCAATCGGACAGAAGAACGAAGGACGTTCGCAATTTAATTCCTGGCCACTTTAAGACCCTACAAAATGGTGCAATCAAGTGGTGGAAAGCCCCCGTTGTCATTAGTTAAACTCACCCATCTGAATCGGTGAGGAAATAATTAAAAAGTGATTTTCTCCCCGAACATCTGTACTTGCAACCCCATCCACATCCACATCCAGTAATTTTGAAACATTTTACAATCAATTGATTGGACGCGTCCAAGGCCCTTGTACTTCTGCCAGTCGATTTGGCCAGTCGATTACTTTTGACTGCCACTGTTGCTGCTACAGTGTCCCACAAAAGTGTGCTGCTGCTGTGGACAGTTTTGAATATGGAGCGTGCTCGCTGAGAAATATGCTGGGGAAATACATAAATTGAGCGCATAAAAATCAATTTGCCGTAACCGCAGCGAGGCAAATTAACTGGGCCCCAAAATTGTCTCTTTCGTTGGGGGGGGGCTATGTATCTGGGTATTCCGGATCCAGAATCGAATTTCGACCGCCCAACGCATGTGGCTGCATAAAGCGGACGATGGCAATCAGAGAGCTCCGCTTATTTGCACACTTTCCGGCTGCTTTGCATACTGGTTGCGATTCCGGCTTTTTCGCAGCGAAAGTGTTTGTATTAATAACCTATTTATGCCCGCAGCAGCAGATCTGGATGCTGGATTCGGGATTCTGGATTGCGGAGTCCCCTTGAACACCTAAAAGTCCAATGAAATTTATGCGAGCTCAGAGAGTGCTGGTAATCCGGACCCAAAATGATTTACACCCCCGGAATATATTCCTTGCAGGCCCTTTCGGCACTGAGAAAAATAATAGGAACTATTTTATTCAGTTCCAGTTGATAAAAACAGCAAATGACAGAAATGTACCATGCGCATATCGATTTGATCCCGGTTTTACGTGTTTCTCTTTGTGCGTAGCTCGAAAATAAGTGGCAGCAGGAGCCGAACCAACTTGTAATAGTCGTAATAATAGCAATAATAATTTGCACAACCCTTTCGGCTTTTGTCGATTTTACTGCTCAATTTGATGACCAGCCAGGGGGAAGAGCCAGCGCCAAGGAGGCAGTGCCACATCCGCATCCAGGGTCCAGAATCGGCCATCCACCATCCAGAAGCCAGCATCCAGGGAACATAAAAGTCAATTGTCTGCAACAAATTGAACATTTTTGTAGCAGCTCCCACTCGGGTTCAATACATTAAGCTGCACTCGTCGGATGGAATGGAGATGGGGCTGGAGATGAAGGAGATGGTGATGGAGGTGGAGTAGTAGGTGGTTCTGAAACCGAAACAGGAGCTGACAGCCGGAGGTGAAGGAGTTTTACATTCGAATTTCACAAGAAGAACTGCGACATTATTATGCCATGGGCCTTATGCTGTTTCGATCATATCGGGGTTACTTATAGACTCTTATAGCAGTTGCACAACTTATATGTACATTTAATATTCCAAGTTTTCAACTCAACTCAGCAATTAAATGGTTTATATCATGGAAACTGTAAGTTCAGACGTTGCCTTCCGTATTTAATTGGTGATTCAATTCCGATGGAAATGGAATATCGGATTCTCGCGAGTTGATCAAATTTTGGCCTGTTAATGGATTGCAAACCGGTGGCGTCCAAAAAAGGAGAAACAACTCTTGTTCCACCAACGGGCTATTCGCATTTATTGGGGCGCGTTGGTCCGTTGGGTTAACGGGTGAAGGGGTTAAGGGGTTAACAAGTGTGAAGGGTCATGCGACTCGGACACCTTTGGGTTTTTGGCTTGGTTAGCATTCGGGGCGAGCGAAAACCGATTTTGAATTTTTCATGCTTGGTATCGATTTCGATTGCGGTTCGGTTTGGTCAGGACTGGGGGTCTGTTCTGTTCTGTTCTGGCCTTGCTGGACTGGACTTGATTTAGTCTTTGATGCCGAAACTCATTGCAATGCATTCAACTGCAAACTCCGACACGCCGCACACTCGAGTCCCGATACCCATACACACAAAAAAAAAATCGATATGCGCATGGTAAATTTCTGGTATTGCATACCCATATCAATTTTACGGAAATCTTTCTCTCGGAGATTCTCTGACTTCGAAAAAGAGAGGAAGAAGCAATGAGGCGATTTAATTTACGTGAGTTACCTGAGTGGGAGGGAGAAAGACAAATTCGAAATTCGAACTGAGGTGCCCGCATATCAAGTCAAGATCCATACCACATAACTTCAAATCGATCCTAGTTTTATATCAAGTTTTTTGTTGGGTGTACCGAATCCGAATGCGTATCCCCCAGTTTTCGGTAGACGGAGGAGTGCCAACAATTTGTGCGGCAAATGGGGCAGCTGGGTGGATTGTGAGCCCGTCTGAGCCGGACTGAGCTCATTGAGGGCCAAAATCCAGAGCCCAGAGCCCGAACCCCAAGTAGTTGGCCCGTGTTGCGGCAATAGTTGGTCAAATTAGTTGCACACTCGCCCTCGACACACAAAGTGAAAGTTTTTCGGCTTTTCGCCCGAGAAGTGCCTTTGTGCATGGCCAACAAGTCTATTAGCCAAATTGTAATTGCTGACCTAATCCAAAGATTCTGTTCGTTCGTTCCGCCCACTGTCGACTGCCGAATATCGATGTTTGGCACATGTTTGTTCAGGTTTCATTATTGTGCAAATGCGTTTGCCTACTTTGGGGGCCCTGCCGACCACTGGCCTTGGATTCTGGTCAGAAGTTGGGCAACGGCCACCCACCTGCAATCTCCGGACCACACTTGTTTACGGTTTTTTCCACTTTCTAGCCCGGTTGGGTCATGGAATTGCCCTGCACCAAGGGACAAAAGAATCCACCCAAAAGCAAGGACTTTCAACGCTTTAAAAGCAAGAAATGAACTAGAGAATTTAGAAATTTATATTTGTTTATCATTCGTTAATACTCATGGCTATAATTAATGGTGCATGTTCAATTATAGCAAATAATGAGCCAAGTTATTTTGTTCAAATACTAAGCGATTAGCCAATATAAGCACACAAATAAAATATATTTAGTTATTCCAATTGAGATTTTTTATGTGAAACAGGTTTGCACATTTTTTTATTAGCCCAACTTCATTTTTTTATAATGATGACATTTACTTTCATATAGTAAATTTAAGCCTATGAAAATGAAAGCAATAATGCGGAACAGTTTAGTCAAATTACACTAAACAAAATTTTGATGATATATTTTAAATACCTAATTACTTATGAATTTTAATTAAACCTTAAATGTAATATTATTTTGTTTTCAGTGACTGGTAGGATTAAAAATTAAATAAAAACTTTTTTTCACCTATCATAATTTTTTGTAATGTCATTTGTTGTAATAATACTTTTGTCCTAACACCTCGAATATCCCTAGCTTCTCAAATTATATCATCTCATCTTGTAAAAATGTAAATCTATAAGAACAGCCGTAGCTTAATAGGTTACAGATTCAATTGGCCCTTAACCACAGAATAAATAACCAAAAAAATAAATAATTTTACAAATGATATATTTCTTTTAACTTTCATTTTTAGACCTACATTATTTTACGCACTGTATAGCAACTCATAGAAATTCATTTTAAATGGTTGTTTTTTTCCGTTCGCTGCGTGTTCTTGGTGATTTTTGTTGGGAGAAGGTTGCGTCGAGGTCGTCTGGGTAATTGGACTGCCTGCCAGGTCGACCGCTGTGGCCAGCAAATTGTAATTTGCATTAAGTGTTGGCACACTACCCTCCAGAAGGCCCCTCCAGAACCCCAGCCCCAGCCCCAGAACCCCAACCCATCCGTCCAGCGAGTCGCACGCACTCGCAATTGGACCAGCTGGCAGCCGTTACGTATCCGCCGTGTTGTCGGCGGCTTGCAACTGTTTTTCCACCCCACTTACATGCTGGCTTTTTGTGTTTGAGCCGCTTTTAGCACACCGCAGCCACCCAACACCCCTGCAACTCTGGCTGCTGCAAAGGGCTATTATAACTTTGTCGTGCCAGAAGCCAAGCCAAAGTAATATACTTTAGCACATGGAGTGTCCAGAAAACAAAGTTCTGCAAAGAGTGGGTTAAGGGGGTGGGGGGTTCGTTCTGAGCTGGCAGCATATCAAAGAGTTTTATTTTAGTTGCTTGTCAGGGATTTAATTAAGTGCAGCTATGCCATAAATATTAAGTGCAAGAAGAATGCGGCTGCAATTTCCGCAAATTTAATTTCACATTTCTCCCCGCCACAGAGCCGCATTTTAGGCATTGTCGGTTACTCGCACACACAATCGCTCAGGTGGGTTTTACCTGTCCCCCCATCACTGAAGGAAAAAAGCAGGGCCTTCAAATGTGAGGCACATAATTGCATTTGTCAACTTTTGGCCAGACTTTGCCTCGCTTGGAAATTGTCGTGCCTTTTTATTAGACACTTGCAAGTAGAGAAATGAAGGAAGCTAAATGAAAGAAAGTGTAAATGCCATTTGGTTGTGTTTATGATACCTATCGAAATGTAGAAGAAAATGTTTCAGTTGGACCATTCCTTAAAAAGTTATGTGCAAATGAATTGCAATGAATTGCAAGCAGTGCAAGCAGTCACTTTGCAGCTTGCATATCTCCATCTCCCTCGCACTTCCATTAGCTGAGTAAAGGTTATCTTATAGTTCTCTCTTGTTTCTTGATGCATTTTATCACTGGTTTTAATAAAGAGCTGACCAAAAACTTAATTAACCGTGTATAACACATATTTAGCGGTAATAACCCATCTGTAATCCCCTTTTTGGTACTATATTTTGTAAACCAGTGTAATGAAAGGGCAGTCGATTTTCCTCTCCTGATATTGCCCCTGTTTTTTGGGCCCATGCCAATTGCTTAGCTGGCAGAGTGGCAATTCATTGAGGTGGCACGCCAATATTTGCCACATTGTTAAAAACAGTACTGCACATAAACAAATGAAATACGACGATGGCCAACTGCCCAAAAAACCATTCGCATATATCGCCAAATATATTACCATTTGTTGCGTGAATGGCCGGCACACGAGGCCAATTTTCGGCATATTGGCAGCTGCCCAGCTCCGTCGCGTCGCCTATATGTATATTAATTACAATATTTTTCGGACCTGGGGACATGGGGACGAACCTCGTGTGTGTGTAACGGCCTGGGAAAATTGGCAAAATGTGTGCATGGGTGCGTATAATTGTAATCTTGAATGCCAAATCGCCAGCCAGTCCAGCAATTGTAATTCGTAATTGAATTTAGCTGCGTGAATTTATTGCACTACAATTAAAAAACAATTGGACGGCCGACGAAGAATGGCAATGGCCCTTGGGCGGTGGCAAATATTGGGCTAAATAATATTGGTTCGACTGAAAATTGGCAACGGGGCACCTGGCACAGAATTCTGGATGATAAGGAGGTTAAGGAGGTGGTTAAGGACTTGTGGCACAAGGACAGCTACTGGGACTGAGGACTGGCTGTTCAACTTGCTGCCGATAAACTTCGCAAAGCCAAAGTGTTTGGAGCAAGTTTCGGTTATTGTTATGACAACACTCGATGTTCTTGCGGCTGCATCAGTGATGGTAAAGACACACAATACAATACATACTTGGGCATTGGCTTTGAACAAGTTACCCTGTTGATGCTGGGAGCTTGAATTTCATGTGCTTACATTTTCATATTCATAAATGGCAACAAAGTTATGTTGTTAAAATAAAGGTTTATTCTTAAAATTTGTAAGTACTTGGGTAATTTTACGGAATTCAGTCTATCATTAGAAACTTAACCGGAACTTAACGGGTACTTAATTTGAACTTAACTGGAACTTAACGGGAACTTAACTGGAACTTAAATATTAAAAGTAAACAAACCCATGTATATAGAATATTAATATTATTTTTTGTTGCCTGTCATTACAAATTGTGACTCATATTTTTGGCTATTCCCTGTACCATAACAGGTAATCAAAAGTTGGACCCTTCCCATCGCTATCCTATCATACCCAGGTCCAACCCCATGTGGTTCTGGGGGCAATATCGGTTATTGAAATATGCTCATGGCCAACTTTTGCCTGAGACTGCAAACTGCCTGTCTTTCGGCCAGAAACTTTAGCCAGTAACTGTTACTGCCTCTGCTGCTGCTGCTGCTTTGTTCTCCGGGATTAGCTGTCAGGCAATGTCGTGCGAATTGGCCCGACTTATGCAGAATTCTGGGCAATAACGATAATGCAGCGGAAGCCGATTATGGGGGCACGGGGCCAGGAGCTATATACAGTTCTCTAGCAAGTGCGAAGGGGCCCAACAACTGGCGCTTTGTTACGTAATTAGAGTCTCGATGGCGAGGCAAAGCAAAGTTCCAGCTGTTGCCGCATTTCACTGTCCATTCTTTGCTTATCTGCGGCTCTTGAGTTTGTCAAAAGCAATTGTTTGACTTTACTTGACCGGGCCCACAAACACACACACAAACACACTCACACAGTCTCGAATAGTCGAGCACAATGGCCGGTAGTGCCAAAAACCGGAACAAAGAGCTCCACCAGCATCACACTTAAAAACGATTCCGGCACTGAAATGACTTCAAATGAGTTATAAAATAAAATGGAGCCAAAAAGTTACAGATCAAGATAAGATTGGATTTAATATTGGTTTTAAAGTCTCAATATTTGTCCTATTTTCCACAATTTTTAAAGGATTTTAGATAAGTTTTCAAGATAAGTTACGTATTTTTGTCAGTATACTAAATTGTTGTATTGCTAAGTTGGGTTTAAGTTATTATAAAAAATTCTTCTATGATATAAAAACTAAAAATTGTTTTCCCAAGTCAATAAATGAAAATAGATTTTTATAAGACATTTTCTTATTTCTGTCTAGACTTCAACAATCATTTTCACTGCATTTTTGTAAAGTTTTCTTTGAGTGCATTGGGAACAACGGCAGCAGCATTTGACGCCATTTGTTTTACTTCGCTGACCACAAATAACCCTGGCCCGATGTTGTGCTGTTTCGGCCAGCTTGCTGCCCCATTTCGTGGTCCAAACATTTTCCAGTTGCCGTCGTCGCGTCGCTAACCGTTTGTTGTTTGCCCCTCGGCCGCCGAGAGTGGTGTTGGGCCCCACCGGGGGTGCTGGTCATTTGGACTCCAGGACCCAGTCCCCCAGCCTCAATCCCCCTCGCACTTGGACAGTGAGTTATGTTGTGCATATGAGCCCCAAGGAAGTGCAGCACCAGCAGCAGCGCCTGCAGCACGGCAGCAACATCAGCTGCAACATCAGCAGTCGGCAGTCGGCATTCAGCATTCAGCAGTAATGGCATCAGCGACATCGCAATGACAAGTGCCCAAGTCGAATGCAGCTGCTGCGATTCTCGAATATTTGTGTCCTTGCCGCAGAGTCCTAGCTTAAATTCGTTAGTTCGCTTTACCAGAAGCTTAGATATTGACATTTATAATTGGTTATTTGATTAAGTCATAAAACTAGTGAGGCAAACTCATACTTAATGAGAGATACAGAAACATATATTTTTAAAAGCAAGAAATATAAAATTCTGCCATTATGACTAAAATATTATTATTATCTTATAAATTATTAAAAAATGACATTGAAAATTATTTTAATTTTTTTTATATATTAACAATGTATTTTATTCTAAAATGTATTTATTAATTTATTCAAACAATCATTGCTGATATTATTACTAACAGGCCGAAGGACTTCAGTTTCCAGTGCCATTTTTCTAAATTTAAATCGATAAATTAATATTAACTGTATTTACTGACTGGAAAACAAAAAGAAACAAACTTGTAAATGAATTGTGCTTCCAAATAATGTTTCTATTATTTTACGGACATGCTAACATAATTTTAACGGTTTAATGTTTAGTGATCTCGTATGCAAATCCCTGAACTTTCCCCTAGAAGAGTTGACTAAAATGACCGCTGGCAGAGAATGAAATCAAAGTGCGCGTCTATTAACGCCATCAACCATCAAGAGCAGCGGCTGCCATCATCATTCTCACCCTCGTTCCCATTCTCAGTGCCATTTCCGTTTCCATTCCCACTGTCATGGCCATATTCATTATCATTTTCAGCCCGGTCAGCGGAGCAGACAAATTTGCCCGGCCAAACTGGCAGCCAAGTGGCAGGACGAACAGGACGAACAGGACGAAGGTATTAAGTGCTGAACTGGCGGCTGCATCCCGACGGCTGAAAGCAATGGACCAGCTCCTGGTGCAACGGCTCCTCCTGCTGGCCATCTAATTTTCAGCTCCTTGTCGCGGCACCACAACAATCAAGTGGCATGATTGCTAAGCAGCATAATGCCATTTAGTGCCACAACAAGCCCCGGAGTCGCGCTGAATCAGTGTTGCACTGCCGTCGTAGAACTGACTTTGGCGGTGGTCAAAGAAGTCGTGTGGCATTTGGGATACCATCATATACAGTTGGTCAACTTTGAAATATATACTTACGGAATAGGTAACAAGTCCCGACACACATCTTTGCAGATTTTGTAAAAGTGTAGTGTGCAATTTTGTTTGGTTAGTTATACCTACCGAAATGTAGAACAAAATTTTTAAATCGGACCACTCATTAAGAAGTTATTATTGCATATCTCTCACACTCATTTAGCTGAGTAACGAGTAATCGATAGTCGAGGCACTCCCTCTTGTTTTTATTCAGTTTGAGGCCACCTTTGACCTCCATTGAATATTGTTTAAACATTTTGTTGCTCACCCTCTAAGGGTTCTCTAAAAGGACAGATAAACAAAATAAAAATGACGGGATATAATCGTTTTTACCATGCAATGCTGGTAAAATTGATATTAAGCAATATCTTTTTGCCGAATTTTCTTACTCGGAGATTCTCTGACTTCGAAAATGAGAGTAAGAAGCAATGTGACGACTCTCTCAATTCGAAATAGATCGAGATATCGCTGGGAGGGAGGGAGAAATACACATTCGAAATTTGAACTGGCCTGTTATTTTCATTTCGAGCATATCAAATTAAGATGCCGCATATCAAGTCAAAATTGATACCACATAATATCAAATTGATCACCATTTCACATCAATTTTTTTTTGGGTGCTGTTATTATCGAAAAAGCATCACATTGTAATTTAAAAGCTTACATATGGTGAAGCCTGATTTTTCCCCGACAAAAAGGGAAGCTAACCTGGCTGCACTGGCCGCGTGGTCCAAACTCCTTTTTCCTTGGCCAAACTTCGCTCGCATTCGCATTCATGGGCCCCGCACACAATATGCTAAACGCCCAGCCAACGAGGATGAAGGATGGGTGATGGGGGATGGGCGATCGGGGATCGGGGAAAGCCGGGGAGGTGCGAAGGAGCCGTTGCTCCGGAGCCAATGCAATCATAATTTTAACTACTTTAGTTTTATTCCACCCCCAGCCAGCAGCGGCAGCTCCTGCACTTAGTTCTATTATCCTGGCGCTTTGTTCGCGCGAACGGCGCCTTCGTCCTTTTCCCCGACTTTCTTTTTCCTAATTTCGCGCGGCCACAATAAAAAGCCAATGGCATGGGGCGCCAACGACAGACGGGAGTCGATGTGAGAATGAAAATGAAAATATAAATTGCCTTTGTGCACTGTGCGAAATTACCCCCCGGGTATGACAGTCGATGCTGCGTGATCGCCGGATCGGGCAAATAAAATGGAACGAGGCAGAGTATGAATTAGCATTAGGACCAAGGAAAATTCGCAAGCAGCTCTGCAAAAAAATTAAAGTTGAGTTAGGAACATAGATAATAACTGCTAGAAGTTATTAAATATAAGAACTATTATAACTTATCAAAAGATAATGTAACAGATAGCTTTAAAAACAGTGTCAGTACTTTGAAAATAAATTTCTAAGAATTTTAAGCGCTAAGGGTTTTAAGTTTCAAAGCTTTAAGGAAATTTGTTGAGTGGTTTTTTAATTTACAAAGAAAGTTTAATAAGCAATTAAAATGCTATTTCCTGAAACATTAAATCAAATGAATTTGATATTCAACTTCCCATAGTTGGGCTTATTAAAAGTCTGCAAGAAACTAAGTAAAGCAAAGCACATGTTTAGTTCCCTCATTTAATATTAAGTAGTAAGTAGTTCCGACGGTTTTCCTGATTTCTATTGGTCGTTTAAGGTCTAGCATAATTAAATTTAAATCCAATTAATTATGAATTCAGTGCAGACCGGGCGAAAGAGTATTCGAAATGGATCGTGACCCGGCCTGAATTATTACCATAGCGATTTTTTCGCCCAATGCAACAGCTGAGCAAGCAGCCGTGGCGAATTTCAATTCGTTTGTGGAAAGCTTTTTGTGGCTTCATTAGCGCCTTGCTGGCGACTCAGTGGGTCAGGGGTCAGGGATTGGGACTTGGAATGGAAATGGACCTGGGGGGGTTTGATTAACACCAACAACAGCTAGCCGGCAGCCAATGCAGGAGGCACAAAGCCAAGGCTTTGGGCTTTGGGCAGCGAGAAGCGCAATCAAGGCGTATGGATTTTAATTAATTTTCCCTGCTGCAGCATTTTTAATTAAAAAACTTGAGCGCGGCCAGCGAGAGCGTTTAGTGCCGGGCATGTCAAATGCAATTTGCCAGCGTCCTTGTCTTTTGTAGGCTTAGCTCCAAGGGTCCCTTACATTCTTCCGGGGAATGGGGGAGAATTCCGAATTACTCCAATACCAAAATCACTTGGAAAAAGTTCCTCCTTTGAGGTGAATTCAGGTGCACTAGTTTACCAGTTTATTTCCACTCAACCATCTCTCGATCGATAACAAAGCTAAGCCAGTTGTAACCACACCCAAACAACAGTTGATATGAAATGATGATCGATTTGATGTTATCAATTATGACTTGATATGCTGAATACGTCTTTCTCTTTTTAATTTAATTCGCCATATTGCTTCTTGCTCTCTTTTTCGAAGTCGGAGAATCTCTGAGAGAGAGAAATCGGTATTGCACGGTAAAAACGATATGCGTATAGTACCAGAACTTTACCATGCGCATATCGATTTGATCCCGTCGTGTTTTTTTTGTGTGCATTCATTGATTTGAGATTCAAACGAACAGTAGAAGTTTTCATAGCTAAAAGTCCTAAGTTCGTGCTGCTACTTAACTATTTGATGGTACTAGAAAACTATTATAACTTAGATATACCAATTGAATATTATCTAATCATTGATTATTATATGGTAGCTATCAAAACAGGTATCACAACAATAAAAGAAAACCCACTAACGTATCAAATCAACCTCCTTTCCTTCCGATTTCAGTGCTGGACTGCCAGGTGGGCGATTGGGGCGCCTGGAGCGAATGTGACAAGGGCTGCGGCACTGGGATGATGACGCGGAACCGCCAGATCTTGCAGGCGGCCCAAAACGGAGGCAAGCACTGCCCCACATTGGAGCAGAAGCGCAGCTGCCAAGGATACCGCTGCCATGGACATCACGACAAGAAGATACTGCACGGTGAGTAGATAGATGATAGTAAAAAGTACTACTTGAAAAATCAAATAATATGATACACTCAAAAAAAAAAACGCCTAGAATCGCCTTTGGTTTTAGAAAATCGCCTATGGATTTGCTTTACTGGCGAATTTGTCTATATTTAAGAAAGTAGGTTTTTAAAATCAAAGCGTTTTTTTCTAAAAAACAAAAAAAAAATCTGCGATTCAGAAATTTTTTGCTAGAAATTAAAAAATTATTTCTTACAATTTAGAAATAAAGGTTTTCTAAAAAATAGAAATACGGTTTTTTTTAAATATAGACAAATATTTTTTAAATAACAAAAAAAAATTCTTAAATCCAGAAAATACAAAAATCTATTTTCGGGCTTCGGAATTATGCCCGGTTGGGTCTGTGACTCCACGGCCCCTTGTTGTGTTGTTGTTTTTTCCTTCTTGTTTGTCATCTTATTTGAATTTTCTTTAATTGAGCACATGGGTGGGTGATGTATATATTTATGTACATGCAATGCACTTGTAGTTTCAAATTGGAACTGTAATAATAACTGAAATGAGTATACAAATTACAAATTATAAATATAAAAACCCAATAACTTACTATTTTGAGAAAAACATCTTGCTCGCCGCACGCGGGAATCGAACCGCTAACCGCTCGCCTCACAGTTTGCAGTCAAGCACTCTACTAGCTGCGCCACGGAAGCATCGCGTGAGGCGCTGTACAAAGTCTATTCACATTTTGTTCTCCTATTTTTTGTCAAATTGATCTGGCTCTCTTCTAGTTATTTAATTTAGTTGCTTATTTAATTTTACTCGTAAATATTTATATATTAATAGTAACAGTAATTGAATGTTTCAAATTTGAAAATCCTAAACATCATTTTTATCAAATTATAACTATTCATGAGTTAAAAAAAAATGCAATACATTTTTTTTTATAAATATGTAAATATTATGGTTAAAAAAAAAAACAAAAAGACACCATGAGTTTTTCGCCTCGACGTGGGATTGAACTCACACTTGCGGCTATAAGCTTGAATAACATATTCATGCACGCACGCGTTAGACCCCTAGGCTACCAAATTTTCTTCGATTAATGGCGATTTTTTCTTAGGCTTAAAATTTTTTTTCTAAAATCTGTATAAGAAGAAAAATTTATCAAATACGGTTAAATTTTTTATTTTCTAGAAAAATATTTCTTAAAATCACACATTTCTTTCTAAATGTTAGAAAAATTTTCAAACATTTTTTCTGTTTTTAGAAAAACAATATTTCTATTATGTAGAAATATTTATAATTTTAATGGCATTTTTTTTTTTTTTTAGAAAAGTTGAGTCTTTTTTTTTCTAAAATCAATGGCGATTTTAACCCTCAAATAAAGAAAGAAAAATTAGAAAAATAATCCTTATAATTTAGAAAAAAATTTATTTTTCTGTATTTGAGAAAAAAATTTCTAAAAAAAATCGTTCAATAGAGAATTTTTCTGAGGATTAGAAAATTTTTCTGAAGATTAGAAAATTTGTTCTCTTTATAGAATATTTTTTCTTAAGCACAGAAAAATTTTTTTTTTCTATATTTAAGAAAAATAATTTTTTGAGTGTATGAACGAAATGAAATAGTATTTTTTCAAGGGTCCTGGTTTAATGAACTTGCATATCCCCAGTTGTCAAAACTTATGCTGCAACATTTTGTGTTTATAAAAAAGCATTAAATGGTTTCGTTGCCAAGTTTCGACTTACATGGGCAACAATCTGGCTAAAATGAAATTAAGCAAGGCTCCGCCCCCCCGTCAGCGAACTTTAGACGTCATAAACACGCTGATTTGATCATCCCAAACCCTTGACCCGCTTCCTTGCAAGGATAGGAGTCGCAGGATATCTTTTGTCCCGACACGACATTGCACGGCAAACAACGATTCGGGGCAAAAAGCTTTTGCACCTAAACCAGACTAAGTAGACTGACAGCGGCATCAAAGACCTCCGATGCACTCCATCCACTCTGCCATCCATTGTTTTTGCGATGGTTTTGTGGGTGGTTTTTCGGGTGGTCGGTGCTGTCTGCAGAAAGTTGAAACCCTTTCAAATTGCCTTTTGCATTCACACAGGGAGGAAACACAATGGATATCCATTCCGTGTCGTAAACTCAATTTAGTACATATTTTACCAGCAACATATTAGCAGTCCACTGTTTACAGGCACTTCTTATATGGTTTAGGTCCTTTGAGTTGAAAACTAATTGGTCCAAACAAAAAATTCCATTTACAATTTCTTCATAATCCCAATAAAACACTTCAAATATATTTTAAAAATATCCAATTTTAGAAAACATAATATTTGAAATATATGAAATGTTGTTTGGGGTTTTTCAATTACATGCACTATTTCTCCCTGTGTATTTGCATCCGCACAGCCAAAAGCCAAGGCGAAAACGGATCTGCCAAACTACAAACAAGAAAGCCGGAGTACGTGAAAGAAAGCTGGAGAAGCGGATGCAGGAGAAAGGGCGTAGAAAGTTGGTGGGTGGAAAAAGTGGCGGCGGCAAAAAATGCCATTGAGCCAACACCCCCCGCCCTCCGCCCCTCGCCCTTCACCCCGCCCCCCGATCCAAAGCAATTTTCTGCAAGTGGCTGACATAAAAGCCATATTATATTTGGCTAAGTGTCACCGCCGGCTTAAAAACACACAGACAAAGGGGGATTGGGGATTGGGTCGGGGGAAACTATTAAAATATCGCTGCGAAAGTTTTTGTTTATGTTTTGGGTCGCCTGCGCTCCATTAGCCTTGGACGTGCCCTCCCACTCGCCCATTGCCCCACCACCCACCACCCACTCTTGTTTGGATTTAGTTTTGCCTTCTGGTTTGGCATTTTTTCTTGTTGTGCTCGGCACATGTGTGCTCTGCACAACTCTTTAAGCGTTTAATTAAAACTTTGATTGCTGCCATTAAAATATTAGTTAACCGCATGCAGAACCAGAAGAATGGAGCTGCCAACAGCACAGATGAGTGCGTCGGATTGGCGGAAGAAACAGGGGAAAAAAGCCATTATTAATTGAAGCGAGTGGCAACATTGTTTTAGACACTGGCTGCAAAATCTGCACCCGGCCATTCGAAGATAATGGGAGCAAATTTAAATTGCGAAACGTGAGAGCTGGAAATTATACACAAAAAAAAATCACGACGGGATCAAATCGATAGGCGCATGGTAAATTTTCTGGTGTTTAAACGCAGACCATGAAATACTGGTAAAATTGATATTCAATAATATCATTTTGCCGATTTCTCTCTCTTGGAGATTCTCTGACTTCGAAAAAGAGAGGAAAAAGCAATATGGCGACTTAAATTAAGTGAGTGGAAGCGAGAAAAACGAATTCACTCAATTTGAAATGGCATATCGAATCGATATGCTGCATATCAAATCAAAATTGTTACCACATAATATCAAATTGATAATCGTTTCATATCAAGTTTTTTTAACACATTCCATACCTTATAATTATAATTATATTATTACGATTATATTATGAAGGGAGTTACTGGCTCAGCAACCCCAGTTTTTGTCCCTGGGCATACATATATTTATTTCATAATATCTATCTCATTATATATTTGCAAAAAAAAAGAGCCCTAATGACTGCCCAAAATTATTATCCTTTATTATTCGTTAAATTGAACATTTGCGGGGGTAGGTCGATAATACAACTCGCACAGCGAAATTGCTGCTAACGAATTTCCGAAATTAAGCTGTTCATTAAATTCGATGTTGTTTTAGAGCTAAAATTGCGTATATATAATTACATATTTAATTACAATTATAATCAGGAAAGGACGCACGCGAATTGGGAATTAATTGAAGGAATTTGATCAAAATGTTGTGTGCAATCGGAAGTTTTCAGTCCCCACTGAGTGCAGCGGACCATTGGAGCTGATATTAGTTGTCGATAATATCCCGTTTCAAATGAAATGAAAATTATTAAAAATAAATTCATAATCATATCGCCGGCAAAGTGCGAGAATATTGTTATTGGCTAATTTCAGGGGGAAGTGTGAACGAGAAATCCGGATTTATAAATCGGAATGTTTGTAATAGATTAAAATAAAATTGACTTGACAGGCTTATTTATGCGAAATACAGCCAAAGTCCCTACCAGGGGCTAATGCGAAACCCCCAAATCGGAGCCGACAAGATAACCCCTGCTATCGCATTCCAACCTGTTTCATAATTGGTCCACAATTATGTATATCCTGGCACACAGACACAGATACATTTGCGGTGTCCTGGCGTCCTGGGTCTCTGGTTTTCTGGCTCCCTGGGTTTCTGGGAGGAAATGTTAATTAAGGCGTTTGCTGGTCCTCGTATGTGTGTGTGTGTGTGTGTGTGTGCGGTGTCCGTCCGTGGGTGTCTATATGTGTGTTTAACGCTCATAATGCGCTTAAGCTGTTTATTGTTTTTAGCACTTCCCACTCCCCCGCCGGCCACGCCCCCCGCCCACGTGTGTGTGTGGGCGGAAGGCGGAGGGGGGGCTGTGTTTGTACTGCAAATAGCCCACAGACACTCGCCGCAGGACTAGCGAAAGAGAAACAGATACGGATACAGGAGCAAATATGTCCGGAAAATCGTCTTGTGTTTCCCCAGCAATTACAGGGCATTAAAATCGTCGTTTAAGGCACAAATGAATTGCTCTGACTGCCGTATGGCGGTTTTTAACCGGTTTTGAAGCGGTTCTTCAATATGTATTCCCAAAACTAATATTTTGCAATATTATAAGGATTAGAGCTTCAGACAAAAGTACGTCTTTTTAGTGGTTTTCTAGTAGGAAAGGAGAGTATAGCTTTTCAATTATACCAGTGGCAGATCTAGAATTTTTTTGTGGGGTGTGATATCAGAACAATTTTGTTGTTACATACTTTTTGAATACCAAAATTCCTTTAATTTCCCATATCACCCCCCGTGGATCCTAAAATAATTTCAAAAATATACACAAAGGGTTGAATGATGATATGATCATTATTATAAATATAACTGATATTATTATTAATACTTTTATAGTTTTATGAACTTTTTTATTTCCCCTAATGCCGACATTAGCTGGCGATTGTAAGAGTGAAAAAGATGCAGGGTTCCTTGTGCTTTGACCTTGCTACCCTATGAGCACCTTCACTTCCCATCCTCATACCTTATAAGTGGGTAACGTTAGTCAAGACAAATTCAATTCGCTGCCGGTTCACCGGAAACGGAAACGGAATATGTCAGTGCGGTGCGCCCTTAAGTATGCTATTAAAATTTTTCTAATTCCCACTTAATTGCTAACAAGCTGCTCCGTGTGCGTGTGTGTGTTTCGTGGGGGGTAAGAAGAGAGAATACACGCACATGGGCAATAATTAGGGTAAACAAAGGCGCGGGGGGGTGGCCCGGAAGACAAACAGGTTAAAGGTAAAGACAGGTAAATGGCGCCAAGGCCAAGACAAAAGTTAAGGAGCCATTGCGGCTGAAATGGTGATGGGAAGCAGGAGGACTTCCCCGAAAGCCATAAAATATGCAAGATCAGTCCGCTCCTCGCCTCTTAAAAATACAAAAAAAAAACAAACTCTGCGGTAATTGCCATCTACATAATTCACCAACTCGAGCTCAAGTTGCACACAATTTTCGGGAATTTTCGGTTGGCTGCTTGGATTTTTTTGCCTCTTTTTCCGGTTTTGTCGTGCGACATTTGCCACACGTGCACGTACTTTTGGCCCTCACTGTGGCCTTCGAAAGCCCCAAAGCTCAGAGCCCAAAACCCAAAACCCCTACCTCCACACCATGCCCCATTCCAAAATAATGCGCAGTGCTCATTAACGTTATAAAAATAATTGCTTAACACTCACCCACACACACACCCTCTCGCACACACTGACACACCCGCACACACACTCTCAGTTGCCATGTGCTAAATTCCAATTAACTGGCGTCTGTGAGTGTGAATGTCATCTCGGCTGCTTGGCCGCCAAGTCGGTAATCGTCCGAGATGAACGATGAAGTGCCACCGCGACAGTTTTGGGCGGAGCTAATCAGGCGCAGACCCCCGAATACCCTACCTCTCCAGGGAAATGCATTCCATCTCGTCCATAAATCATAACATATAGTTCAGAATTTTGGAAACAAATATGCCATATATGATGAAAAATGCTAAGGTACTCCTCGAAATTTTAGTTATAAGAATAATATCTTATCCATGAATTATAAAATAAGATATAATAATAATAATAAGATATTCCTCGAAAATTCAGATACAAGAATAATATCTCATCCATAAATGATAACATTTAGTTCAGAATTTGTCATCAAATGTGCCATATATGATAGAAAATCCCAAGATATTCCTCTAAAATTCAGATAAAAGATTAATATATCATCCAGGAATTATAAAATATGGTCGGGCATTTAGGAACAGTATTTGACAACAAATATGCCATATATGATGAAAAATACCAAGATACTCCTCGAAATTTCAGATATAAGAATAATATCTAATCCATAAATAAAAAAATATGGTCGGGCATTTAGGAACAGGATTTGAAAACAAATAAGCCATATATGATACTCCTCGAAATTTCAGCTATAAGTATAAAAATGTACAGCCCTAAAATAAATTGGCTTAAACCAATTTTACTTGATAGTAATCGGTTTGTGTAAGACTTCAATCTCAGTCATATCCCGACACATCTATGCCACGGTAATGGACTGTAACTGATTTTCGCCCAACTCGGAATAACTATTGATCTGATCAAATGCAGCCGCACCTGCTGTCGGAGCTTAGAAACTCTCGGCTGAAACCCTCAACTTTTCCAATTTTGACGCAGCAAGTCAGCTCGCAAAGTTTCCCTGGAAGTGAATATGCCCAAGGCGCCGTCTGAGCGGAAGGACCTTGGAAGGGGTGGACAGGGGTGGAGGGGGAAGGGCAACAATATGGCATTTGATTATGCAAATTCCCATTCCCCCTTCCGCTTTCCCCGCCCTCCAAAGCGCTTAGCACTTGGCTCGTTAAATTTGCATAAGTTGCGGCGCCTAAAATTATGCAACGCATATGGACCAGCCCTGAAATAACACAGCATCCCTCCCCCTCCTGCTCCGACGCCTTCTGCTCGTTGGGAAAACTTGTACAGAGGACACACCATCGTGTTTATTCCAAAATTCAATCTGCATCACAATCGAAACCAAGTCCAAAACTATTCCAGCACCACGCTCGACCCATCGATGGACTACGGAACTGAAGACGGGAGTGCCGACCACTCAATCCCACGGCACGTCCATGGCATGCCGCTCGGTCCAGGAGCGGGCGATCCGGTCGTAGCGCTCGCGATCCTGCAGGAACTGTCCGGCGGCCTCCGCATTGTAGGCGGTCAGCGGATCGGCATCGTACAGGAGCGCCGACAGCGACAGCAGCAGCTTGTCCACCGTGAGTCCCGGCGACCAGCACTGCTGCTCGTCCAGGATGTCCACGCAGATGTAGCCCAGTCCGTTCACGTTGCAGTGGTAGAGCGGCGTAATGAAGCGCACGATGGGCGCCTCGAAGGGATAGGCCTCCGGGAAGCTCAGGGCCAGCTCGAAGATCCCGCCCTCGTAGGGACTGCCCTCGGGGCCCCGGATCTTGGCCCGCCACCGGAGCAGGTTGCTCATCGACTTGGGACGCGCCCACGTGTTCTCCGGCGGATCGGTCTCCATTACCTGGGTGTATTAAGAGTTAGGGAAAATTATCAGAAAATTAAGAAAACTAAGGAAAACTAAAAAAAATACTATCGATAATGGAAACAAACCATCGATGTTTTCTATATTTTAGAGCTATCGATAGTATCGATAGTGCTATCGATCGTTTTATCGACCCTAGTGAAAATGAATATATAATTAAACAGTGCAAGGTTAAATATAGTTAAAATATTATTTTAGTAATGGTCTCTCAAAAATATTCCTAGAGAATTAATAATGTTTATGGCCACTACCTTATTTGACTTTTCAGTATTCTTACTATTCTAGAAGTCATTTGAATGGTTACAAGTTAAATAAATCGTATATATGGTAAATCGACATTACACATTATTCGTAAATCGTCAGAAATAGTTTTCTTTCAGTAGTGTAATAGTATTTTTTTGGAGTCCCCATACCTGGAGTTCCTTAACAAGACGAAGTACCGCCGGAATGGCGTTCTTGGCCGCGGCTGCCAGACGCCCGGACTGCTCGTTCGGAGGCTTGACGATCTCCAGGCTCCATTCCGTGGCCCGCTCCCGCTCCCGCTCCCGGTTCCGCTTCTGCTCCCGCTCCCTTAGCCGATCCCGCATCCTGTGGCGCCTCTCCAGCCAGCGGCTGTGTCTGTTTTCGTTTCCGTTCAGCTGGACGCCGTCGCCGCGATCGCCCATGTCCATGTCTACGTACGGTAGATGGTGGCCCATCATGATCCCTTGCTCCCTTGGTTCAACTAATTCTCTTCTTGAGTTCCTGCCTCGCTTCTCTGGTAGTCCGTCGGTGGTCGCTAATGGCCGCCAGTGGGTTAATCACATGCAATTTATCTGGGCTTTTGCCGTTTACGAATACAATAATTTAGAATACAGGATTTACAGGTTCCTAACATTCATCACAAACGACTGAAACTGAACTGAATGGGCACTCTTCCCTCACTCACCCCTCGCTGCTATACCTAAACTGCCTCTGACAGGCAAAGCAATGGATTCTCCATTCCCCATTCCCCGTTCACCGTTCTCTGGATTATCCATCCAACGCCCAGGAGCACAGAGCACCGGAACCCCTTTCTCGATTCGGCGGAGGACCTTTGAGTGTTCGAGAGTCTCTGCGCAAACAGTAAACAAATCGCACACGTAAATTATATCGGGTAAACACAGTAGCGAATCAAAGGAGACCAAAAGGAGCAGCACACTGTGCGAAAATGTGTGTGTCTTGAGTTTTTAATTCTTGAATTAATACGTTAGTACTTAAATAAAAGAATAAAAATGAAAATGTTCTTAAGAATTCGCGCTTATTTTACTTTTCATTCTATATTCTATATTCATTCTTATATTAACTCGAATTTACTTGTGGTGATCACACTTAAAATAATTTGTTAAAAACTAATTGCATTTTTTTATTAAAGAAAATATAATATGAAGAAGAATTATATAACATTATAATTATTTTGAAGCACTCTTTGATTCATGCAATAAACCTTTATCGTGGCACTTTTATTTATCCTAAAGTTATTCAAAGACTTCTGTATATATCTCACACAGATTAAGAGGCTTTTTTATAAAACATTAGTATTTCCATTATTATCTACTTACAACTTCAAGAAGAGGGAATTTCAAAGGGCTTGCTCAAATCTGTTTGTCCTTAGTAAATAAGCGATTGTTACGAATTTCTGTGACTCCTTGCCTCGCTACCCTTGGATTTCTTAGAGTGTAGAGTGGCATGCGGCATCGTTCTGCACCCGCGGCACGTCGGGTCATCCAAGGTGTTGGTGCTGGAATTGGGTGTTGTTCTCGTTGTTGTTGGTGCCGGCGGTGCCTGACGTGTTGTCGCTGGCTTCGTGACAGAAGGGAATGGAATGGAAAGGAATGGCAGTGCGGTTCGCATTTCTATGCAATCTGCGGTAGGATGAAGTGGTGGATGGGGCAGAGCAGGAGGAAGAGGAGCGTGTTTGCCTGACTTTTTTATTTGGTCGCCTGTTAATGGCATGTTTTGATTCCGCGCTGCTAAAAAACAAGTAGGAAAAGAAGCGGGAAAAGGAAGAGGAAGAAGAAAAGAGCAACCGACAGGGCAAACAGCAAAGTGCGACGGAGGCGGGGACCAAAAACATAGCATAGCTCCAGGCGCTCCGGCACGCATACTTCCGCTTTCGCCGACATACGTAATACGTATATGCATGGGTACCAAGGTGTGCGTAGCGATTGAATTATGGCGGCTATGCGTGCGTCACAAAACCCACACAGAGAGCAACCTTGAGCTCCTGGGATTCCGCGCATGGAAATTGATTTCCCCGAAAATAACGCTGCATTTTCCTCTTTATTTTCTTCCAGAAATGGCCCTGCTCCTGCCAGCTGCACTTTCGCACAATCGTCACATCAACGACAGCACTGATATCCGGCGCAATCTGCGCACGCGCTACCGCGACTCCTACAAGCACAACCATGATCATGAGTAAGTATACGCCCCGTTGAACAACATAAAGGTAGAAAATTATACTATTTTGAAACTATTGAACACTTTTAAGAAAAAGTTACATTAGGGGTGCTTTAAAATGCCTTATGGCAGTGCATTTAGAAACAAAATTAAAAGAAAATCCCACGCACGCGAATAACAAGCGATACAAAGAAGAATCAACGTGTGCCCAATGCAAGATGGGCGTGTGACCACAGGCATGCTTGGTGACTTTAGCTTATAGGCTGAACACCCCTGATCCATATGAAAAGGTTAGATTTTCGTAGTCTATATTTATAGATACTAAATATAGAAAATTCTTGCAAATTTGGATTAGATTTTTTCCCTGCTGAATGGCCATTCAAAATGATCCTAGAACCGAATATCGGAACTTGGCTGGCAAATCCCTCATTTCGGTTACAGATGGCACTTACTTGGCTTTTCTTTTTATGGGAAAACTTATAGCTTTTCCCCACGCCTTTGAGCCTGGACATTACGACAGGGCAACTGGGCGACTGGGTGGGTTTATCCCAAATTTGCTAGCCGTTGAGTTTTTATGGCGCGCGACATGCAAAATAATTTCATGTCCCGACGGAAAACATGGGAAAGTGCGGGGCAAAAGGATGGAAAACATAAACGCTGGCAATAAAAGTCCATCATAAAAGGTGGGGGCTCCATTAAACTGGCCCTGATTTGACGCGTTGTTAATTCTTTCGACTTTCTCTTCGCTTTCCTTGCCGTTTTTTGTGCCGTTTGTTTGCCTCCTTTGATTTTTGTGATTTGCTTGGCCAGGTTGGCCAGATCTTTCGGGGGTCTAGCACTGAGTGTCTGCAACATGTCCTTAAGTGTCCTTGATGTCCTATTTGTGGTATGGTGTGCCCAGGCGAAGTCAAACACGAGCCGAGCAAACAACTGGCATTCTAATGCCCTCTCTTTCTATATTCTTCAAGCCTTCTCTTTCTAGTTGTCCAGTCCATTCTTCTGGTGGTTTTTCGAGTTGACTCGTGTGTTTGTGCCTGTCAGCTCTAAGATTTTCGTGTGCAAAGCCGGGATTTGACTTGCTGACACCCTGGCTAACACAAAATAAATTTGATATTTCTCGAGTTTATATTTAGCCTGATATACCCGGAATCCTCTACCGCTCGAGTGGTAGCAGAAAATCTGTCGAAAATCTTTCGCTGGCCCATTATGGATGCCACAATGAGCGCACATCAATCACGTGCCGAAGAATCCTGACCGAAATGCCGATTCCTTCAAGGACCTCCTGAGTGGTCCGGGTTCTTTTTTGATGTTTCACGAGTCCCTTGACCTAACAAAAGCCGTTTATTATTGTTATTTATGTTTTCCGCCCCCTTCGGCTGGAGGCAGCATTCTCCTGCCAAATATAAAATTAAATTAAATTCGCGTTTTATTATTTTACGATTCTTCATTTGTTGCTTTGTTTTTATGTCTATCCTCCTGTCCTGTTTTCAGGATACCCTCGCCTTTGGATTGTCGCCCTGATTTGTCAATTAGAATGTTTCCAACTTCTTAGATCACAGAGAGATATTATTAATAAATTTGCTTAGCCAAGAATAACCTTTAATTGCGCAAAATTTAATTGTTTGAAAGGTCAAAAATATCGAATGGCTAGTAATACGAAATCTATTCAGAATGTGGAACGATTCGCTATCAAATAAGCGTTCTTCAATGGACTTCGGTAGCTAACTATTCCAAGGAGCCAATTTAAATTTTTTACTCCTTTTTCCTAGACAAACATCTGCATGTGTGTGTGTTCTGTCTGTTCCTCTGGGCTTTAATTAACAGTCGGGTGGTCAGGAGCAAGGACGAAGACGAAGGAGAAGGAGAAGGAGAAGGTAGTGGGCTGACAGGAGACGGAATACAGGAGACACTAAGCCGGCGTCGAAGGAAGGGAAGTTTGCTTAAACTGTTGCTGCTAATTGAAACGGATCGATGGCAGTTCCCATCAGTTTGCTCTGGAGCAGCAATTCCTAGTTCTGGCACTAAGCCGAACCCATAAGTACATACTTCGGTAAATATGACAAAATGACGAATGACTAATAGGGAGCTATGGTTGATTTGGAGCCTGAATAAGTGTAAGAGGCTTGACTATTGAAAAGTACAAAATACACACACAATAAACACGCCGGGATCAAATCGATATGCGCATGGTAAATTTCTGGTATTTATACGCATATCGTTTTCATTATACAATACTAGTAAAATTTATATTAAATAATATCATTTGGCCGAATTCGCTCTCTCGGAGTTTCTCTGACTTCGAAAAAGAGAGGAAGAAGCAATATGGCAAATAAAACGTCAGTGGGAGCGAGAAGAACAAGTTTTCACAATTCGAAAGTTACATGAGTGGGAGAGAGATACCCACATTCGAAATTTAAACTGGCTTACTTAGAACACGTTGTTTACATTTCGAGCATATCAAATTGATATACCGCATATCAAGTCAAAATTGATACCACATAATATCAAATTGATCATCGTTTCATATCAAGTTTTTTTTAGGTGTATGCAAAAAATTAAGAAGTAATGAATAATCATTTGGATCAAGTACAACTGAGGATGAGACATTTTGTCATTGAAAATATTTGTATTTAAAGCATAAAGGTACTTGAAATATTTTAAAGTTTTCTGGCAACAAGCAAAGCTATTAGAGATATTTCTATAAGGCATACAAATTAAATTCCAGCAGATATTAGCTAATTTGAATGACTCCCCTGACAAAGTCTCGATATCCTAGCCTCCCCTTCCCCTGTCACGCCCCTTGTCCAGCCTCCCTGGTGATTTGTTAACTTGCTGGGAAAACTTTTATTGCTTTGTCAGCGATATGAGAGGCGGCAACAGGAACCAAACCGCAAATTATGAATTATACACTCGAACAACAGGAGATGCGACAGGCAGCAGATGAAAGTGGAAAGTGGAGGAGAAATAAATAAACATATACATAAATTACGCAAAAGATGGGGCGACAAACAAAGGCAGGCGAAGATGGGCGAAACCGAAAATAAGAATAAAAACAATAATTCGCCACAATTTAATTTACATAATGACAGTGTCAAGCGGCTGTAAGGTGAAGTGGGTGGAGTGGGTGGAGCTCGAGAGGAAAGCAGAAAGAAATTAAAAAGGCGAAGATGGAGCAGGATGTTCAAGTCGAAGGGAAGTGGAAAATGGAAAATGGGAAGGGGAGAAGACACAAAGACAAAGGCAGAGGAAGAGGGGCCAACGACGTTGTTGAGAATTCACACTTTTTTAATGCGATAAATTTACAAGGCAACTGGGAAATCTGCAGTCGACAGCCGTGTGTGCCACGCCCCCCTCCGACGAGGGCCACGCCCACTGTCTGCGCCTACGTGGGGCAACAATAAAACGTTTTAAGCCCAAATCCCCACGAGGATTAGCCTGGACCGCATAAATTTGCCGGCAGACGCGAGCAAACAAAGCGGCCGAGGAAAATGCCAACTAACCAGGGACGGACTTTCCACCCGCTCCCCCCCACCCCTCATTTTCCACCACGCTCCTGGCTAAGCAAGAGAAAAAAATCAACAGAATAAAGCAAAAAGTGTGAGGACCCCAAGGATCGATATCTGCTGCTCGAATCCCAATGTCCAAGCTGGACATTCCGATAAGATGTCGAGCAAAATCGCCTTCCCGTTTTAGATGCCATCTAATTTTATTGAAGACTTTTAAAATGGGAAGAGTTATGGGCTGAATTACTATTAATTTTTATTTTTAATGGAAAAATTATTAAATAAATAAGTCAATTTGATTTGTTAATTAAAATAGAAAACTTTTTTGCAAAGAGCTGGGCGCACAAAAAGATATAATTTGATTTAAATAATTTAATGAAATTAATTTTTGTTTTTAATGGAAAAATTATTAAATAAATAAGGCAATTTGATTTGTTAATTAAAATAGAATATTTTGTAGGATGTAAAGAGTTCAGCTCACAAATATATTTAATTAAATTAAATTTAATTTAATTAATGCACATAATTTTTACTTTTTAATGAAAGCATTTTTAAATAAATAAGGCAATTTGATTTGTTAGTTAAAATAGAAAATGTTGTATGGTGCAAAGAGCTCAGCTCACAACTAGATTTAATTTGATTAAATTAAAAATAATGCAAAATAAATATAATATTTTGTTTGGTGCAAAGAGCTCAGCTCGCAGCTAGATTTAACTTGATTATGCCAAAACGCGACAATTTAAATTATTAATTTGTTTAAATGAAAGAATAAAGAATTGAATTGATTAGGGGAGTGTAGGGTAATGTGACGAGTAGGGTAATGTGACGAACTCGTCGAATCTCACATATGACGTCACGACAAAAATTCGAAATAAATGTAGTCGTCTCCCCTTATCGTGTCGACAATGTATTTACAGTAATATTAATAAGAAGTCCCGTAATTTGTTCGTGACGTAATTTTTTCTAAAAAGGTGGTGCGCAAACTAGCAAATCTATTCAATTTACTTGTGTTTCAGCAGGGCCAGAGCGAAGAGGAGTGAAAAATAAAATCAGGTAAGTGTATGCACGTATAAATGAGATCTTTCTCAACAGTTTTTGGTACTTGGCGTTTGTTTTGTTTGCACCGTTTAAGAGTGACACCGTTTTTGCTCCAAGTCTAGCTTGTAGGGTATTGTGACGAACTTTTTGTAGGGTATGGTGACGAACTTTTTTTATTCAAGAATTTGAATTGTTATCGTTGATTATGTGTAAAAAAAACTATTATAATACCGAATAACATTAACTGATGAAGTTTTATTGCTTTTTCGTATTGTTTTAGATATGTCGTCAGTTAAATCAAAGTTTGTTAAAAAAAATGAACTCGAAAAAGTGTTGCAGGCAATAAAATTAGTAAAGCTCCATGGTAGGTCGACTAATTCGGTTGCAAATGAACAAGGAATTTCGGAACCCACTCTTAGACGTTACATTAAAAAAGTAAACGAAGCCAGTGTTGATGTTTCAAAGGAATCCGACGACGTGGTATTGAACTTTTTAAACAATTATTCTCAGATTGGTTCAAATTCTGTAAGTTTTTATATTAATATTTTTTTGTTAAATTTAAAATTACCTTTTTATTATATTATTGTAATTTTTCATCCATTCTTGAAAAAAAAAATAATTCGCACATCTGCATACAGTTTTAGTGTGTATTTATTAGTTCGTCGCCTTATCTGGCAACTTTTGAAAGTGCAAAAAAAGGATGATTCACGCCAAACGCTGTAGGATTTGGCTCCCTTAGATTTTCGAATCGTACTTTTACAGAAATATGATCAAAAGATGTAAGCAACTTTCTGCATTTACACTTTTAAAAAATATTGATTTTTGGGGAAGTTACATTAAAAAGAAAATCGTTCGTCACATTACCCTACAATTTTTAAAAGTGCAAAAAAAGGATGGTTCACTCTAAACGCTGTAGGACTTAGCTCCGTTAGAATTTCGAATCCAAATTTTACAGAGATATGCTCTAAAGATGTAAGCAACTTTCTGCATTTACATTTTTGAAAAATATTGATTTTTCGAAAAGTTACATTCAAAAGTCGAATCGTTCGTCACCTTACCCTACACTCCCCTACCTATATACCAAATTTACCCAATTTAATATAATTAAAATTCCGTAATCTAAGTACATTTTAATTGTTTTGAAAAACAGTCACAATTGCTAGCACTCTTTTTTTTTGTTTAACTAATGAAAGTATAAGGTTTTTAAAATACATAAATAAAACTTAAGCCATTTTAGCAGGGTTAAATGAATAAAAAAGGTATTTGCAATGTAATTTCAAGCTAAGTAAGCTTGAATTAGGCATTGTGCTTAAATGTAAGCATTTAATACATTTATGAATGTACAATTTATTTTACTTATTTATTATGCAAGTCTGGTAAAAATGGGCCCCAAACCTGCCCGCAATGCGCCCCCAAAAAAGGCGAAGAAAAAAGCCCGCTTGATTGCTAGCCCCTGGAAATTGAAGACAATGAGTCTGCGAATTGACAGATTTTACGATGCCTTCCCATCTTCCCACCTTCCTCATTTGCATAGAGCAGGTGGGATTCGTCCTTCTTCCGCCCCATTCTCCCCCTAAATCCTCGCCGCATTTCTTGGAAGCACATTCGCATTCACATTTATCGCGCATTCTGTTTTTGTTTTCCCTCCTTGTTTTCGTTTCGACTGCATACGGTTGACAGCGGAATAAGAGCCATAAAAATGCGTTAAAGCTGCTACTTTATTTTCATTACAACAGGCCCCTTTATCCGTGGGTATATATATACTATACATATACATATAGCCCCTCTTTATGCCCGTTGATCTATGCAGGCGGCTTTTCCTCAACGCGTAGTCTGCGGATACGGATTTCTGTTTGTCCGTCTGCGGCTGCTTTGCATACTTTTAGGGGCACTCAAAGTCGGCGGCTTTACAAATTGAATTATGCACTTAATGGCGGGCAGCTGCCAAGCAGAAAGGCGACTAAAAAGGGGGCTAAGGGGGGCTAAAGGTGGGCCTGGGCCAACCGAAGATTCCGGGACAAGGCTAAGCATCTGAAAGAGCCCAAATGAAATGGTTAAATGGGAAAATTCCCATTGAGCGAGCTATTTAAAGGGGTTTCCATCTGCAAGGACAGTCCGTTTGCCACTTGAAGGGCTTCTCCTTGAGGGCTTTTATGTAATTCTAACTGGCTTGTTTTCGAAAATATTTCGAATAGCTACACACAAAGAAAAACACGCCGGGATCAAATCGATATGAGCATGGTAAATCTCTGGTATTACCGATGTCTCTCTCTTGATGATTCTCTGACTTCGTAAAAGCGTTGCATGACTTACATGATGTTTACATTTCGAGCATATCAATTCAAATTGATACCACATAACATCAAATCGATCATCGTTTCATATCAAGTTTTTTTTTTTGGGTGTAAGAAAGCTTTTCCCACAGTCAATGAAACATAAAGAGTAAAATATTTACCTTGTATTGAATAAAAGGAAAATTAATGCGCTTAAATTTTCCATCCATTCAAACAGCGCACCATCCTCCATCCTCATTATAACCATCCACATTTTCCCTTTGCCATTATGGCACATTTTCTATTTTTAATCGGGAAGCGAATGGCAAAGGGAAATAATCACCTCTGCACCTCCGACACTTTCTTTCCATATCAATTATTTGGTCGAAAAGGGAAAGGGAAAGGGAAAAGGGAAAAGGAAAGGGGAAGAGCGGCGTGGCAGCGAGAATGTTTCAGTTCAGTCTAATCTACATGCCGACAGCTTTATTTGCACAAAGCTTTTGCTCGCGGTGGCCAGCGATGCGAAACTGTCACAGTAATCCCCCAGCCCCCAGCCACGCCCCCCAAATTCTGTGGAAACCCCCCTACCAAATCAGCTTTTGCATTGACTAAGTATGCAACAAGGTTTTCCGAGCTGCGGCCGCCTCCGCCGCTCAATCATCATTAAAAAGCAAGAAAGGCCGGGTGGCAAAGTGGGTTGGTGGGTGGTGGGTGGTGGGTTGGATAAGGCTGACAACAGCGACAACGAACGTCCAGCGGAATCCCTTTAACATTTCCCCTCGGAGGCGACTCACTCAAGCGCCGCAAAGTGCTTCCTCTCTGGCCGGACCAAAACGAAGACGAAACCGAGAACCAAGAGCAAGACCAAGACCAATTCCGAGTCCAAGACCAAGGAGTCCCCTGCCCCCAGCTACTGTCACCCCCTCGCCTGCAGCCTGTTGCTCAAAGAATGCACAGAGACAAAAATCGTACAATTAAAATCATTAAAATAAAAACAATTTTAATAAAATAGCAGATTCAAAAGTGGGAAAACTACGAAAATAATAGTAAAGAAGTATGTTGTTCTATTATTAAGTTGCATTTAATCCAACACAATATACTCGTACATATGAATATCCGCATTCCTTTAGAAAAATACAAATATTTTTAATTTCTCTAGCAATTTAGGTTTTTTGTTAACTTAAAGCAACCAAAAACCATCAAAACTGCAGATCAGAATTTATTTCGTAATTCAATTGAAGTGTTTAATTGGCTTAGGAAAATACAAATATTATTTATTTATCTTGCACTTTAAGTTTTTTCTTTAGTTTTAAACAATTAAAAACCATAAAAACTGCAGATCAATTGTTTCTATTCGGAAGCAAAAATTCAAAAATGGTAGATTTGCAAAAATAATAGTAAAGAGAAGTGTTTTGTATATCATTAGGTTAAAATAAATTCTTCATTTAATTCATGTGCTTATCTTGTTTACCAAAATAAAAATCTTATAATATTTCATTTGCACTATTCAGAAATTTGAGATTTTCCTTTAAACTTAAACAGCCAAAAGCCATCATATCTTCCTGATAGAACTATTAACAAAATATAATCACTATAGGTGTTTTTTTCACAGTGTCTATTCAAGTCTAAATTGCAATGTCGCCCGCCCCTGTCGCCGCCATCGTTTTCGTTTCCGGCATCGCCATCGGCATCGGCGGTAGGCAAATGGCAAGAGGTCCTGGGGGCAGAGGGGGCGGAAGGACAAGAGGGGCGTGGCAGCGGGACATCGTGTGGCCATCCAGCTGTGAGCCAACTTTGTCGAGCAATTATTTTTAGCGCAGCTGGAGCGGCGCTTACTTCATCTCTTCTGGCGGCTCTTGTTTGCCTTTCATATAAGCGAGTGCAAATACTTTTTTAAGTGCCTGTATGCTGTTGTTCCCGTTGTTGTTCCGTTGTTGTTGCCGCTGACAGTTGTCGGCCTTTGAAGTGGCAAAATATTTGACAAGAAAATGACTTTTCCGGCGAGAGGAGGTTGTATGTTAATGGTTTTGGCCACAATTTGCTGGCCTGGCCGACAGAAGTTGATCCATTGTGGTCAGTGGCTGCCATTGCCGGTGACCTTAATTCGTGGCCCTGCCATTTCAAGGAAGCCCAATAACGGGAGTCCATTGCAATCTGAATTATCATGCCTGTAACACTATTAGCTAAGCACCATTAGTTTTTTTTATCCTTTGGCTGAAAACCAACTTTGACTAATTGGCTTTCAATAGTATTTTCAAACGGACTAATTGATTATTAATAGGTTTAGCCACACGTTGAAGGAGAAAGTCATTAGAACGGCAAATTGGGACAAATTGGCTTTGACTATATTTGCCTTTTTATGGCCCAAATGCACAGTTTTGCATAAAGGCATAAAAAGCATATTAAAATAATATGTAAATACGCATGGGCTAATTCGTATTTAGTTGTTTTGCTAACCATTTTATAAACATAATTAAGAATAAATTCATGATTATTTTTAACTAAATAATATTCAAGGTTTTATAAACGATATTTAGGGAGTAAGTCTAAATTTTATTATTCAATATCTGCAATGTACACTTAAATATTCATTCATTAATGTCCAAACATGCCTGAGATGCTAAATAAACCATTTGAAAATGCTTTTGCTCTTAAACTTTAAAGGGGTAAATTGAATAAAATATTTCATCTCCTCAGCTTGGTAATTCGTAAAATATCAAGTAAACGACAAGCATTTTTGCTTACAAAGGATGAGCTGAGCTCATCACTGCTTTCTGGACCCCTTTCCTCCCGCCTTATAAACTTTCTAATTGGGTTCGGAATTTGCTTGGTTTTACTCTTAAATAAATTCGCAGGTATTTCATTCGGAGTGAAATATGTAGCTGTACTTTTTGGCTTAGCTTTGAATGTGCGTGCATGCACAGAGAGAAAATTAACAAAAGATCAGATTGATATGTGGAGGTTAATTTTATATTTTTAAAGATCAAGTTATTCATATCATAATGATATGATCATATCATACTATTTGGTTAAATCATATCATTTTGACATGAATAAAGATAATGTTTATCTTGATTTACATTATTTGTCAAAAAGAAAACTAAATTTGGTATTATAAAACAGTATTCTTTGTTATTTTATGAAATGATAAAATATCAAGTTGATATGCTTGAATTATAAATTTGACATTAATCATATCGAATTTTGTTTCGTGTGTGCAACCTTCTTCAGGGGCTTTAATTTTCATATTTCATATTGAGCATATTTATTTTGTTAATCCAGGCTGGATTTGCCAAGTCAGGCGGATATTCGTGTGCAAATATTAAAGCCCTAAAGTTTTGTGAAAATTAGCTTAGACTTTGTGCTTGTAATTAGCATTGTAGTTATGTAGTTGCACTTGCAGGATGCAGGATGAGCCCCCGGAAAATGATGAATTTTAGGATCCACTTGCGCTTAAGTGCTGCATATAAAGTTAACAGGCCGTAAAAAGCCAAACTGCTTAATTGTGAATTTTCAACGAAACTCAACCGACTGGAAAGCGGAGAACAGCGGTAAACTGTTGATGTGACAGTAATAGTTGGAGGCTCTCGATTAAAAGCAAAAGCCGACAGGTTAACAGGTCGACAGTAATTCATTCTGGCCTTTTTCAGGCTTTTTTTCTGCTTAGGTCCATTAAAGCTCCATTAAATATTCGGTTTGCCGTGTGACATCGAATTGATTATAACGTTTCAATTAGCTTTTTAATGAATTATTGTGTGTGCTCTTTTTTATTCGATTTTTGATTTGATTTGTGTGCGATTCAAACTCGCAATCAGTTAATAAATTAAAAATTCCAGCCCGTATCTGTGGTTGCCCCAGCCCAAAGTTTTCCCTCTATCCGTTTATCATCCGCGCGGACATCGTTTCGTTTTGTGATAAATCAGTGGGCTCCTTCCACAAAATTCAGCTTAGACCGGGAGACCTCTAAAAATGCGGGCTTGGGCTATTCATATTCCTTTGCTCACCGCAAGCCAAGCATAACAATTGCTTTTTATTTTATGATCGGCGGCCAAGGACTCGGGCTCCGGTCTCCCCGCTTCTCCTGCTGTTTTCCCGGCCAGACAAATACCCCGGAAAAGCCCGAGCATTGCTTGTCTTTAATTATGTTTTGGTCCTCGAGTTTTGTGCATTGCCTTGTTTATTTTTATTACTCGGCGCGGCGTCTGCGCCTGTTTATTTACATTAATTTTTTCAATTTACCTTTATTGCCTGGGCGCAGAGGGTCCTTCGGTTTGGTTTCGTTTGGTTTTGCCGGGACTTAATTAAGCTGTCAGCTGTTCCCCGCTGTCCTCCGCCTCGAAATCTCGACCGGCGACTCCCCTTTTTAATAAGAAAAATTCTTTTTATTTATGACTCGGCTGCGGGGGATCGGGACCTGGGGATCTGGGGCATCGTCTGCTTCTGCGGTCTGAGTGCCAAGCCAATTTCCATTTCCGCTGCATCCTGGCTAATTTGCCTTCATCATTGGATTGCGATTGCGATGGCGAATCTATGGCTAAGGGGCGCCCCTTTTTGTTAAGTGGCCCGGCCTTCCGGTTAAGGGGGGGTTAAAATCAAAAATGCCCCAAAACGTCAGGCACTTTTGAAATTTCCTACGCAATTTCCGTTGTCAACACCTTGACAGCTGTCAGACACACACACAGACACTCTCGAATCACACACACACACGCACACACACTCATGGGCACTTGTCAGTTCGATTTGCTTTTCTCTCTTCCCCTTGCTGTTTTTGTTTTTTGCTCTTTTTTCGCCCTTTTTTGCCTACAGGAAACGGAAATTGTTAGGCTTAATAGACAATTCGCATTTCCTGTCCTTTGAAGTCCTGAATTCGCCCTCCTTCTGTCCGCACAATTGCACAAATCAGGACCTCCATCCGCCCATCTCCTTCTGCTGCTCCTCCTACTGCTCCTCCATTGACGGAGCAGAATCACAATAATTATAATATTTAACATCTCAATGGCCAGCCAGATCCTTTGGCACTCTAATGAGGCGTCGCCGAAGGACATGCATAATCAATGAACGGCCAAACGGACGAATGAATCGGTGAATGAATGGGTGAACAGACGATGCGAAATATGGGAATGGACAATTAATTAAGGAAATATTTAGTCCTTGGAAATCGAATTTGGCTTTGAAGTCGCTCCGTTTTTGAAATTCCTTCTTTATATTTTGTTAAATCTATATTACTGAGTTGAATTTGGGTAGATTTTACACTTTTTCTGACCAAATTCTCTTACTAAATACATTTAATATTAACTTGTTACATCTATTTGAATTTTACTTTCAGATACTGCGTGGAATTCGAGGTAATAAAAGCCTCCAAGGCCTGCCACAAACTACCGCCATACAACCTGATGCTGGAAGGTAAGTACAAGCAAGAGAGAACGCTGTAGTCGAGTTCCTCGACAATAGTGGCGCCATCTATCGGAAATGCATTATCTTCTCATAACTCTTTAATGAATCATCCGATTTTAATACAATAAATTGTAAATAGACAAGGGCTTTAAGGAAATTCAACCCACGGATATTCTTTATTAAATCCTCAACTTGTTAACTTGTTTCTCCCCGCAGGCGATCGCATAACGGTGCGCTGTGACCTGGAGGCGTTGATCCAGGACTCGGTCGCCAGCTCCACCACCGCCAGGACACCGCAGGGCCCCAATCCACCGACCAGCACCACCGCTTCCGCCTCGGCTCCCGGCCAGCGGGCGGATGACCTCGAGGAGGAGCGCAGCGGCAGCGACGGCGACGACCAGGATACGGAGGCGGAGGAGGAGGAGGAGGAGGAGGAGCAGGAGCAGGAGGAGCAGGACGACCTGCAGAACGCCCTGGACACGGAGAGCAACGAGAGTTCCGATTACCGCCACCAGCAGCGGTCGCAGTCGCAGATGCCGCACAGCCGCCGGACAGCGGGAAAGCGCAGCGCAGCCGTACCGGCCACGCCCCCGCCCACGCTGGCGCCCACCTACCACTGCCGGGGGGAGGGGCTGGCCGGGCGCACGACACGCTGGAGCGCGCTGCCGGCGCCGTCGTGCCGCGGCAAGTGGCTGCGCCTGACCGTCGGACCGCCCAAGAAGTGCGGCCACGCCCAGTTCATCTTCGTCTAAGGCGACAAGGGCGACACAGGGCCGCCTGTTCGGTGATCTTTTTTTTGTCCCCGTGTAGGTTATGGTGTACGGTTATGGTGCCCCCCCATCATATCATATCATATCACCCGCGAACCCCCGCCCCAAGCACCCCCCAGGCACCCGTCCCCCTTCACTTTCGGCCCAAATAAAAGTAGCCCATTGTATGTAAGCGTTTAAACATTAAGCCAGTGGATTAAGAAGATCATAGCATATGTGTGTGAGGTCAGGATTTTTTTTTTGTCTCTCTAGAGTAGCGATCCGGAAGATAGAGTCGCACTGCCAGTGAAGTACTAGAAGTCCATCTTTAATGGATATTTCAATGGAAATTTCAAAACTTTCAAAAATCGTTCTCTTATAATACGAATCCAATACATTCGCCATATATCTTTCGGCTTGTGTGGACTTTCTGCGGAGAGCTTTCCTCTAAGTAGCTTAGGAAACCCAAGCAACAACTCTATAAATGCTGGGTATCAATGGAGACGCTCATCTCGGATCGGATAATACTAGAAACTAGAGACTAAGTCATCAAATACCGCATAACATCGTCAGTGAATATGGAGTCGGGCTGCGTAGTGAAAGAACCTTTAAATATATATATGCTGATATATATATATATGGATGTGCATGAGTGTATCTGTCTAATCGTTAGTTCCCCGACTTGCAAACTTACACACACACACACCACACCGTAGTGAGGTCCCCCATTTCAGTTCCCCAACTGGCGGACAAACTTCTGGAGTCGGAATTAACGTTTGGATCCTAGCATTAATCTGAACTTTAGGTACACACGAATGTCGAAAGTAATTATTAAAATTATAATTAAACCAATAATGAGATCATTCAATAAAGAACGAGTATAATTTTAAAGTAACCAATGCGTGTCTAAATCATTCCTGGCTTTCCAACAACTAGCTTGGCCACTCAATCACAGTGGGCTGAAAGTATTCGAAAAAGGTGCACTTGCTAAAAGAATATTTAAGGTACATATTGAGATGACGGCACACGAAGAATACAAATAAAGTCTTCAAAATCGAATCAAGGGTCAAACGTATGCGATTGTCTATTTATAATGATTAGACATTGGAATATATGGAAATCAGTATTCCCAACTTTTGAAATGCAAGCGAACTTAGTTAGGATAGTTATATCTCAAATTAAAATTTGAATTATTTTTAATATCTAGTAATGACATTTTCTAGTCTACAAAAACCGAATCCACACCCACTGTGCTTGGCTCGGCTCTCAGCTGATTCGGATCTACCGGTTGACCCAATTACCAATAGTCAGGTGCCCAGCGCTCTTTCGCTGGCTTTGCCTCTCGGCGAAGAGTTCACGGTGAAGGCCAGAAGAAAGACGGCGAGAAAGAGACAGCGACAGAAAGACGGAGAAGGCGACGAGCTGCGAGTGGAAGAAAGAGCCGAGAATCGGCCAGAGGCGGCCACTTGATTAGTCCGAAAGCGATCGCAGACCGACACGGACCGTCGCCGAGTGGAGTGCACCTGTCCGAGAAGCTGCAATCCAACCACCGTTAAGAGTAATTCTCGATTTGCATTCTTCTGGTTGCCCCGGCACCGGTGTGATTCATCAAGAAATCAGTGTGGTTCCCGTTCTTTCGGCTCTGGGCCGCGAAGAAAGTTGTCTTCGAACATGTTAATTGTGACGCGACTGTGGGCCGTAGTGGCAGTCGATTTCTTTTAACGGTCTAAGCTTTTCGTTTGAGCCGATAATCCAATACGTCGAGACATTTGCCAGAGCCTCACTTAGGCTTTCTTTATTCCGGCTCAGAGTACTTGACATAAAGCAGGTTTAAAGTCTAAGCAAAACATTACTTGCTTCTTAGGAAAGGTCATCGGGGGCCACTTGGATGATCTTGCTTTTAGTGTAAACATACATTTAGACTCTGGTTTGTTCGGTCAGAACTTAAATTAAACCAAATAAACTTTATTTTAAGGCTTAAAGTTTTATATGCCTGTGTTTGCTTTTGGTATATAAAATTTATAAAGCACTTAATTTAAACAAGCCAGCTTTAATTTATTTTATTTGTAGGGTAGTAATTTCCGACTTAAGCTAATTAATTATTCCAAAATCGGACGTAGATATGTTGCCAGACAAAAAGGCGGCGCTGCTGCTGGTAGCCGCGATCACCGCCCTCAAATTGGAGGGCATCGATTCCTTTAGGCGAAACTTCGAGGCGCGCCAAAGCAGCAATTCGAATATTCCCCTGTGGAAGCAGCGAGTAAGTTTGTGAAAACCGCCCAAATATATTTACCACTCATCCCAAGAGCTTTTGTCAACTTTAGGCCTGCGAAAAGTCGCAGAAACAGAAGCAAAATGCACACTATGTGTGCGATGAAAAGGGCGACTTCAAGTGTCTGCCGGGATGGCAGGGTGACCTCTGCCAGGTGCCGATGTGCCGAAGAGGCTGCGACCCCATGAACGGTATGATTCGATATGCAGGTGATCCGTCTTCCATAACCGTTGACCCTTTCGACATACAGGCTACTGCCAGCGACCCGGGGAATGCAGGTGCCGCATCGGATACAGCGGCGAACTCTGCGACAAGTGCATCCCGCTGCCCGGCTGCCAACATGGAGGATGCACCAAGCCCTTCGAGTGCATCTGCAAGCCCGGCTGGGCAGGACTCTTCTGCACGGAACGTAAGTAGAGTCCTAATGGGATGCGATTTTATTCTTCTAAAATCGAATGCAAAGCGACTGCTTGCACTGCTTGAATTACATTCTTGCTCATAACTTTTTAAGGAGAGGTCCGATTTGAAAAATTTCTTCTACATTTCGATAGGAATAAATAAAAACAGCAACGTGGCATTCCAGATCAATAATATGCATTCTTTATAGGGACCTTTTCAATTAGCAAAAAAGTTCTAAGAGCGATGAAAGGTTCATGTTTCCCTTTTTTATAAATAAATATTTTTTTTTTTTTTTTGAGTTTGTAAATTGTAAAGTTATCCGTTACTCAGCTAAAGGTCGTACGAGGGAGATGGATATATACATGCAGCAAAGCGACTGCTTGCACTGCTTGATAACTTTTGCTCATAACTTTTTAAGGAGAGGTCCGATTCGAAAAATTTCTTATAAATTTTGATAGGAATAAATAAAAACATATCAATTAGCAAAAAAGTTCTAAGAGAGATGAAAGGTACATGTTGCCCTCTTTTATAAGTAAAAATATTTTTTTTATTTTTTGAGATTGTAAATTGAAATACAATACTATAAGCACCACCTTATACACCTCATAAATAGTTATACAAACCAATGGAGTCAATTTACAAAGCTAATTTATATAAAAGAATGCGGTTGCATACTAAAAGTTCCTTGAATGGAACTGTACATCGATTTGGAGCTAGGATGACTGATTACTCAATTACCTGTTTCCTCTGACGATCCACAGCCAGTTGCCGCAGCGGATGCCACAGCACCCGGGGATATTGCGAGGCGCCGGGGGAGTGCCGCTGCCGCATTGGCTACGCCGGACGCACCTGCTCCGAGTGCGCCACGATGCCGGGCTGCCAGCACGGAACCTGCAACAAGCCGCTCGAGTGCCTCTGCCTGCCCGGCTACACGGGACTGCTCTGCCAGACGCGTAAGTCCTGTCCTGCGATCTTTACTACCCACCTACTTAATCCCCTTCCCCTGCAGCCCTTTGCGACTCCGACTGCAGCAAACAGCACGGATATTGCCGCAAACCAGGCGAGTGCCGGTAAGTAGCAACATATGAGCAAATTCCAGGAAATTGGGGAAATACATACAAGAAGTTCCAGAGGATTTTGGTACAAGATATTTAGAATATAAAATTGAGATGCCTATGCCAAACTTTATTTGAAACTTTAACAAGTTTCTATACTTCAAATTTAAATTTATTTATTTATTTTAATTCCAAAACAGGTCCAAAAAATCTTTTATACTTACGCTTATTTAAGAAAATTGGCAACGTAAATCGAAGAAATCCTTACGAATTTTAGTACAGAATATTTGGAACTTAAATCAATTTTGTATGCGTGTAAGCCATATTTTAAGAGTGTAAAAATCGAAAATTACCATTTTCCTAACATAACAAATATTTGTTTTTCATTCAAAACTAAATAAGCGAGCGTTACAAAGTTTTCCTTTAGATAAATAAGATTTATTCAATTTAAATTTTTTTCGAACCTTTAACAACTTTTATTTATTTATTTATATACTTAAATAGATCAAAAAAATCTAAAATTGCTATAAAGCCAGAAATTATTGCTTTTTATTCATACTTTCATTCATTTTATTCGAAAAGAAGTAGCCAAACACAGATTACTTTGCACTTGAACCATATGAATTCAGCTAACCCACACCCTCCACTATTTTCCATGGACACCGCACTCGATTTCCCCCGCCAGCTGCAAGGTGGGCTGGACGGGCAGCCAGTGCGACAAGTGTTTTCCGTACCCGGGATGTGCCAACGGAGATTGCGAGGCGCCGTGGGAGTGCAACTGCCAACCCGGCTGGGGCGGGATGCTGTGCGATGAGAGTGAGTATAGGGATAGGGGGATGGGATGTGTAACCGCCCCCGGGAATTGACCGACCAACCGACCTACCGATTTGACCCACAGAGCTCACCTACTGCGTGGAGCATCCGGACACGTGCGAAAACGAGGGCAAGTGCATGTCGCTGAGCCGCGAGGATGGGAGCTACCGCTGCCAGTGCCGGCAGGGATTTCTGGGCAAGAACTGTGAGATACGCGATGACTTTCTGCTGACCTCGGTGGCGCCGCCGCGCATCACCCCGCCGACGCCCACCGAGCTGGAACTGGAACTGGAGCTGGAGAAGGAGAAGGAGCCAGGTGTGGGCACAGGTGTGCTCGATGACAGCGCAATGGCGGAAAAGTTGCCGGCGGTTAACGAGCCGGAGCGCCGGACAAATGACACCGCAACCGTGGTGGCAGCCGCAGGAGCTGGAGCCAGCAACACCACCGCCACAAGGACGACAGTGGTGGCAACTGGAGCTGGCAGCCACAATGCGACTAATGAAGCGTTAAGCGGCGTTACAACGAGGCGTGCCACCCCCGCAGCCACCACACCAGCAACATCCGGGGAAAAAGCCGTAAGGGGTAATGCAACAAGTGTGGCACGCCCACTTCCCATCGGCCCCACGCAGTCCACTGGCCAGGAGCAAACAATAGCAACTTTGGCGCCAGCTGCAACAGCAGCAGCAGCAGCAACACCAACGGCTACAGCAGCAACATCCGTGACCAGCCACAAGGATAAGCCAAATGCGGAGGACGAGGAGGAGGACGAAGATGACGAGGACGACGAGGAGGACGAGGATGGCGAATATGACGAGGAGGAGGACGAGGACGAGGACGACGAGGAGGATGACAGCGATCAACTCATACCAAATATTATATAGTTAGGAAGCCGACAAATGGCGGGTAGTCTTTTTATACCAGTTACTCGTAGAGGTAAAGGGTATATTGTATTCGGGAAAAAGTATGTAACAGGTAGAAGGACTCGTTTCCCTATAAAGTATATATATTCTTGATCAGGGTCACTAGCCGAGTCGATCTAGCCATGTCCGTCTGTCTGTCTGTTTGTATGAACGCTGACATATTGGAAACTATAAAAGCTAGAAAGTTGGCGTTAACCATGCAGATCCTACGCAGCGCAAATTTATGCAATATAAAAATTAGAAATGCAATTTTGTTGTGTTTATTAATACCTTTCGAAACGTAGAAGAAATTTTTTAAATCGGACCATTCATTAAAAAGTTCTAAACAAATAATGGAATTCAAGCAGTGCAAGCAGTCGCTTTGCTTCATGCATATCTTTTAGCTGAGTAATGGGTATCTGATAGTCGCGTTCTCCCATGTTTTTTTTTATAACCATAACCAATGCTCTTAGATCATTAAATTCAGGCACAAATGTAATCCACTGAGTACCGAGTATCTCTCTTTGTTCCCATAGCTAACAAATGGGCCTCCCAAATAAGAAACCCAAACTTTTGCGATAGATATACATATATAAATTGTATTTATTTATGATAATTTTAGGGATTAAGCTAAGCAATTTTCGATTTAACAAATGTCAAAAAAAAATGATAATAATAAAGTTTGCTAATCTTAAGTGCTAAAAGAAATCGTTGATTCGAAATGGGGTGTTGTGGGGGGTCAGAGGATTAGACTCAGAGCTGGGGGAGTTCAATTCCTGCACTCGGATTGCACTTGGTTCGCTTAAACTTAAGACAAGGGGACTTCTTTGAGCGGGTTGAAGGGGGATCTATATGGCCATCGTAGCGCCACCGAGTTGGGGGAGTGAGAGGATTGGGGGATCTGGGGATCAAGAATCGGGGAGTTCGGAAACCAGCACAACATAAACATCTAAACATACATATGTATCTTGCATATGGGCGTTAATAAATATATGTATCTGGTATGGAGACTTACGAAGCGACAAAAAAATATGTGTGTGTGTGGGAGAAATAATAAACTCAATACAATATCGATACGAATAAGAATTATTATAATAATTATGCCCATATTCTCGGGGTCCACTTAGTTGAGCTCCCGCTTGTCGCGCTGACTGATCTGGGCCATGGTGATGTACTGGCGCACCAGGCGCGAGATCTCGTGGGCCTGCTCCGTTTGGACGCGGATGACGCGCTGCTGCATCAGGTTGCCCACCTTCATGTCCAGGAAGAGGGCGCCGTCCTCCGAACGAACCTGAATAAGAAGAAAATGGGATTAACAACCCAGTTACAGCATAAAGCTAGACCAAAACCCACCTTTCGCGTGGAGATGACCTCCATGAAGCTCCAGTGCTGCAGGGTCTCGTGGGTGTTGGGGTCCAGGAAGAGGACGCCGCGCCGGTTGAGGGCCAGGATGAGGTCCCGCCACATGGGACTGTGGTTGTCCTCCACATGCGGTCCCTCCTCCGCCCAGATGCGCTTCACGGCGAAGAAGCTGCTGCCGAAAAGCGGCCAGGTGGCCAGCACGTTGAGGAACTGGGCCTTCACCTGGCCGGGACTCAGGTTAGCCACCTGCGGCCAGGCCGACTGGACGAGACCCACCCACTGGGCGGGCCGGATCTCACGGATGCCCAGCGCCGGCTTGGGCAGCAAGAACTTGATCTCCTTCATAGCGGGCACGTGACTCAGATCGGCGGCCCGGTGCAGCAGGGCCGCAATCCTGGCCATGTCCCTGACCATCTCCGGCACGGGCACCCCATTGCCGGGCAGTTCCAGCAGCAGACCCTCCAGATAGTCGGGGGCCACCTGGTTGAAGAGCACCTCCACGTACAGCGGCATCGGAGCGGGCTCGCGCTTCAGGGCGAAGTGCCAGACGGAACGGCAGAAGATCAGGTAGAAGGGCTGCCCGGACTTGAGCAGCTCCGTGGTCACGTCCAGGATGTACTCGTCGGCGGCTAGCGGCATGGTGAAGGCGTCGCCCTGGACGATGCAGTACAGGGAGAACTCCTGCTGCTCCGCCTCCGACTCGACGCCCAGCAGGGCGCACAGTTCGGCGATGACGTCGGCCACCACCGTGGAGCAGCGGGTGTTGACCACGCGCTCCGCTCCGCCGGGCAGGCGGTAGATCTGCCGGCGGGCCGAACGGCCGGCGGACACGGCGGTCACCTCCTCCACACTGGGCACATTCTTCCGGCCGCCGCAGCGGGCCGTCTTCCGCAGGTTGGTGAGGCAAACGGCCGCGGTGCCGTGACAGGAGCGCCGCCGGTCGGAGGCCGCCGACGTCAGGTGCTCCATCAGGTAGGGACGCAGTGCGTCCGAGCAGCCGAAGTACGCCGCCAGGATGCTGAGCAGGCGCCAGGCGCGCTGCGAGCTGTCCGGACACGGCGAGCGGTTGGCCGTCGTCTGCTTCATCAGCTGGCAGTAGACCTCGTCGCGCAGGGCCAAGTATTTGTGACAGTGCTGCAAGATGGGATGGGAATAGTAAGTAAATAATACGGGTGATTTAGCTGGGAAGGGAACATAAACTAAGTCCCTTGCCCAGTGGGAATACTTTTTGTGGAAATAGCCTTTTTAAAGAGCTTTACTTTGAAAGATCTATACTTTAAAGGCGGAAATATATATGAACGGCTTATTTTTGGTGTTAAGGGAAGCTAGGATAACGTGACTTGGCAAGTGCAATACTTAGTTTCCATAAAATTTAAACCATTTTTAATTTGTCTGTTTTATCGTGGGATTTTTTTTTTGGAAAAATTAAAAATAATAATTATAATAAATTTTCCTATATATATCTCCCCTTTTAATACAATTTGATCCAAAATGATTCTCATTATTGCATTTGATTCGCAAATCACTAAAACTTTTTCCTTTCCATAACATTATTTACCAAGAAAAATTAGAGGTCTTAAATTGATATGACCTGTACTTGGACAACCTAAATAACCTAATGAAACTTTAATTCATTTTTTTTATAATCGGAAAACAGCCTTTCCTCGATTGACAGCTTTGGGTTATTAAAGACACCACTCAAACTACTTCCGATGGCCAATTTTATGTAACAACTCTTCCTGCTGCCAACTCAAATCAAGTTTGCAAAACTGGAATTGGTCTCGCAAAGTTATTAATTTTAAATTCGTAGACAAACATTTTATCCTAATAAAAAGAAAAAAAATTTAAGTGACATTAAATTGGTTCAAGTTTAAAGGTTTCTGTTTCTGAAAACCTTTCCCAAGTGCTGCTGAAAGACTGTCATGATCTCTAATCCACTTTCGGCACATAAAATTCTCAGAGACTTGCGAAACGATCTAGCGGTTATTTGACTTCGAGGTGTCCACAATTTATTTCCGGCTCGGGCGCGAAGCTCGAATTTCTAGGGCAGCAGAACAGCCAGCGATTCAGTTGTCGCCCCGAAACCTGTTGCACATATTTGCGGGACCACCTCAAAGACGTTGATTTGAACCGGTTTCGGTAACCCAGAACTCGGAACCCAGGAGCTCAGCACACAGCACACATCACACACTCACCATGAGCACGGTGTAGACGCACTTGACCTCGGTGAGGTCGGGATCCAGCGGGATGTCGCCGCAGTAGCGCAGGATGCAGTCGAAGCACTCGAGCGCCAGTGGCGCCAAATCGTTTGGCAGTCGGAGGAGCGGCAGGCGTATGGCGTGGCCCTGCCACTTCACCAGCTCCGCGTACGAGCGATTCGCGGCGGACTGGTGCCGCTCGTGGTGGCGGTCAGCGTCCCTCAGTTGGCTGTAAAAACAACAACAAAAAACGATTGAAATATATTCAAAATAATAAATTTGTATACCCCATCAATAGCCTTCTTGGGAAGGGTGGGGCGAAAACGACCCCATCTCACAAGCTTTATTTTTGAAATGCTCCTAAATAGTGATTCAAAAGGAATCTTAAAAAAGATAAGGTATACAAATATTTCCTATATTTTCCTATTATATCATTACTAAAAGTTTTTTCTGAATAATACAAATATTTAACTGTCTAACTGTAAAAATAAGTTAAAGAAACTACAATTTTTTAATACAACATTTTAAGTACAAAAGTATTTTGAAAATTAAAAGTATTTTATTCTTAAATTAAAAATGTAGGAAATGCTCCTAAATAGTGATCCAAAACGGATCTATCAGGTGATCTTAAAAAAGAAGAAGTATACAAATATGTCCTACTATATTTTCCTAATATATTAATACTAAAAGTGTTTTCTGAATAATAAAAATAACTAACTGTCTAACTGTAAAAATAAGTTAAAGAAACTACAATTTTTTAGTACAACATTTTAAGTACAAAAGTATTTCGAAAGTTAAGAGTTATTTGTTCTAAAATAAAAATTGTTTCGTTCTTAAAACATTTTTATGTGGTACTTGGGTCAAGACCGTTTGATCTTATGTTCATAATTTCAGTCTTGAATAACTCAGTGATTTTTCAGGAATAATCGTGCTGGATTTGAAGTTTTCGGTCTTAGATCAATAAAATTCGAACAAATTAAGCACTACTTATACTACGTTTGTACTCGATTCGACATCGAAAAGCGGGACTTTTCCCTGAGTGTAAGACTAAACTGATGTCGATTTTTGTATGAAATGTTATGGGCTCTTACAGGTCTTTTTCTCATATACAGGTAGGTAGGTAGATCGGTTTCTTGGGACTAGATCAACTTACTCGTTGCGGAAGTGCTGCATGGCGAACTGGAGCAGCGAGTACTTGGTGACCGAGGGCGGTGTGCCGCCGTTGCTGTCGTCCTGCAGATAGTTGGCGTCCAGGTCGTGGTGCGGCAGGGACTGCGACTGCTGCTGCTGCTGCTGCAGGATCTGCTCCTGCTGGTGCACCTGTCCGTTGGTCAGGGAGGAGGGCTGCTGGCCAGCGTTCGACTTGCGGGCGGAGTGCAGGTAGCTCTGCTGCTTGAGGAAGCGCTGCTGCTGGCCCTGACTTTGCTGCTGCTGCTGCTGCTGCTGAAGCTCGGCGGCCATCTGCTGCTCCTCCAGGGCGTCCTCCAGCTGCTGCTGCTGTTGCTGTTGGTGGTGCTGCAGATGGTGGTGCAGATCGGCCTGCTGCACCTGCTCGCTCTGGCGCGATCCGCCGACCTCCACGCCGTGCTCGTTGCGCTGGGCGTGCGCCTGGCGGGACTCCAGGCGCTCCAGCGGCACATTCAGGGTCTGGGCGGCGGCTCGGGCGCCCGACGACAGAGTGGAGGCCTTCGATTGTGACTGCAAGGGGAAGGAGGGCGAGAGCTGAGTTATTGTTATTATAATCTATTACTAATGCCTGGGCGTCACAAGATCTAGATCATAATATTAGTTCCAATACTTGAGTGGAATATTTCATAATACTAATAAATACCTATAATATCAAGTTATTATCATCAGTTAACTAATATTTCAAAGGTCAAGTTGTCATATTTATATATTACAGGAAAGTTTTTACCATTAGATCATCACCAAGTATGTCATAAGCCAGGATAAGTAATTAATTAATGTAATCGTTGCGCTTTTCCATACTTGGTGAATAAATTGACAAAAAAGATGGCTAAAAATGTTTTATAGAGAAATTACTTTCAAACTCAATTGCAAAAAGATGCATATACTTTAAGCCAAAATTACACTGAAAAAAATCCATATAAGGGGTTGAAATTAGAGCATGAAAATATCGACCGTTTTCGATATCGATACTATCGAATCAATATTGTCAAAATATCGAAAATATCGATTTAAAAACTTTTCTTTTAAATATTATCAATATACCATGTAAACACTTAAATCTTTTAAAGGAGGTACAATAAAGTATTAATGACTTTATTTATATAATTTTGAAAATGCTTCAGCCATTATTTAATTGGAGTACAAAGGATGGAAAATTGTTTTCGAAAGTCGATTTCTGGCTGGCGATAACAATTATTTTTTACCGTGCACCGCAGGAGAGTGCAGCTCCTCTCGGCTGCAATTTGTTAATTGACTTGCAAGGCGCAATTCGCCATTCGCCATTCGCAATTCACAATTCGCAGCTAGCAGCTCGCATATTTCGCTTGGCCATGTCAATGGCATGTGAAAGTTGCTGGGCGCCTTTTTGGCCGGCTTGGAGCAACCAGTTGCCATTTTCTGTTCGCCCATCCAGCGGGACCGGTTGGTTACAGGGGGCGTGGCAGATGATTTATGCTCCCATATTGACCGGTGACAGCTGGCGGGGATTGGGGATCGGGGATCGGGGATACGAGCGGAACACACTGCGTTTTTGGCAACGAAAGTGTTTGGCATTCGGTGATTTTTCACTTTTATTGCCTGCATTCAATTATTTGGTGCAATTTGTTGCAAGTGCTTTCTTTTTGGTTTTTCGTTTTTCGTTTATAACTTTTGCACGCCCCCACAGACACGCAGCTATATGTATATCTTTTTGGCTATATAGATAGACTTAGTATAGTGTATTTACTCCCCCCAGCAAAATGCATTTTGCACGCTCATGCGAGAAGAGATTAGTAAAAGTTGTTGTTTATGAAAGCGGAAATCTTTCACCAATCAATCAACTTGCCATATGTGAAAAATTATGCGCATTGTTCAAATTTTGGCCAGCAACGTGAAAAACCACTGCAGGAAAATAGCAAATAGCAAATGAAAAATAACAAACAAAAAAAACAAACTCATTACACCCAACTGGTTGTAAATGAGGATTGTTTTTGGCATTGCAACAATTTTTTTAATCAAACAAAAATGCACCAAAGAGCCATTTTTTTCGTCCGAAGAGAGAGAGGAAAAGTGGATCGATTTATTTTGTACGACATATCATTTTCAAAGCAGCGAAAATCATTTTACCCACCTGGTTAGTCAATCAACAAAATGTTTTCTTTTGTTTGAGTTGTTATCAATATTTTACGCAAGACCAACGGAAATGTAAATATAACAGAGGTTTTGGGTTTATAAATTATGCATGATTTTCGCTCATTTTCCTGTCTTCATTTTTTAGATTTCTTAAGTGCGGTGAAGAAAACCACAGAAATTAATGTACAAAGAAGTCAGATGATATGTTACGAAAACGCCATTCGAAATTTTCATAACACTCGGCTCTTTTTGGTGGTTAAAGGATTAAAAAAATATCAAGAACTATGAGAATATTATATTTTTTCTTTTAACAAGAATTTATTATAATAAAAACAAGAACACTATAGTCGAGTAATTCCACTATCAAATGCCCGTTTCTAAGCTAAAGGAAGTGCGAGGGAGATGGAGATATGCATGCAGCATAGCCACTGCTTGCACTGCTTGAATTCCATTATTTGCTCATAACTTTTTAATGAATGGTCCGATTTGAAAAATTTCTTCTACATTTCGATAGGTATAAATAAACACAACAACATTGAGAGAAACAGGTATATTTAACTAATTCTTGTTAAATTGCAATACCATTTTTTCTGATTAATAAAAAACAAGGTAACATTTTGTAGTGCTTAGGAAAGACTGCATTAATCCTTTAATGGCGTGGGTGCTACCCACAACAGTCTGAGCGGCAATCATTGTAAAATAACTGACATCGAATCGATTTCGCCTGGGGACGAGGATCACCCAGATCCAAGATCCCAGATCCGAGTGCCTAATCCCAGCCAGAGGCTTTTTGGGACTTGTCTGGCTGTCTGGATGGGATCGAAACGACTTGGCCTGTTCGCTGTCAGCCAAAAACGGGGCCAAATCTCGTGTTCACGGCGCATATGGGTATTCGAGCATGGGACTGGACTGGAACCAGGCTCCCAACTGGGTCAGATGGCCTGAATCGGACTCTAGATGCTCCAGTTTCCTCGAACACTCGACTTGCAGCGATAATTCTCTCGCGCAGAGTCACAAACACTCGCCTCCTAACACACACGCATAGGCAGCAAAAACAAGAGTTAAATTTGGAGTGTAATTTCTAAGTGACCGCTAAAACTTTCTTTTCGGCTGGCCATGTGTTATTTCATATGTGCCCCTCTTTTTTCTTTCATTGTTTTGCCAGCTCGAGTTAATTAAAATTCGAAATTAATGCGCACCACTCCGCTTGTCCGCTTGTCCGTCTGTCCGCTCGTCCGCATGTCCGTTCATTTGGATGGATTTACGGCGGACCAAACTGCAGCGGATGAGCTCTGGTCGAAAGAAATTAAAGTAATTTACTCGCAACAAAGGCCAGAAATAAAAAACACACACGAAATGTGTAATTAAATTATTGAAATCAAATTACAGTTAAATTACAATGTTTTTTTTAGCGCTCGGGTAAAACGGCGCTTGCGTAGAAGTATTATAACCCATATTGTACTATCGCCTCTGCATCTTTGTGGGTCACTAACAAACCAACCAACCAACTCATCCCATTCAGCCATTCTTATTGTCTTGAAGCTCTTCTGTTTTTATGGATCGCACACATCGCAGACACACCGAGTGGTCATCGAACCCGAACTATAAACGTGATGGCATCTTCTTTGATCCAGCACGCTCCTCATTTTCCGGGGCCAAGAAAGTTCGCCAGGGAATTTAGAACGTGCAATACCCATCTACTAAGCTACCCATACCCATGCCCCTGGTCAACTCAATTCAACCTCTTGCAGTTGGCCAAGATCGATTAAACACAATCCGCGGATTCATTAAAGCCACTGGTCAGCAGCAACGGAGACGTTCGAATATTTCCCATTACTATATTTATTTGAATAACTGAGTGCTAGACGTGCTTCAATATCGAAACCTTTTTAATATTCAATAAGCTACTTTGAAGTTTTATATTTTGGTTAAAAGTTATATCTTCTCACTCCATTAAATATATTACTTTTTACTCCAAATATTAAATGCATATTTAATATAATTCTAAATGTTAAAATGAAGTTTAATCAATATAAACCACAACAAAGCACAGCAAATTAAAAATGGGAAAATATACGAATATATAACTTTTTTCACCATAATGTTAGGGTAGACTAAATACAATATATGTATGTGTATTCTTTGTGCTTAAATCTCAAATAATCAGCATTTTAAAAATTCTATCATATCTAAATTGATCACTTGAATAAATTAAAGAAAAGAAATAAGGCGGTCCATTGTAAAATTCAATAAATCCCTGAATAGACCCCGAAATATATACGTATATGAATATTGTTGGGGGTTGGCCACTAACGATGTTGACATAGAGGCTGTCATGATGCGGGGACCCCGGCTTAATGTATCACTCGCTGGTTGTATAACCGAGACCCGAGATCGCCAGTTTACCCGCTAATTAGCCCACCAACCGGGGGGCCCAGCAATGAGGATCGTGATGTAAGAGAGAGCGACTGTTCAGTAGGCTGATGGGTTGGTAAGTTGGTGAGTTGGTGGGCTTTGTGGGCTGCCACTCCGTCTGGCCACGCTAATAATGCGATTATGTGTCGACTTAATAACACCGTTAGACCCGAGCACTGCGAGCATTCATCTCACTCGATTCACCCCGAATAGATCCGTATAATTTATGGTCATTTTTTTAGGGTGGGGGGGTCCCACTGAAAAGCGTTCGTATTGGTTTTATTTCTCGTTTGTTTTTACTTCCGAAATTGTGAAATAATTAATTGGGGATGGGGAAGCATTTAAATATAATCGATATAGTTTAATCGGTCTATTTTTGGAAACTTAAAATTAATAATTGTTTTCAAAAATTACTACTGAGATTCAGAAAAAGAAGAAACATTTGTTTAACCTTTAACATGATCGGATCGGGTGATAAATCCCCCCACTCAGGTAAAATTTTAAAGGAAATTTGGTATTTAAAAAGTATGCAACGCACAATTTGTTTTGAAACCCCCCACCCCCGCATACTTTAAGAACATATTCAAGCAAATACAATACTTCGGCAGGTTCTAACAATATTATTAATATATTCAATCTCAATCTTTTCAAATAAATCCCCGAAAATCTAGACTGTTTACCTCATTGGAGTTCATGGTCTCGAACCGCGCCAGGATCTCCTTGACGGAGATCTTAGACTCCGTTGGCTCCTCGAGGATCGTCTCCATGCGGCTGACGGATCCACTGCTGGCATTGCTCACCCTTCGCGTCTTGTTGCCCCCAGCGATTAGCAGTGCCCCCTGAAAGCCGGCCAAATTGGGAGCAGGAATAGGAGTAGCAGCAGCAGCAGCAGCAGCGGAAGAAGAAGGAGGAGGTGGAGGAGCAGGGGAGCAGCTGCCTTCCATTTGGGGATCTCCGATCTCCTCCTCATTGTTGTTGTCGTCTCTTTGGCTGAGCTGCATCTGCATCTTGAAGCTGAGCTGCTCCTCCAGGCAGCACTGCTCGCACAGACTGCCCGCGGAGGAGTTGGACGCGAGGGTGGCGGTGGTGCAGCACTTGTACACGATGTCCTCCTCGACGCTCCAGGCATTGTCGTTGGCCAGTCCGAGATCGCCGGCGCATCCCGATCCGTGGGCATCGCCTCCACCCTCCTGGTGGTGCAACGTCATCGAGGCGCAGCACTGTTCGTTGAGCTCCCGAATGCTCTCGTTGGTCAGCTGGTCGAGATCACAGCGGCGCATCTGCTGTTGATGGTGGTGGAGCGACTGCATCTGCTGGACATGATGCACCTGGGCGGCAGTGGTGCCCGTGATGTGGGCTATTTCCGCATCATCCGAGTCCGTGTAGAGCATCTCGTGCTCCTCGTCCGTCAGATTGTTCAGCGAGTCGAGGGAGGCGCACTTGCACTCCTGTTCCTGATCATCTGGTGGGTTACCATTCCCATCCCTATCCGTATCCTGCTGATGCTGCTGCTGCTGGCCCTGCTGCTGCAGCAGCTTGAAGTTGTTGACCTTGTCGTTGTGCATCTTGCTAATCAGCGACTCCACCTTGTTGACAATGCTGCTGAACTTGTGGGGCACACTGCCGCCGGCGGTGGTCAGTTGGACCGCCTGGCAGGCGGAGGACTTGCTGGCCCGCACGCTCTGCGACATCCTGGGGAAGTCAGGGGGTTCAGGATCGGGTGACAGTCACGACCATTGCCATAAGCCAACGTCTCCTTCTCCTTCGCCTTCTCCTTTGCCGTTTCAGTGAAAGTTAGTGCATTGTGATGGACGACGGCCTGCAGGCTCTCTATGCCACCATGGCGAATGCTCAAATATTATATATTGTTTGCACAGCGGAGGGGAAAACGTGAAAAGCACGACAACAACAACAACGAAACAAACAAGGAAAATCGAACGGCAAACGGCGAAAAATGAAAAATGAAAAACGAACCGCTGCGGCCAGCGTTTGCCGCACAATGAGTTTGAGTGGAATGGATTCGGATTCGATGGTCGGACACACACATCAGGCGGCCCACCATACGTATACGCGATTTTTCTTGCTATCGCCTGTAATTTGTTGTTGTATTTCTTCTTTTTTTATTATTATTATTTTGATGTGTGGAAATTGGCAATGCAGTTAAATGCGTGCCGTATTTGTTTCTTTTCTCGCTCCGAGTTATTTACTTTTTCTTGTTATTTTTACGCTTTTCTGCCTCAATTTATTTTAATTTGCCATTTGCAGTTTGTCTTTCCACTTGATGGACTGGCGAAAATCCCCCGATCGTCGCCAGTGTTTTATTTGTATTTTATCTCTGTGAGAGCAGTTGGAAAATATGGCCATATAATTGGAATCAATGCTGAGTTGCGCGTTTTTGGCCAGCACGGATGGTTGGCCAAATGGTTGGCCAATCTACGATATGGCGATCGGAATGAAGTAACCATAAGTAATAATAATAATAAAGGGGATGTGAGTGCATTTCGATCCAGTCATTCAATATTTAAGTATTGCTATGCTGCCTCTATAGGGTTTTTATTTTTGGTGCTACTGGAAACTGAAGTCTTTTTTTTATGTTAAATAAAAATGTTTTATGAATTTATTTTTCAATTACATTTTCGATTTGGCAATTAATTAAGTTATTTTGTAGTAACTTTTTAAACTTTTTTTTATGATTTTGGAAATTTAGGTACTTTTTAAAATTTATTTATGGTTTTTGTAGCTAAACAGAATAATATCTGTTTGAGAAAAAAAAACAAAAAAACAATTAATTGGCATTCAGTAAAATGTAAACAAGAAACATAAACCATATACTATTTTTATATAATTTACTCTGCCGATTTCACTGAACTTTTAGCAACTGTCCGCTAACTATCCTAACTAACCTAAGCGAACTGACTGTTCAGGGAATAAAAGTGGAAAGTGATTTTCCCCAGATGGGCTAGGTGTTATCTCTAGACACTTTTCGAACTGCTCCCACAGAAGGTCGTTGGTTTATCTGAAGACCGCTTTGTGGCCATTCAATCGAATCCACCTGACTTGTCATACATTTGTTTACGATATCTTTTGGGTCAGCTTTGCTTTGTTTCGGCCCACAAGAAAACACACATTTTTTAGCCACACCACAACAGAGCACAGTAAAAAAAGATGAAGCTAAACTTGGTCAACAAATCGAAGAGGCACGATGGCAGCAAGAAGGCCCAAAGAATTCGACGCGAGAGCGCGCTGCGTGATGCCGTTACCGCACATTCGTAACAACTAACGACTGAAAACTAAAAGCTAAAAACTGAAAACAGAAAACAGAAAACTGGCCGAAACAACTGGCCTGGTCAAGACGGGCAAGAGCCATCCGAATCGACTGGCCATTTCACTCGCAGCCGAGCAGAACAGAGAGTTAAAAAGCTAAAGAGCCGTAGAGCGGCTTTAAGCCAAGTTAAGAAGACCAACTGGGCTGAGTGAAAACGCGGCTCCCGACTCTCTACTCTCCCAGCTATCAGCCATCAACTCTTGGCTCAGCCGAGCGGAAAGCCCCCGAGAAAGAGCGGGAAAGTCTTTCTCCAAACTCCGTTTGCAACTCCCATTTCCATTCCCATTCCCTGGTGAGATAACTGTTTCGACTGCTCTTTGGCTCCCGACTCTCTTTCAGATGGCTCAGATGGCGTTTAACGAGTTTTCACGCATAAAATGAATTGAATTAAAAAACAACTTTAAAAAAAGAGCTGGGGGAATGAAAATCATTTGGTTGATCAAACAAAATCCCAACGCACGACGCGAAGCGGAAATACCCTGGGGAAAACGAATAAGGAAAGTTCATTTCCTAAGCTTACAAACCGATTTTAGTTTAGTTTTTTAAAGCATAGTAAGATCTAGTAGTTCTCATTTTATGCAGAGATGCAAAAATGATTACTTAAAAACATATACCTATGAGTATAAGTAGACATCGGATTTTAGGTGGAAGGGTTTTTTTTAAGACAGATTTGATTGGTTACAAATTTTTTGCATTAAATCATAATTAGCCTAACTTATTTCTGTTTTTTTTTTTTTTTGTAAACAAAATTTGTAAGTCCCTTTAAATCGTATTTAAAAAAAATCTATTTCACCCAAAATTCGATCTCAAGTTATAAGCAATAAAATTTATACTATAAATTCATGAGCATTAAACAAAATATTTATTTATTTATACTCTGGTTTAAAGGTAATTACTAATTGCCTATAACCTTTATATTAATTGTAGCCTAAAGCTGCTGTAGCCTTAAGCTACGTTTCTTTAAAGAAAATATTAATTTTCTTATTTTTGTTAAATGAAATATTAAAATTTAACCAAGTATTTGAAAAACAATTAAAATTAATGTATACTTTTCAATTAGGTTATTTAATTTTGAAAAGATAACAAGAAAGCAAGTCAAAGAGAAGATTCGAGGAAAGTTCAGCTTTCCTCAAACTTTGAAATTAACGATTTTGTCAAATATTGAAATAGTTTTTACCAACATCTCCTCCTTCAACTCTGATTTCTGATTGGCGAAAAGTGCATACCCGTTTCGAGTGTCAAACGGAAAAGAGAAAAGAAAAGTAAACACCGGTCTGGAGCTCCATTCGAGTGATGGACGTGCGCCAACTATGAATATCAGCCATGCGCGGATGATGCTTATATGGCGTTGGAATCTTGAATCTGGCTGGAGCCACTGAAACCCACTGAGCTTCAAAGCGGCCAAAAAGAAAACCCAGCCAGAAAATCCAGCCTTCAACGAAACAGGCCTCCAAAAAACTCATTCTACTTAACAAGATAGAAAAAGACAATCAAAAACACATACTTTTACAACAGTGTGGTCCTTTTAAGATCTTAAATCTTTGTTTTCCAACTTCCTAACATTTCATGCGACACTGATCAGCAAAGGCAATCGTTTGTCCGCTCGATATAAAAATAACACTCTTCAATTACCCAGCTGCCATATTATTATCTTGAGGCCGTAAAAACATTAGCAGTTTCATTAAGGCCACATTATTATGACCAATGTCTGCCATTATTCACGCAATTAATGCAATTATTTTTCTATTTAGCCAAAGTAAAGTGGAATACAAAATAATTGGTACGCCAAAAATTGCAATTGGGGCAAGACATTATTTCAGTAAATCACTGAAACAAATATAAATACCCATGAATGTCAGGTCTTGTCTATAGAAGAAGGCTGAATCATTAAAAAAGTCCCGCTATTTAAAGTGATTTTTAAAAGTGCTCCCAACTATGTAAATATATGCAAAGATCACCTTATATTGGTTTAAAAATGTCTTTTGATTTTAGTCCAGAACAATAAAAACTTTTGCTTTCCTAACTAACAAATCAAGTTCTAAATGGCCAACTTAGAGAGTTCCAAGCTTGGCTGCCACGAGCTTTTGAAGGCTAAAAACTGTTGAATATTTCTAGCATACTTTTGGTCACTTAGGGTAATATTTAAATCAAATTAGAAGGCGCCTATAAAATACTTGACTTGTAAATATAAAAGTAATGGTAGGCATAAATTAGACACCTGTATGAATGCATTCAATGAATAATTTAGCGCTATTTTTTTTAAGTGAATGAATGAATTATAATTGAGTTTAATATAATTAAATGCATGAATGGCAAGAATTCCAAGAAAACGATATTTTAAACCAAAGGCTTTGAATTTAATATAGGAAAAGTTGAAGATTACTTAGCTACAGTCGAATACATTTAAAAATGTCTTTTTAATCTTCTTATGCCTTATGACTAATAAAAGTAAGCTTTCTAAGATATCTTTGGGTTTATGCTTAGAGGTTAGATGCTATCAGAAGTACATATATATATGTCATATATACATAGAGTAAACCTCCCCTAACTGTCCAACATCAACCCAATAAGCCTAGCCCACATTATTAGTAATAATAATTTATTACCTTAAGCCCAGCCCTTACTCTCCAAAAAACTGCATCGTTTAACTCCCAAAACCCTATCCACATTATATCAAATGATTTAAATTAAATCCTACTGATATCAATACCCAGAAAATTCACTGGTTTCTAAATAATTCCAACGTACTAACTAAGATATTAAACACTGTAATAACAAAAGTAGTGAAAAGTCATAAATTTCAAATAAATACCAAATAAGACTCAAATAACTGTAAAATATTATAACAATAATAATAATAATAACCACCAACTAACCTATGCTGCTATAGCTCTATAATAAACCCTCTGCTAACTTATATTTATATCTATAAGATTAGATAATTAGAAAATAATAATAATTGTACATAGAGTAATCCTATAAATGGTACATAGCAGTCCACTCACCTTGCGGAACTCCTGGACAAAGCTGGTGACCATCGACTGGATGGCGGCGGCGCGGGCTGCGTGGAGTGCCAGGTGCTTCCCATTGCGCAGATTCAGCTGCAAGGCCGCCGGACGCGGCAGGGTGACGGCGCTCTGGATCTCCCCGAAGGAGATGGCCTGCACCACGATCAGGTAGTCGGCATCGCGGCGGGCCAAGTAGAGACCGCTGTGCGAGACGCCCATGATGCTGACATCGGGATAGAGTGGTGCTCCCTGGACGGCGAAGAGTCGGGCGAAGTACAGCGGCCAATCGCGGGCCATGTCCACCAGGTGGCGCTTGACCAGGGCACGCACCTGCCCTCCAGTTCCTCCTCCACCGCCACCTCCTCCTCCATTTCTATTCGAGAGCGTGTCCACACTGACCCCGTGGCCGTGCAGCATGTTGAGGGCCGAGCTCTTCTCCTGCGGCGTGATCCTCAGGCAGGGAGTCACCCCGAAGACGTCGCCCAGGACCTGGGCAAAGAGCAGATCCAGGGCCACCGGCGGTCCGATGGGCTCGTGCGGCTGGAAGACCTCCTTGCGGACGCGCAGCTTCCACGGCACCCGGTTGTAGGTGAGACAGGCGCTGCTGGCGCCCGCACCCGCACCCATCAGCACTCCGGCGACCACGCCCAATCCTCCCGGACTGGTTGAGGAGGTGGGCGGCGGGACCGGAGCCGGCACCATTACGGGCGGCGGCGTCGTGGCCATGTGCATCGAGTCCAGCTCCTCGCGCATCCCGGAGCTGGCCGAGCTCTTGCGCTTGCGCTCGTGCTCGTACTTCTGGGCCATGTGGGTGCGGAAGGTGGCCAGTCCCAGGCCGCCGCTGCTCCGATCCTCGCGGCGCTGATGATGGAGATGGCCACCGCCGGTGGTGTCCAGGCTGGCCTGGATCACACGCGGCGGTGCCGGCTGGTAGACCTTGTGGCTCTCGCGCTCCCGCTCCACCTGGCGGATCTCGTAGAGACGCTCGCGCTCCCGTTCCCGCTTCTCGCGCTCCTTCTCACTGCCGCTGCCGGAGGCGGGGCCCTCGACCTCCGCCCGATCCCACACCGACTCGGAGTAGTCCTCGCGATCGCGACTCCTGCTGCGGCTGCGCGATCGCTCCCGCTCCGCCTGATCCCAGGCAGCGGCCGCCGCCGAGGAGGAGTGCGGCGAATGGTCCTCCAGGTGCAGGTGGTGATGGCCGCCGATCATCTGCAGCTGATGCTGCTGGTGCTCCCGCTGCTGCTGGCGCACTGCACCGAAGGTGTCGCGCTCCTGGCGCTGAATGAAGGCGGGCACGTGCTCCTTGACGGCGGCCACCTGCTGATGACTCTGGTGGCTGGTGGTGCGGTAGTCGGGCTCCGGTTCGGGACTCCTGGCCGTCGGCGGACTCTGCGGTGCTGGTGGCGGCGCAGGTGGCGCCATGCTGGGCGGCCGGATGGGCGGCGGCGGTGCCGGGACACTGGGAGCCGGCGGGAGGAGTACTCCCGGCCAGCCACCCGAGGCGCCCGGCGGAGCTGGTGGCGGCGACAGCTTGCCCTCCATTCGCTCGATCTGGGTGCGCACCGTATCGATTCCTCCTCCTCCTCCTCCACCTCCTCCTTGGCCTCCTGATGCGCCACCCGTGACGCTGGCAAAGAGTCCTCCGAGCTGCTGCTGCAGCATCAGCTTGCGCGTATCCTCCAGCTTGGCCGGAGCCCGTTGCTCCGACTTGGTGGACACCGTGGATCTCACCGAATGGCCGGCGGTTACCTGCTCCAGGCGCTGGCGCATCTCGGAGCTGAGCTTCAGCTTGCCCACACTTCCGGGCGGCGGACGATCGGCTCCGATCTCGAAGCTCTTCTTGGCCAGCTTGGTGGTGACCACACTCTGCATCGGCTGGCCATCCTGGGCATCCCTATCCCTGCTGTTCATCGCCGCCGTGGTGGTGGCCATCGTAGTGGTGGTGGTCTCCAGCCGAATGCTACTCCTCATCAGATGCTGCTGTCCGCCGCTCATGGGCGGCGGAGTGGGACTCTCGATCTCGAACTCCTCCCACTCGATGGCTGTGGTTCCACGTCCTCCGGCACCCGGTTCCCCCACGATCATACCACCGCCATTGGTGGCCAGCTGATGGTGCTGGGACTGGGGAGTCGTCTTGCGCTGGTGCTGGCGCATCTTGAAGGCGAAGAAGTCCTCCTCCGTCTGGAACTGGGGCTCGTCCTGCGGCGGCGGCCAGCGCCACTTGCCAATGCGCACGGTCTTGGCCCGGCCGTAGGGATCGAGGAAGTGCCGCGTCTCCGAGGGATCCTTGCACTCCAGCGGCGGCGGCATGGGCGGCGGCGGAGGCGGTGGCGGCGGCTGCAGTGCCTCCATGACCACCAAACTGGATCGTGTGGTCTTCATGCGCAGTGGCGATTGTGGTTGTGGCGGTGGCGAGATGGACAGGCTGCCCTGGTGGATGGACGGAGGAGCCTGTGGTGGTGGCGGTGACGTGGAGTTATTGGCCGCCGCCGCCGCCTGCTGGCTGAGCAGCGTCTGGAGGGCCTGGTTCTGGGCCAGCAGCTGCTGCTGGATCTGCAGATTCTGGGCCATTGCCGATTGCAGGAAGGCGCGCTGCACCTGCTGCTGGTACAAGGCCGGACCGGATTCCGTTTCACCCGGCAGCTGCATCAGCTGGTGGAGCAGCGGATCTCCGCCATTGCTGTCCGTGCTGCCGCCTCCGCGGATGCTAGCGGCCAGCTCCTCCTTGCTGGTCAGCTTCTCCAGGTCCTGGGCCAACGGTATGGGCTGGAATATATCATTGATGTAGTCATCCAAGTCCTCGATCTCCGATTCTTCTTCTACAGGACAACTGGTCATTCCACCACCCTTGATGATGGCCGCCAGCTGATCCTTGCTGGTCAGCTTCTCCAGGCTGTCCTGGATGGGCAACGGTTGGAATATATCGTTGATGTAGTCATCCAGGTCCTCGATCTCCGATTCCCCCTCATCGTCCTCCAGTTGATGGCCGCCACCGCGGATGCTGGCCGCCAGGGATCGGGCATCGGACAGCTCGTCCAGGGAGCCATCGAGCACCGGACTGAACAAATCGTCCAGGAACTGATCCACGTCGGAGGCCTGCGACGGCACCCGCACCCGGCGCACATGGGAGGCCAGCGAGGGCGCCTCGCTGGTGTCCGACATGGCCGACGACCGGGTGGCATACTCGGCCTTGTCCGCATATTTCGAGGAGTGCGAGCCATGCGAGGCGGCATGGGATCGCCGGCCGGCGTTCTGGGACTTCTGGTAGCGCGGAGCCGTCTCCTTGCCCATCGGAGCCAGTCGCTCCGCCGAGTGGTAGCGATCGTTGAGGCGACTCTCCGACAGTCCCAGTGTGTGCAACGGCTCCTGGGAGTCGCAGTCGGTCGGATGGACGGGTGCAATGTCGCCGGCCAGCAGATCGTCGAGTGACTTGGAGCGCGATTTGGCCTGTGATCCCTGACCTGCTCCTCCCGGGCTGGGCTCCCTCTCGAAGTAGCGCTCGTTGAGCGCCGAGCTCCTGGAGAGCAGCTCCCTGCTGCTCCTTCGCTCGCGCGGCACCTCCTCCTTGGCGGCACTCACTGTCGGCGGCGCAGGCGGCGGTACCGCTGGACGTTTGACCGCTTCCGGCAGCGTCGTTCTGGCAAACTTGGCGCCCGAACGCAACAGATCGCTCCGGGGAGCGGGAAAGGCGGGGCACAGCTCCTTCTCGGCTATCAGGTCCATCACGTAGTCCAGGCCACAGCTATCGGTCAGCTGTTGGCCATCGTCCAGGACCAGGGTCCATCCCCGGCTGGCGACGCCCAGCGAGGAGACGGCCAGGGCGGCGGCCTCCTCGCAGCTGGTCCACGAGTCCACGGCCACCGTTTGGCTGGCCTCGTCCGGCAGAGTCAACGGTAGGGCCATGTCGCAGCCCCTCGTCCAGGCACGCCACTCCAGCCAGGCGGGCACGAAGCTGCGGCAGGCGCCAACACTGGACAGGGACGTCGACGAGGATGAGGACGAGGAGGAGGAGGATACGGAGCCACCGCCCTGCTGGCGGAGCAACTGGCGCAGGAGGAGGGGCCGCAGGGAGGCGGGTGCCTCGTCGTCGACGAATCGCATCAGATACTTGCTGAAGGCGGCGCTCGGCTGGAAGCAGCAGAGGCACTGCCCCAGGAGCTGCCATAATCTGGTGGCCTCTGGCGAAGTGGGCGGCAGGCCGTGAACCTGGTTGCACAGCTGCACCAGAATCTCGTCGCGCAATCCCCTCGAGCTCAGGGCCTTGTGCACAATATAGTCGGCCAGCAGCTTCTCCTTGGCCCCCTCCAGCGCCTTGTCGTTGCTCCAGCGCAGAATCAGCTTGAACACGGCCAAAGCATCCTGGAAGTCCTGATCCCTCGACGCGGCCCGCGTGAGCAGGGGCGCCGTGATGGGTTCCCGGCGCGGCTGCAATCTCAGGCCATTGCAGTAGACACTGCTGAACTTGCCAAAGGAGAACTGCCCGAGATCCTCGGGCAACTGGACGGCCGACGATGGTGGACCGGGCACCGTGCCCAGCACCTTGACCAAGTGCCGATCGCCATGCGGCGGCGACCAGCCCTGCAGCTTGGAGTAGATAAAGGCCAGCTCGGCCGGTATGTCCAGGTAGCTCAGCTGGCTCCTCTCCAGCACCGCCTGCTTGGCCTCCCTGGCCTCGCGGGCTCGCTGAGCCGCCTCCCTGGCCTCCTGGCGTCTCCGGTGATCGGAGCGCAGCTGGTGGACCCTCCTCCTGGCCTGCCGTCCGCGCCACAGTCGCTGGGCAGTGAGTGCTCCCCTGCGGAGTCGATCGAAGCGCTGCTGGGCCCTCTGACCTCGCCAGCGCGCCTGGAGACGGGTGGCGGCCGCCTGGCGACGGGCCAACTGACGGCGCACCAGCATACCGCGCACATGTCGCTGCACACTGACCGCCGCCCGGCGCAACCGCTCCGTGCGTCCGCTCTCCAGCGCCCGATGCAGTGCCTCCCGCAGGAAGACCCGCGTGGCGCCCAGCTGATAGTCGGGACCCTCGACTCCCGTGCGCGGCATGGCCTCCAGAAGGGCGCGGCACAGCTCTCGGTAGGGAGTGCCCCGGGCCAGCGGCGAGGATAACAGATGCCGGTAGCGCTCCACAAAGTGCTGGAAGCGCAGGCGCACCGGATAGCCGCGCTGCCGGATCTGGATGGTGTCCAGCATGCCCAGGTAGCGCAGCTGCTGCAGCACACACGGCATGTCCATGCGCAGGGCGTGCTTCTCCTGGTTCGGTTTGATGCAGCGCACGAACCACGGATGACAGCGGCCCATCGACTGGAGGAGCTGCTGCAGTGAGTCCGCGAATCTGGCCGCCACCGTTGGGGTTCTCGGCTTCATGGTTACAAATCTTCCGTTGCTGCCCTTCGGCAGAGTCTTTCCGGCATCCCGCTGGGCACGCAGCTGCTTGGTCAGCTCACCCACCAGGGGCAGGCGACTGGAGGCCAAGAGCTCGAGGACATCGCCGCGCAGCGCATCGCGATTCTTGTCCAGGAAGCCGTCGACGCAGTACCACACCTGACCGGCGTAGTGGGTCACCCCGAACTCCTGGGCACCGATCCGCGGACGGGCGTAGAGCTCGCTGAGCGCATGGTTGTAGTGGCACTTCTCCAGGAAACTCAGGTCGGTGGCACGCGGAAAGTTGGACTCGTCGTCGAGCAGGTGGCAAATGCCCACCGGCTTCTTGGCCAGCAGATGGATGACGGGCAGGTTGTCGTCCCAGGCCAAGGGGGTCCACTCCAGCCGCTCGCGGGCGTACTCCGCCTGCTCCAGCTTGAAGACGTGCTTGTTGAAGTACAGCTGCAGGTTCTCGTTCGCATAGTTGATGCACAGCTGCTCGAAGCTGTTCTCGGCCAGGTCCTCGAACCCGAAGATGTCCAGGATGCTGATGCGGTGGGCGTCGTGGGTGCCGCCCTTCTGCACAATCGAGTTGATGCGCGACACCAGCCAGTTGAAGAGGCCCGCGTACAGGGCCTTGGCGAAGGCATCCCGCGCATCCAGGGCCTGATCGATGCCCAGTGGGGTGTGGAGGCGCTCCGCTCGCGCCTCCGTCGTCCGGCTGGTCAGCGCCCGGTGGAGGCCCTCGGCGCTGATGTGCAGCAGATGGGCCGCCCACTTGATCTCCGCATCCGAGCCCACTTCGACGCCCTCCTGGCCATGGCGCAGCTGCCGGCGATGGAAGTAGACGTTGCCCAGATGCAGCACCGCCGCCAGGACGCGGACGATGCCCTCGCGTTCGCCCTCGGAGACGCCCAGGACCTGCATGGCCCCCTGCAGCGACTCCCAGTCCACCCGACCACTCGCACAGTCGGTGGCCCCTTGGTTCAGGTAGAAGTACTTGTCCGCCTCCAGCAGTCCGTACTTGGAGCGCTCCGTCTCCGATAGACCGCCGAGGAGTTCGTAGAAGACGTGGTAGTTGCGCTCCCCCGGCGCCTGGGTCACGATGCGCGACTTCTCCAGCAGGTACTGCGTGATCTTGGCTCCCACGATGGCGCCGCTCTTGAAGTACACCTCCAGATATTTGCCAAACCGGGAGCTATTGTCGTTCCGGGCCGTACGGGCATTGCCAAAGGCCTCCAGCAGGGGGGCCGCCTCCAGGATCTGCTCGGTTATGACGGCCGAGGCGGAACCGCCGCCGGGCACCACGGCCGCCAGGTACTGCATCACCAGCTTGGTGGACTCCGTCTTGCCGGAGCCACTCTCGCCCGAGATGACCACCACCTGGGGCGAGGGCAGGGCGGCATGGGCCGCCGCTCCGATGGCAAACAGATGCGGCGGCAGGGAGCCCAGCGGTCGGCCGGCATACTGCTTGGCCACCTCCAGGCCATAGGCATCGGGGAACATCTTGTAGGGATTGACGGCGATCAGGATGCTGCCGGCGAACGTGTAGATCAGGCCCTTGTCGTAGCGCAGGCGCAGATTCCACAGCAGCGACGCCTCGTGCAGGTCGTCCAGCAGGGTCATGTCCTCCACCCCGCTGCTGCCCAGATCCTGGCGAGCCCGCAGGCTGCCCTCGCCGGGCTGCAGGGCGAACGTCTGTGGCTGCAAGAGGGAGAGGAGATCGAATTAGAAGTGTTTAAGTTAGGGAAAGTATAAGCTCAGAGAGCACATTGCTCTTGAACTGAGAACATTCGCTCTTAAAAACCGTTAAAGCTCAAATGTTCTCATTTTGAGCTGAAAGTTCTCAATATGAGAACAAAATGGTGAGAGGAGGGAGGTAAAATTTAGTATATTCTCTAACTTTTTGGATAAGTATAGACTACTGACTGGACAAATGTTTAGTTGATGTGATAAAAAATGTAAATACCGCCCTCTCAACAAACCATCTCTTTATATTTTTAAGAACATTTTCTACTCAGATGAGAACATCAGAATTCTCTCCATTTGGGTTCTCAAACTGAAGGCTTATCTATCTAAAGAACTACTCTCACATGGCGCGCTATCACATCGCTGCAGAGGGTGGACAGCCGCTTGACCACCTGGGGATATCGGCACTTGAGGCGTCGCAGGCGACTGGAGGGCAGGGCCGGGTGCTTGGACGCCGAGTGCAGGGGCAGATCCTCGAGGTCCTCGAGGCTGGCGGGTCGCTGGCGGCGCAGGACGTGGGGCGAGAGGAGCGCCAGCGAGGGCGACTGGGCGGGACTGGGCGTCACCGAGCCCCCGCCGCCGCGTTGCCACGGCTCCAAGTGAAAACGAACGATGCGCATCTATGGGTTGGGTTAGGTCCCAACTCGATTCTAGGCCGAAAAACACCCGAAACGGGATCGCGAAGATCGAGAACTAGTATCACAAAAGACGCTTGTGGCCCGAAGACTCGAATGCAACTGAAAGGAATCGGATTCTGTTGGCGGCACTGCCACAATTTCCCCAAACGTTTCTAAAACGGTTTTCGCTGCATCCAAACACGTTCTTTAAAAGCGGTGAGAGATGGGGTTTGGGTATATGGATGGGTATGGGTATGGGTATCGGTATGGTAGACCGGATCACTTCGAACCCGGCCAGACCAGATGACACTCCTGTTGGCCACTTGGCTGTGCTACCAGCTACTTAGTGTGGGCCACCAGAACGCACAAAACAACAAAAAGAGAAGAGTAGAGTAGAGTAGAGAAGAGAAAATAAAATAAAATAAAATAAAGAAAGAAGACACCCGATCGCATTGATATTGATGCAGTCTTCTCGATGATCGCCATTCAATTAGGCGGCCAGTGTGTGGGACTTTCTCCGAGCGGACAAGGCCCAACCAGTTCAAGTTCGATGGGTTCTTGGGCCCGTCTTCGGTCACCAGTCTTCAATCTCCAGTCTACGGTCTTCACTCCTCAGCTGCTTCGTGTGGGGCAGGGGATTGTCATCCGATAGCCGGCCCAAACAAAGGCGTGAAATAGCTTCTGTGGACCGCTGAGAATGCATTCGCTTCGGCAACTTCCCCATTGATATCGATCTGTATTCGCATCAATGACAGTGCCAAATGATGTGAGTCAATTGGTCGAGGGATTGCCCCGGAATTTGAATTTATTCGGGATAACTAAAAGTGAGCTGTAAATAAGACCTCGTCTTTCCAACAGACTTTCGGTCTAAGAATACTTTCAATTGCTTTTATTAGTATTACAATTCTCTCGAATAATACTTTAATACAATAGTATTATGAAAATGTAAGTTAGTTAATATGTAAGTTAATTTATAAAATTCTAAATTAAATATAAAAAAAATATTTAAAATAAATGTTAAAGTACTTAACACTTGAATCTGAGAGAATTAATAAGGAACTATATTTTTTTTTAATAACTTTAAGCCTTTTATTTATTTTAGAACCCGTTCAACGGCAACCTATCAATTAAAACCACCAATAATCTCATTTAGTTTTCTGGCTAGGGATGGTACACCATTTGTCTGCAGCGATGCATTGGCCGATAATTGATCCACTGGCTCGATTACGCCTTTGCTAGCGGCTCCCATGGTCTCAGTGGCCGATCCCAGGGCAACACATGTGCTGCCAACAGGTTATTTCTTGGACACTGGTCACTGGACACACGATGCGAACAGGATACGAATCACATGTGGCCGGTTTTCTGATTCTGGTACCGCTAGAGCCAACAGAAACGACTACTGCTCACAGCGCAAAAATAATAGTATTTGGTAACAAAAAATAAACCATCAAGTCGGGGTTCAGTTAAAAAAAAAAGTACACTTGGCATTTGCAAAAATAATAGTTACCTATTTAATAAACTAATTTCTTAGGCACACTTTTTGCTTTCTTTTTACCTAAAGTACATGGGTAAGCAGTTACAAAGTAAGTGACTGTTTATGCAGTGAAATCGGCAATTCTCCAAATGTTTATTTACTAATAAAGCGTGCCTACAAATGTCGATCATAAAGTTTTGGTTTTCACTTTGAGCATGGAAGAACCCCAAAGTCGAGTGTGTCGACACTGGCACACCCATTAGCAAGATTAAAATGGTGAGTCTCTCATTGTAAAAGGTAAATATATTTATTTTTGAAGTGTATTTGTAGAATTTGTATGGGAATTGTAGGCTCCACGAGAATTCATAATAGACATGTTGATATGACAAGATTTAGGATAAGCATCTTATGATCATCAAGATCTTTCATATCTGCTGCCATGTTAAACTGCAATTTAATGTAGTATTTTTTTTACTGTGCTAATGTTGCCCCTGTCAGTCGACGACTTGCAACTGATTGCCGTGAGTTCTCAATCTTGATATCTGCAGCTCTGCGGCTCTACAAGTCCGCACTCATAATTGCTGCTGAGTGGCAGAAAGGAAAAAGGAAACGCTGCCCGCTGGCAGGTGCAATTAGGTACGCTGCACAGGTGCTTCACTGTACAGTAGACACGCGTGCCGATGGCCAAAAAATAAATCCGGCTGGGCAAGGCAGCTTCCGCTGCGAATGTTGTTTTTTGTTTTCTGTTTGGTTTGCTCCATGGTTGCCCAGTTGCCCAGCAAATCGGCACCTAAATCCAAGTGAGCACATTCCATAAATTCCAACCTGCTAAACACTCCAGGGCAGCTCATGAAAACCGAAATAAATATAAACAGTCGGGCAAACAGTTCATGTCGGGTGAAAATAGTGAAAAGCATTCATGGGCCACGGCGAAACCGAAAACAAATTGGAAATTCAAACAGTAAGCTACGAAACGAAACCAAACGAGGCGATGGTGCGAACTCGCACCTTTTACAGGGGGTGCGAGACTGCACTGGGAGAAAATGTTCTATGGTTGAAGGGGAATGCAAGATGCAAAAAAATTATTTAAATTGAAAACGAGAACGGAAACTATGAATGTAAAATATGAAATAATAAACCACGAAATATATGCAAATACATATAATGAAAAACTTAAAATTGTGACCTATTTCACCCTATTGTTCTTATGGAGCTATAGGATATAGACGTCCGATTGGCCCGCACTTTAACCCTAATCAAGGTGTGCATCAAAAAAACAGATTCGAAAAGATTCATATCAATAAACTTTACACTGCACGAAATATCTTAAATTTTTGCAGCATATATCCGATCGTTTCTATGGGAGTTATAGGATATAGACGTCCGATCGGAGCACTTTTCATAGTTGATCTGCGTTACAAACTTTACTACTATTTTAATAATATTGGATACTGATTTTAGATATTCAAAAACATTAAAGTGTTGTATGCTAAGTTCACCCACCTTGCCTTTAATGAGCGCCTGGACGACGATCACCTGGGCAGCGCGATGGACCTCCTGGATCTCGCCGGGAATGGGATGCCCCATGCCCGGGTCGAACCAGACCAGATCACCTTCGGCCCAGTCCATGGCTCCTCCGGTGTGCTCGTTCTCGCTGCTCTCGACTCACTCTCCTCCGCTCCGCTCCGGTCAGGGGTCAGTGTGGAAACGATACTCTCCCGGACTCCTTCGCTCCTGGGCTTCCGATCTCTGCTCTCTGCTGACGATGATCTCTGGATCGGATTTGGTCGGAATGTTGCGGCTTGGATGTGATCCTCAAACCGGTTGATTCATTGCTGCAAAAAACACACAAAATGTCATTTGTTAGGTACATTTTTAAAAACCTTTCGCAAGGCGAATCAAAACGGGAAAAAAATACAAAAATCAAGGCATTCGGGAAAAATTCGTGTAATTATGGCGCCTTTCTATAAAATACCTCGCTCTTTTGCATTATAAAATTGTTGCCCGGGCGGCTGCTTATCAGGCTTATCCCCACACCTCGGTGTGATTTTGAGCGATTCACAGTGACGGTGACTGTTCGGAGTCAATGACGCGAAGGCCGCTCTATGAATGAAAGTACAGATTTTTCGTTTCTTCGCCTCTACCCATTTTTGTTGTGTCTCTGTGGAAATGTTTGCCAACCGAGACCGGGCTGCAATGAAATGCAACGGCTGAGGTAAAAACAAAACAATAAAAAAAAACACTAAATCGTGAAGCGGCAACAATGACAGTAGCAATCGTTTGCATCGTTGCAGAAGATCCGAGGGAATCAAACTTATTAAATAAGACACGTCAGAAATTCACGATTGCCTTTGGAAGCGCTAGAATGCCAAAAGGCACTGGTGAAGGGACACGACAAATTGGCAAAAAGAAGTAGCATTGTGAATAAATTTTAAATGGGTTTAAATTAAATTAAATATTGGCAATTCATTTTAACTTTTATTTCCCTACACCCAAAATAAACTTGATATGGAACGATGATCAACTTGATATTATGTGACATGATATGCGGCATATCTTTTCGATATGCTTGAAATTTAAGTCGCCATATTGCTTATTGCTCTCTTTTTCGAAATCAGAGAATCTCCAAGAGAGAGAAATCGGCAAAATTATTTTATTCAATATCAGTTTTACCAGTATTGCATGGTAAAAACGATATGCGATTTAATCCCGGCGTGTATTTTTTGTGTAGCTTCATTTAAAAAAAATACTAGATTTTTAAATGTATTTTTTAAATTAATTATTAAAATAAAGTCGAGATATCCGTCTAAAGTCAAGGCCATGCATTCAGCTGTCTGAATAGACCATTCTCCTATTCTTCTTTTTAATTGTATCGCGTTAACTGCTTCAAGATAAAAATGTAAGGAATATGATTAATGTCTTATCCATAGGTTGACATTGCTCAAAGCACTTAGATCTTTTGCATTACCGACAACAGATCAATATTAAATAAAAACAAAAACCGAAGGAACCAACATGACTTGCCATCACAATTGGTTGGTCAAAATATTATAAGTGCCAGCCTCAACTTGGCCCAATGAAAACCAATTAATATGCCAAGAATGCGTTCAAAATTATGATCGTCTCAAAACGGGGAACGGCAAAGAGAGAAGTTAAACATTCAAGTTCATTAAGAAATTTCCAAAAAAGCAATATCGTAAATATGAAATGCGAACGCCCAGAAAGCCCAAAACTACATATGTGTATATAGGTTGGCCAAAAGAATATTAAACAGATGCGGCAAAAGCGAAAATAAAGAGAAAAACAAAATATTCGAGACCAAGACACACTTCTTGGCTTATGCTGCCGATGTTGATGTTGCTGCGGTTGTTTTGTCTTTGCCTTTTCTCAGGCAAAAACTTTCACCTGTTTTGCGGCAAATGCCTTTAGCACACATACATAAATATTTATGCCCAAAACAACAGAAAAGTCAAATGAAAATAAAACAACGACCGAAAAGACCGAAGGAGAGAGAAGTTGTCGCGATTCGATTTGATTTGATTTGATTCATGCAGTTTTGTCTTAAGTGAGTCAATCGGATTTGGATTTGTTGGCTGGAAGTGGATTTGGAGTTGAAACTGAAGTTGGGCCTGGCCCAGTAACGAATCTGTGCGATGCCAACTGGCCCGGCAAGTGCTCACGAATTAACAGAGTCAATAGAGGAACTTGTTTTCGAGTCGGCTGGGGGGAGGCTGACACTTCGTCAGACAATTTCATTCAGTTCGCCGCTTCATCAGGCCAACATGTACGCACACGTAGCCCTCTCTTTCCGTCGATCTTTTGGGGCTACATACTACATACACTGGGCGAAAATGGAATATTTTAAGCCAATTTGATTTCGAACTAATTACATTTTTGCAAGAATGTATTTTAAATCACACAAAAAGAAACACGGCGGGATAAAATCGATATGGGCATGGTACATTTCTGGTATTTCTGGTAATGTTGATAAAATTGATATTAAATATTAGAATTTTCCCGAGTTCACTCTCTCGGAGATTCTCTGACTTCGAAAAAGAGAGTAAGAATCAATATGACGACCTAAATTACGTGACTGGGAGAGAGAAGAACAAATTCGAAACAGAGCAACTGGCCTGTTGTTTACATTTCAAGCACATCAAATTGAGATGCCGCTTATTAAGTCAAATTTGATACCACATAATATCAAATTGATCATCGTTTCATATCAAGTTTTTTTTGGTTGATTAAATGAATTAAGCAACTTATATTTTGTATTTAGCATAAAGTTTCAATAAGCTTTTATTATTATTGAGTTATTATTATTATATTTTATGCTAGCTTAGGCTGAAGATTTTGACACAATTTCGCGTTGATTTTAAGACAATTTAGCTTTTTTTTCGCTGTGTAATAATAACAAAAACAATGACTGAGGCAGCCAACAAAAATCTTGGCTAGCTACGGGTTCGACCGCATTCCAATGCTAAGACGTTGCTGTTGCTGCCTGCAGTCCATGTTTAATGCTAAGGTAGCAACAAAACCAAAACGGCAGCAACGAAAATAGCAACAACAGCCTCGGCATTAACATCATGATTATGCGACAGTGTGTGTGTGTGTTCGTAATCAATGAGCGAATATCCAACGATGTGGAATAGCAATCATAAGAATTTCATTTGCGGCTAACTGTTGGATAAGTCACGCCAAGTTTGTGCGACCGACCTGGGTTGGGCAGTTTAGATGGCAACGGAAATTACGCAATCGAAGGCACTTGCATTAGGATTCCTCTCCTTAATTCATTTCTTTGAATATAATATTTATTAATTTATACCTTAAATGAGCAATCGAATGTACAAATTAATATTCGTGGTTTAAATAAGACTTCTTATATATTTCTTAAAATATTTTAACTATCAAAAATAGTCAAGTTTGTCGCCTAAGTCTTTCGTTCTTAAGCCCTATTATATTTAAATGTTATATTATAATTGTTTTTTAATATTTTGGTTTAGGTAAGACTTCTTATATATTTTTTTAAACATTGCAATACTTCAAAAAAGATTTCCACCATTACAATTGATCAAGTTTGTCGCTTAAGTCTTTCGTTTGTAAGCCAGAAGTATTCAAATTCCAGCGTAGAGAAAGAAAAATCAAAATGTTGGAGTTCGCTGCCTAAGTCTTTTGATTTTCGGTGACAAGTGCGAGAGCTAAACAGCCTTAAATTAATTAAAATAACAGACTGTTCTCTCATTTCCATTTCGACACGGGAAATATTCGTATGGCAATCGTGTTCCCATGACCGCATGAGACAAAATGGAATTCTCTAAGAGATGCTTTTGTTCGATTTCTAAAAATGATTTGTTATCAGCTATGACACACACACACCACACAGAGGCAGCCGACCGCACCTGCTCAAATGTTCAAATGCTTAAATGTTAAGTTATGCATAAATCGGAATCGGGTCTTGGTGTTGGTTTGGTGGCTTGAAGAATGTGTGTCTCTGGTGGCTTGGCAGCTAGTTTCTCGTTTTGAGGGTATTGATACATTCTTGGCATAGCTGAGAAGTCTGAATGGCCCTAGAAAAGTGGCTAGAAGAATATATAAGGAGCGGGGGCAGGAGGTGCGGCTCTGGCTTTGGCTTTGGCTGCCACGAAGTGAAACTCGATAGGTTTTTACTTGTTTTATCTCAACAACACCTCACCATCTCGCACACGCACAGCCAAATACGATCTTTAATTATGTTGCTTTAGTTGTTTAATTTTACGTTTTAGTTTTCGTTTACGTTTACGATTTCGATTTTGTTTTAATTGAGTCGGTTTGACGAACTGCAATTTGCAATTCGAGCAGCAATTAATTTCGGTTTACTTCGGTTTACTTTCAAGTTGCGTTTTTGTTACCCACTTAACACATTTCACATTCGCTCTTTGCCTGCCGCAATTATGCATTATTAATTGTTTACTTTTTGTATTGTTTTAGGTTTATTGCTTTTCGATATGCAAGTTGGCTTTCGTTTTGGCTGCGTGTATGCCATGTTGATTGAAAAATAAATAATTAATTTGTTAATTTCAAATGAGCTTGGGACCAGAAAGGTTATATTTTGGCCAAAAATTCATAAATATTTATACGTTTAAGAGTAGTTTTTATAGTTTGCCAGGCAGTGAAGGAGGCGTTTCCTATAAAGTATATATATTCTCGATCAGCATCACTATAACTAGACATGTCCGTCTGTCCGTCCGATTGTCCGTCCGTTTGTCCATTTTTCAGCATTATTTTTTCTAATTTGAAAATGGCCATATCCAATTTAAAATCTGACAACTTCTTGTTTTCCGAATTCACACAGATCCCCAAAGTGGATCTGGCATACCAATCTGGCCCAACAAATTCCCTCTCCCTATCTGCGTGATCACCGCGCGATAATCTGCAGCTCGTTGGCCTATTGCTCCGCACAAATTCCCGGCTAATTCAATTTGGACTGCAGTCCAACCTGCAGGCTCAGAGCCAAAAGAAACCCCCCGCGCTTTCCCTTTCCCCGTGCAAATGGCCAGGCCATTTCAATTAAAGCCAACGGCGACGTCAACAACGTCTGGCTGCGACTGCCTGACTGACAGTTTGACTTATTGGCTAAAAGCTCTGGCCAAAAACAGTCAACAACACGCACTCATGGCTTGGCTCGGCTTGTCTAGGGAGTGACTAGTCATATATTATTCTCTGTTGTTGCAGTAAGCGGCTTAATTGCCCTGCTGCTGCTCTTGGCCTGGCCTGGCATTTTTTCGTTTCGTTTTTGGGTTGAACAAATAGAAAATTTCATGTAGAAAGAAGAAATATTTAGCAAGAAGTTGAAGTCGGCGCACGATTTCACTAGCACCAGGGCCAAACCGAAAAACCGAAAACCAAAACCAGAGTCAAGCCAAATGGTATAAGCCAAGTTCGAGCTAAAATGGCGACACACACACACGCACGTGCAGAGAGTAAGCCAAAAGGCCAATAAACCTTTGGAAGAAAAAAAAATACAAATAAAAGAAAAAAAGCGCGCCATGTTGCCAGCTTGCTCATCGATCAACAAATACACAGCGAGACAAGCCCACAATGCGACGGATAACTTTATGCATGCAGAAACAAAAAGGGAAATTTTCAAAAATCTCTGCCGGAGACAATTGAAAGTGGCGGTGCATAAAGTATTCTAACAATCAACTCAACTCAACTCAACTGAACTCAACTCCAATCCGTTGGTGTCAGCCAAAGGAGTGCCACTCGATTTGCTTTTTGCAATCGTTTTGCGTCTGTGCGTTGCTGTTGCTGCCGCACCCGCAGCATTGGTGGCAGCAACAAGGGACGCCGGCTACACCGGACGAAAATAATGTAATCTACACCCAAAGAAAACTTGATATGAGACGATGATCAATTTGATATTATGTGGTATCAATTTTGTCTTATTATGCGGCATATCAATTCGATATCAACATGTTCTAAGTAGGCCAGTTCGAATTTCGAATGTGTCTTTCTCCCTCCCACTCATGTGACTTTAGGCGCTATCCCGCTCTTCTTCTTATTCCTCTCTTTTTCGAAGTCAGAGAATCTCCGAGTGAGAGAACTCGGCAGAATGATAATAAGTAATATCAATTTTACCAACTTTCATGGTAAAAACGATATTCGTATAAATAACAGAAATTTACCATGCGCATATCGATTTGATCCCCGGGTGTATTTTTATGTGTTTAATAAAACTATCGAAATAATGAAAGAATTCATAATTTTTATTGTAATATTTGCACATGCACTGGAATCTAATAGGACAGAATTCGAATTTTTCTTCTCGTTCTAAACTGTTGAAGATTATAGATTTTTTTTGCGTGTACCATCCACACAGGCCAACTGGAAGTGGGCGCCCTCGGGCTGGGAAACAGCTGCGTCTTGGGGGCGTTGCGGAATGTGGGGCAAGGCGGTTCGGGGCCAAAAAGGTACTGCAAATCTGACGGAGGTGCCGCCGCCAAAGATGGGGCTCCGACTCCAGTTAAAAAGAAATCGATCCATTACCCAATTGAATCTTTGGATCATATTCATACCTCATTAAAGCTGCACAGATATTTAAACCCTAATTAAAATATGAAGTAAATGTTTTGGGCTACAATATTATTAACGCTTATAACTTTACATTAACTTTATCAATTGACGATCTTAAGTCATTTTTGGACTAAGAAGAAATTGTGGTGAAAGTGTAGAAGTTAAATGTATAATAAGGCGAACAGAAAGAATTCGTATTCCCTATGTTTATTAATAAGGCATAACATTAAAAGATTAACAAACTATATTCCCAAAGAATAAAACCCAACTTTACATATTTTCAACAAACAAAACAAGGAATGTCCATTACGCGACTTTCTCAAACGAGTTTAAAGTTTAGCCCACCGAAATTGAACTTCGCACTATCGATTTTATTAAATCAAATCATAGCTGGCAAAAGTTCCCAGGCGAAATTGATTTTTGATGCCTCCAATTATCGCATCATCCAAATCGATTAAAACTTAATAACAGTGTGTAGGGTTTCGATCGAAAAACGAAATCGATGACGACAACAGCAGAAGTGTCTGTCCGAAATGATGACGCCGAAGACGAAGACGCGGGAATGTGCCGCGAAAACCACACGAAAATAAATTAATAAAAAACGTAAATTAAAAATTTCACTCAATGGAGATCACGGTTGTTGGTTGGTTCGTTCGCTGTGACTATTTTGTTTAAATAAAGTAAAAGTCAATTAACATCTTTGTCGCATTAGCAAGAGTGTGAGTGACTGTGTGAGCTGCCATTTGTACTGGTGGTGGTGTTTGCCTTGGCTTTTGTTATGCATTTTTAGCATTTGCGGCTCGGTTTTTTCTTTGCCAGCGTCTCCAGCATGAAAATGAGCACGAAAGCGAAAAGCAAAAAAAAAAAATTATCGATAGCAAAATGGGAAAACTAGCCTTGAGAATACCAGATACCCTTGAAAGGATTCCATTATGAACGAATTAATATCGTATCTATCGTATGCTTTTTTTAAATAATGGTTGTTTTTAATAAATACATTTTTCCCAAAATGTTAATGGCAAGAAACAAAACTAGCAGAGAATGGGAAAATGTTTTAGACACCTGGGACTCCATGATAATTACAATTGAAATGGTTAACCCAAACATAAAATGATTCTCCCATAAAATCACTGAAGTATGGCTTTTGGATCAAGACCTCGGTGTTCTTAACGCGATGCAACAGTCGAACCCCAAAGAAATCACCCTCCGCCTATCCGGCAGGGTATGAAATTATAGCAGCGATAAGAAAACACGGCGAAGAGCAGGGAAAACAAAAGACTCAGGCAACGAACGCGAACTCCGAGGAGAGAGGCCAACTAAGGAGGCGATTGGGAAAGGGGGGAGGGGGGTGGCGGGGGTCAGGGCGTTGTTGTACGGAAGTGGCACGCATACACTGACACAAACACACACACACAGAGACAGATACATTCGGACCTGGCCAAGTGGCCGCTGCGGCATTCTTCGATGGCCGGAACCAGTTTTCTTTTGCGCCACCACCAATTTTTTGTTTTATAGCTTTTGCGTCGATTTTTTTTCTTCTTTTTTTCAGGCTTTTTGCACGCCTAACTGTTTGCTATCGTATACCGTTGGCAGCGCAGCGTTCTTGGCTTCTTTCGCCTTGCCATGATTTGCCAAAACGTCGCTGATCGAAACCGAACGAAAGCCCAAAACGATACAAAACGAAACGAAACGAACCGAGGCGAGCCAAATCGAGGCATCCGATTGGGACGATCGTAGGGATCGGACAAATATACCGAAATATAGCATCTAGAACCACTCTCGAGAACCGTTAGGAGAAGCTTATGCAACTGCATCGGATCGGAGAATCGAATATCGGGGAATGGGGGATGGGGTCCCCCAAGTGCCGTTACACAAATTGAAATCGATCGCATTCGTTGAAGAGAACAGGTCTTGGCATCTGGGCCTTTGGAATCAAAGAATCTAAAAGGTTCGAGTGGAACACGTGCAAGTGGTTAGAAATCGATTGCATCTCCCCGATGAGCTCACCGCAATGCCAAAACTTTATTACCTCTATAATTAGCCATGATGGGGGTGGCTCAGAGAACTCATTGTTGCTATTGGCAATGGCACTGGGCGGCCTGATTAATTGATTGACTGATTGTGCATTTTTTTGGAAATAAGCGTGGATGATTTCATTGGGGAGCGGTTTTTGTACATTACAAAAAAAGGGTTTAAACCTTAATAACGCAACAAGAATGGAATAATAATTATTAGTTATTAAAAAGTGACCAAAAAAACAAAAAGGGATTTTTCGCCATATGTATAGAACGACGCTTTGATATTAAATAAGTCAGAGTTAAATTTAAATAAACAATAATAGGTACATGAGAAATAAATATGGAAAACTTCAGTAAAGTGAACTTTAAAATAAAACTCCTTCAAATGGATACAACAAAATATCGAATTCTACGCCACCGAGGAACGTAAACAATTTTCAAAACCCATTTTTTAGAAAATACTGCTTTCCATAACCCCTCCAACCGGTGGGCAATCAAAGTTGTTCAATAAAAACAGTTTTTAATGGCGCCTGGCAATCCTGGTTCTATTGACATTCGTGCTGTTATTGTTGTTGTTGTGTCGACTCGACCAAGATTCAGATTCTGATTTGAATTCCAAGAGAGACTTCCTCCTCTTCTTCCTCTCTCTCTCTCTCTCTCTCGCTGAGCGTTACTTACTTGCTTTGTTGTTGCCTTGCGTTTCAGTTAACCGTTCTGCCAGCGTGTGAGTTTGTGTTTTATGTTTTTGAGCTCTTTCTCCTGCCGTCTTTCGCTTCTGGCCTCCCTCTCTCTTTCTTCGCTCGGCTTCTTTTGGCCTCACTTCGTCACCGCACACAGAACATTAGAAGAGGAAGAATTCTGCTACATTTCATTTCATCCGCAGTGGTGTCTTCTGCTGCCCCCTTCTCTTCGCCTCTCCCCTCTTTCTTGCTCTTGCTGCTTCGTTGTTTGTGATTCTTTTTCTCTTCTACGCTGGCTGGCTGTTGCGTTGTTTGTCAAAAGGTGTCGACGCTTTTCAATTTCGGTTAACAGAACTAGAACAAATAATTGCACGGCACTTGCGAGTTGGGTAACGAAAAAAACAAAACTTAATTTGACCGCTCAGTGTGTGTACATATGTGTATGGTTGTGGTTGTAATCCGTGGCACGCCGCGCACCAAAAAAAAATGCACAACAAACTCCTCCGGCAGTCAAACAGCAACTGAAATGGCCGAAACCACTGGAAACCCAGTGGAACAACGGTCAACGCAGATCACTTGTTGCCGATAGTGAGAGAGAGAGAGAGAGGAAGAGCAAGAGAGCACGGGCATAGGGTTGTCAGGATCATAAAAATATCAGTATAGTCAAATGTGTCAAAAATTGTATATTCTTATTGGCTAAATTGGTGGAAATACATGAGATAGTGTCTATAATATGGTAGATAAAAAAACTTTGTCGATTTTGTCGGACCACATTCTTAAAATAAATTCATAAAAAATAAATGTGAGTACATTACCACTTTCTTAAAATATCATATGGATACTATATTATATACAATAAACCGGAAGAGATTTTTAGGATAAATTCCTATTGCGTATTTTGTTTTTTGAAGAATCAAACAATGAAAATGAAATTTCCTATTGACAGTAGAATGCAACGAAGACCTTTAAAAAATAATATAAATTTTATTATGTTTCAAGACAGAAGATTAAATGAAGTACGATAATTTTGGGGTATTTGACAACTCTATATGAGAGAGAGCTCAAAACTGGCCAAGAGCCGCGCTTGGGGCTCAAACAGGTTTCCCATTACACGCGCGTATATTTTGTAATTGCCGGCAGTGTGACCAATTTGAAAGCTATACCAAAAATACTAAACCATTTTTAAGTTTTAAAGAATGGCTGTGCTATCAACATTATTGTTTGCTCAACTTTTTATAATTATTTGGTGTATTTAAAAAATATTGAAAAAATGTTGCGTTTATAGGCATATAAACAAGGATTTTATTTGCGACTTTGATACAGAAAGGGAAATGACATGCTGAATTCTCTGAAACTCTAAAGCTTTACAACTCTAAACTGTAAAGCAGTGCGACGAACTGCTTGATAAGGCCCGCGCATTTCAATTCGATTCGTTAATAAAATCATTTTAAAGACTTCCTTTATAGTAACTATATATTTTTAGTGTCTTCGATTAAAAGAGAAAGTCTTGTATTTCACACATTTACTTTATTTATTAAGGCGACAGAAAAAAAAGTGCTACGACTACTGCGGGAGGAGCGATCGTTGATCGCGGCCTCAAATCTCCGGATAGGCGCTGCCAATTAGGTTCTTTCCCCGGTAGCGCCACGAATAGGTGATGATGCCGAACTTGCTGTTGCCCAAGGACACCGGGCATGTGCGATCCGGCCTCAGCTGGAAGCAGACCGTGTAGAGGGCGAGCTCCAGTTCCGGAGAGGTGCCCACAAACACGGTATTCACTGGCTTGTTGAGTCCCTGGTGCGAGAACCGGATCTTCAGGATTTTGCCCTTCTGCAAAGGGAGAAATAATAATTGTAGTTTTTTCTTTCAGACTCTAAGAACTCCCCTCCCTAAGGACCACTCACCGTGCCAATGTCCTGCTCCTTCATGTAGCCCTTGTAGTCGAATCGGCCGTCCTTCTCCTCATCGCCAATGTAGACCCAGTTGTGGAACCCGATGATGGTGCCGTCCTTCACCTCGTGGACGAAGACGTGCTCGAAGCCGGAGCTGCCGATCTTGCCCTGTCCGCGGGAGTACTGCGTGAACCACAGCTCCTTGACCAGGTCGCGGTGCGTCTTCGGATCCGGACCGACCAGTCCCTTCTGCTGCAGGAACTGCATGGCCTGGCGCATCACCGGCGTGGCCATCACCGCGTCCAGGAAATCGTTCTCCTCCTTGCGCTCGTTGGGCGTCACGTGCTCGTTGACCAGGGTGTCGTGCTCGTAGTTATTGAACAACAGCCGCATTTTGGCGATCGTCGGCGACTCCAGGGCCTTCGCGTCCACACTTAGGAGTCTTTGGAAAAGAGTTTAATATCAGTTTAATATCTTGTTGGGTTTTTTAGATGAATTAATCAATGAAGTCATGAGAAATCTGCGATAGAGCTTGAAAAATTTCGACAGTTTTCTATTTCTCGATATTCAATCTTTGTTTTCCCTTCAAAAAATTGATATTATCGAATCAATATTGTCAAAATATCGAAAATATCGATCATTTTCAAGCCCTAATCTATGTTGGGATTTTTAACCTATTTGGGCATATCCACCTTCATTAATGTTTTCCGAATTTGATTTTAAAAAATTAAACAGAAATTGGCAAACCCCTTAACTGCACTTTAAATTTAAAACGGTCCTTAGTTGTATAAAACAACGAAAAACAATATTTTTTTATGTATGTAAGTCGTCATGAGTCAAAATCTCCCAGGCTCCATATTGTAACCTCTACAAATCCTTTCAAACTCTAAATTCAACTGTTCTAATGAAGACTTTCTTTTGGCCTAGTAAACAGGAATATTGAAAAAGTTCAATGAAACCCAGACCTTCGAAACAGGGGTGGCCCACTTAGGATGTTTTGACTCCATAAGACTCCAAAAATGTCAGAATTTTAACGGATTACTTACGGATTGGGTGCCTCATCGGCGCTGTCGATGGATCGCGTGCGTCCCTGTAGGTTCACCTGGACGTTTCCGATCTGGTTGTTGCTGGACTCCTTGGTGTACAGCTGCTCGGTCAGCTCGCGGATCTCGTCGTCGGTGGCCACCGAGTTGCCCGACGACTGGAAGCCGGGTCGCACAGTGGTTGTCGACCCGCCGACCTTATGTGGTCCCAAGGACACTCCATGGGCGGGTGTGGGCGTGGGCGTGGGTGCGACCGAGGACGAGGGTGTGGGCTGGGCTGGAGTGGCCTTGGTGGGCGGATGCACTGGATGCTGCGGCGTTGGCAGCGGCGACTGCCAGGCCGATGGGGAACCCGGCGTGGGCGTGGGCGAACCAGGCGGTGTCTTCGCCGTGGGCAGAGCTGGGAAGTCCTCCTTTTGGGACGGCCTTCGTGGTCCTGGCAGCGCGGGGAAGTCCTCCTTCTGCTGCGGTGTCTTACCTGTGGTCGTGCTCGTCATGACGGGCCTATGGGTGGTGGTGGTGCTGGAGGTGGTGCTGATGCCCAGTCCAAAGCCAGGACGTCCTGTTCCTCCTCCCGCTGCGGGTGCTGGGCCACCGCCATAGCTCAGGTCGTAGCTGTTTGGCTGGGGCTTCTGTGGTCGGTAGGGGGCGAAGCCAGGTGGCAGATTGGGTGCTGTAGTGCCTCCCTGCTGAGGACGACCTGGAATGATCTGCTGTGGTGGCTGCTGCGGTGCTCGGGCGGTGCTGCTCGTCGGCCACTGAGGACCGCTGGCCGGCGGCGGGGAGGCGCCAAAGGGCGAGGATCCAGGGGTGTCCGGTCGCGGACCCAACGGCACCAGCGGAGCATGCGAGATGACCAGTGGCGGTGGCTTTTGGGCCGCCGTCGGTGTAACCACCACCGATTTGGGACTGGTCACCGCAGCCGGGGGAGCAATTGTGGTGGTCGTGGTGGTCGTAGCATCGCTGCCAAAGAACTTTTTGAAGCCGCCGAACCAACTGGATTTCTTGGTCGTCGCCTCCACCGAGTCCAGGGGATCCGGAGTGATCTGCACCTCGCTCTTGTAGGCAGCTGATGGGGATGGGATGGGAGTGGGGATTATTGGGTATGACTACCTGCGATCCGAATGCCGAATCTTTCTTCTTACCTGACAAATGAAAGTGTCCGCCGAGAGCCAGGCACAAAAACAGTGCGCTCAATGCCAGGCAGCGCATTTTGCTCGATTTATTAGCACTTCGCCTTGGTTTATTACGATCTTCTTTGCGATTGCTTTTCCTACAAATTCGGAGACAGCTCGACCAACTGAACGGAGACTCAGTAGGCGACTGACGAGAGACTCCAGCTCGGCAGCCGCCTGATCTTGGCGATCGCAGCTGATGTTGCTGCTGTCGCCGGTGTTGCTGTTGCTGCTGTTGCTGTTGTAGCTGCTGCTGCTGTCGTCCGAGCCGCGGTTGTTGTTGGTTTTATTAATGAGCTTACGCCGCAATCGTCGGCGGCGTGGGTTTTGCCTCCGCACAGGTACCCTTCCGCTATTCAAGTAGGCCATTTTAGTTTCAAAATATCACAATTTATTCATTAAAACATTATATATATTATAAATTATTATAGTAACAAATGTAAAGAGTACAAACATTTTTAGAAAATCTTAACCCAAATTTCGGATTAGCGAAATGTATTTCTATCTATAGAAACATTACAGCAAGTTAGACTAAAATATACACAAAAAACCCGACAGGCTCAAATCGATATGCGCATGGTAAATTTCTGGTATTTATACGCATATCGTTCTATATATATATTTATTTTGTTTTCTGAACTTAATATAGTGGATCCATAGTGGATCAAAAGAAAGTATTTATTAAAATGCAAAATTTTAAAATAATATTAGATTTTAGTTAACACATTATTACTTTTATTTAAGCCATGCCGAATGACTTCAAACGCCTTAATACCAATTTCGAATTGCTAAGTTCAAAGACAACTCTTCATTTTATAACCGTACGTATAAGATGAATCTGATATTCATTTTAAACTAGAAAATATGAAAGTCGTTAGAACCGAATGACCTAGAACTGCGATGAACTTTTGCCCCTGAATTCTGGAGGGACCTGCTTTAAGGGTTGGCCGAGGGTTACGGTCCACAATTACCTGGGCAGAGCGCTAATTCCCTAATTGTCAAACAAAAAACCCGACCAGACTGGACAAACATAGCCGCAGACATCCAAGCAAATGAGGGGTAGTCCGAAATTTTATTTGCCTTCGGAAGTGGCTCACGTAAGCGGTTCAAGCGAATTAAGCTTACATAATGCCCTGGAATTCAGCTCTCTGATTTCAGTATTGTTCTGTTCTGTACTGTTCTGTTCGGATCTGATCCGTTTCCTCCCTTCGCAAGACGACTCGAATCCAATTCCCCTAATTAATTGCACTCGTGAAGGGGAAAGCAGGGCGGACTGAGCTGGCATCCCATTCTAATAAATAATAATGAAACTGAAAACTCAGTGCTTAAATCTGGGGCTTATCGCCCGAGGGAAAGGCCACCGGCAAAGGTTGTTTTTGTGTGCTCTATTTGAGCAAACAGCGATAGTCGGTTCAGAAAGCTCTCCAAAGCAAAACTTGAACGCCGAGAAGATAACCAACCTATACAAGATCTCTTGAAAATTTCAGCTAAACAATTAATTAATTAAACTTTCAAAGTATAGAACTAAATTAAGAAACAATGTTAATAATTAAAATGACAAATAAGTAAACAATTGATAAATAATTTCCCCAAAAGATCTTTTCTTCGATTATTTGTTAGAGAAAATTTTAAATTACTTTATAATTGCTATTCAGTATTCGGGAAATTTTGAAGTTCAGTGCTGAATTTACTGTTGCTTTCTCATTCTATGTTCAGCAATTAAGCAAAAAAATTGTATATGGCTAAATTTTAATTACGCTGTAACATTTTCAAAGCGTCGGTTAGAGTATTGTAATTTTTCTAAGAAGTTTGTAACGTGTCTGATTATTTTTAAACCGGAAAGGGAACTCAGAGCTCAAAAGCCTACTTTAAATTTAACATGCGGACGAGAAAACGGCCATAAGTATTTCTATGTTATTGAAATAAGCCGAAAGCATAAGAAGTATAAATATTTCATTCGTCAACTGTGTTTGTTTTTATATTATCTCGGCTCAGCGAAAGAACTAAGGAAGCAAAAATGTTATTTATTAAAATTACTTTCATAATTATAATTTACTTCCTTTATAAATTAGAAAAATTCCTTTTCCCATTAAACTTTCGGAGAGTCCTTTTATGCTTGAATTTCTTTTATAACATTATTTTAGAAAATGATGATGATAGAATGGTTATTGGTAACGATTAAGTAAAAAAGAGGGAGAAGGAAAGTGAAAGGCTACCTAAATATTTATGGCCTACTTTTAGGCTGATGAAAAATAGCATTTACTTAGATGGCTTGAATTTTAAGTACGAACCAAAAAAATATGAAAGAAGATAATTCGAACTTCATTTAAATTTCATGTTTTCCCAACACATTCCAAGTCAGCCAGAATAACAAACACAATATATGTAATAACAAGTGAATTTATTACACAAAAAATGAAACTATTGGTAGAAAAAGAAAGTCATAGCCAAACACTGCTTGATTAAATCCCCTGCCGATCGTCAGACGCTCTTGTTGATCAGCTTCTTGCGAATGGTCTCATCCAGCGGAGGAATCGCCTCGCGGGGAATCAGGAAGGTGGACAGGTTGAACAGATCCAGAAACACCTTGTAGCGATCACTGAAAGGGAGATGGGTAGAGAGGTTAGAGGTCACTGATCTCCGCGCGGACAGATCTGCGTTGATCACCTGAGAGTGGAGCGCAGATATTGATATCCGGACGACCCACCGGTGCCCAGCTGCTGGGATCCAATCATGCGTTGCACCATGATCACGTGATTATCTGTGGCGGGAGTAGAAAGTAGTTCCATTCATTTCAGTACATATTTTATAAGCATGCTTAAGATAAAAAAATAAATTGTTGGCTTCAGAATAAATTTAACATTAACTATCTATACATATATTTATACATCTAGTAAAAATTTGATAAATTGATCAATTTGGTACCTTTAGTACCAAGAAGTTCATATAATAAATACAAAAGAAAGTATCACTCACATCGCCACTTGGTGATCAGCGAATCGATGTCCATCAGCAGGGTGAGCAGCTGGTGGGGCTGGCTGAACCGTGGTTCGTCCCGGTAGAAGGTGATCATGATGGCGCCCTGGAGGGCTCGATGGCTGAACCGGCGATCACCGCGCCGCACCAGGGCATCGTGAACCGCCGGATCGAAGATGGAGCGGTACACCTCGCGTCGCTTCTCGATGTCCATCAGCCGATAGTTCTTGGCCTTCTCCACCGGCTCGAGCATGGCGCTCTGGACCTGTGCCTCCAGAAACCGATCCACGCTCTCCTGGAACTTGGCCCAGAAGTTGAAGCCGTCCTCTTCCAGGCCCGGCGTCCTCTCCAGCCAGCGCTGCACCAGCTCCAGCAGCGAGGGATCCTTCTCCGAGCTCCGGATCACATTCCGCGCCTCCTCCTCGCTGAAAACATCCGAGTACTTCTGGTTGTACCTCACCCGCTGTTCCGTCAGCACACCCAGCTTGTTTTCGATCAGGCGGAACTGCAGCGACTGAAAGCCAGACGCGGGCGCCAGATACTTGCGGAAGTCCATGAAGTCCAGCGGTGTCATCGTCTCCAGAATGGGCACCTGATCCACCAGAAGCTAACAGAGGACAGGAAATTATTAGCTGTCTTTCAGGGTCTAAACCTGGGGTGCTCAGCCCATTTGTTTTTATATAGTCACAGAGCATGCCTGCGGTCACATGCCTAACTTACATTGGGCACACTTCGATTCTTCTTTGTGTCGCTGACCGCTGTCATGTCTGTTTCATGAGTGTTTGTAGCTTTGGGTACCCCTGGACTAAACCCTCAATAGTGAATAAAAAGTACTCACCTTCAGAATGAGAACCACACGGTTAAGTCGCTTGACAATCTCCAGGGTCTTGGTCTCTTCGATGACCTCCGCATCCAGCATGTCCCGAATGGAGTCGAACTCGAAGATGATCTGCTTGAACCAAAGCTCGTAGGCTATTGGGGGAGAAATATGGAAGGAATATGGGATCGCATTCAAGGAGTATGCATTCATACTCACCCTGGTGCGTGATGATAAAGAGGTGCTCATCGTGGACGGGTCGCTTGTCCTCCTCGGAGAGCATACACTGTGCATCCAGCAGCTTGTCCAGCATCAGGTACTCCCCGTAGATTTTTCCCACCTCCGTGGTTAGGGGCACCGCCGAGTCGTCGTGGTCGTTTCTGGTGGGAAGGAAGGGCGGGGATTTGAGATTGAGGATCGCCTTTTCGTGTACCGCTTATGGTGGTACCAGCTCACCCGTTTCCTGCGTAGGGACAGCTCATGGTGGCGTGGCTCGTCGAACGGTGGACGCCGGCAAACTGAAGCGGTCGCGGACCAGAGATGCGGAGATGGGGAGATGAGACCCCAGCGAACCGATAACCGAAAGCGCAAGAGAGAGGGCTCCAGTTCAGTTCCGACTGATTGCACAGTCGGCGATCTGATCCCAGATAGGCTGGGAATTATCAAGCTCTGGAGGTGAAAGTGCGGCGCGCACAAATCTTTTGCAGCATGGAATGGAACCGGGCCTAGAGTACAATTCACTGAGGAATACCAAAATTAAATCGGAAATGTGTCCTTCATTACTTTAAAAGATATTATGATCAAATAAACAAATTAAACTATTAAATGGAAGGAAAAATATTTTGGTTTTAAAAATATTAAGATTTTATTTTCCTCGAGTGTATGTGAAACTAAATAAATTGGTAATCTTAAAAATTTTTTGTTTTTTGAAAATAGGTCAAGGTTGTATAAAAATAAACTTGATAACTGGGAACTTGTTTTCATATGATTGCACCGTACAATTTAGTAAACAAACCATGACTTTTAAAGTAATCAAAAATATATAATACAAACCAATTTATTCGTCATTTCTGTTGTTTAATAAATTTGAACTTCCCCTTTCCCAAAAAGAGGAACCCATTGAAATAGGGTAAACATGATCTTGCTTATCATTTTTATATTTCTCATATATTTCTGGTTTTCTTTTTGTTTAAAATTTATTTTGAGTCATTGGCTCAGTCATATACTTGTTGAAATTTGTTATATACTTGTGCCGTTCGCATCAATTCTCACTTCGATCCATCTTGGTTGTTGTTCTTTTTTGTATTTTTGTATTTTTTTCTTGGATTTGTTGTTGTTCCTCGCCCCACATACATATAGCGTAATGTCGGGACGTTAATATCCGACCTTATTTATACTATTTCATACACATATTCTGTTGTTCTTTCGTAACCTTCTGCATGTCCAAAGTCGCAACTCAAGATCTTAAACGAAATCATTCGAATAGGATACTGTCGATGTAAGTGTCTAAATATATGTATATCGTTTTTAATTATATAATTTTCAACTACTTTTGCATAGAAAAAATCGAGTTACATACGTCTGGAGTGAAACACAAGGAGTAGGGGGATTTCATGCGATTCTGAATTTGGGGCTCTTGCAATGTGCTTGGAAATCGTTCAATGCCATTTATGTATTACATAAACATCTAGTATATATCCATGTATATATTGTATGCCTGTATGTATATATATACATATACTTATTTGGTTTTTTTTTTATTATTTATCGCTTTACTCTCGCTCGCTATCTGGCTCTAAATGTATTTATATAATATGCAAATCGCGCTGCGTTTTCTAGTCAATTCTAGTATCGGAATCTCTCATTGGAACCGCGAAAAAGAACAAATTAAACCGAAGAGCAAAAAAATGTAATATCGAACACCTAAGACCACGCTTTTAGTTATTGTTTATAGTTAATCGTTAATCGCAGTGTAAATGTCTGTGTGTGTGTGTGTGTTTGTTTGTCTTTAAATCTATGACTAAATTGTTTCGTTATGCGCGCCATCTCTGTCACTCCTCTGTTCATCGGCTATCTCCATCTCTGTCTAACTGGCCGACAATCCTTCTGTCTCGCTCGCACGCTCTCACGGATTTGCGTTGTCCCTTTCATCTTCTTGTAATTTTTATTTCTCTGCTTCCGTTTCCGGTCAGCGGTAATTCTCCCGTTAACATTATTGCACTTCTTAATTCGTGTTTACTTTTAATAGTTTCAATATGTTCGTTATAGACATTAACACAATATCTGAATCGAAATACAATATTCATATTTGTAATATATGTTTCTATGTATGTCTGTATATCATCTTAATGTTTTGAATGCGGGGTGTGTGCATAAATGCACTTACATCTATGCGTATGTTTCTGTGTATAAATTTATATATCGAAGAGATACGATATTACCTCCAGATCAACATGACTTTGTGTATATTCTAACATTTTGCTTATGATTGCACGATTTATATGGTATCTTTATCAACTAGATGAAGTGATTGGGAGGTATGGGATGATTGAGAGAGGTTGTGGGATGCAAGCTTTTGGCACTGATGCTCTCACCTTGGGAGAAAGGCGATATGAGATTTTTTGAAATATGTGGAGATTAGAAAACAGATTTTTCGACTGCCCAAAAGTATGCCATTCAAATTTTGCAGCATACTTCTGGACACCTTTGTCTTGAAATCTCTCCGGGTTTCAGGGACATCTCGTTAGGTCTGGAATGTGGAAGATGTGGAATGCGATGCAGGCTGATCGATCTACAAAATGAAACCCAAACAAACTGTAGCATACGAAACACACGTACATCTAGATGTTTTCGCCTATGCATTGTTCATACATAATGTTTCAACATGACGGTACATTTCTTAAGCGTAGGAAATCAAATATTGTTGAGAATTGTAAATTTATTGTACAGAAAGAACAGAAAATAAATTTAAATTAAATTTCATATAAATAAAGCCTAAGCCTAAAAATATTCCTATAATTTTGATACTCATAAAATATATATATATATTTCTTTTAATATAATTCTCTTTGATAAGAGGGCTTTTGGAGTTAGCAACAAATTGCACTACATTGGAAATACTTTATAATATCAATTTAATTCAATTCAATATAATTTAATTATGTATAATTTAGTTTAGCATTCGCATATGTAGATATATAATTATGTATGTGTTTATATAGATGCGTTTTAAATCAAATGCACTTTCCATTGAGCAAAACTCTGTTTTCTTGGCTAACAGCAAAAAAAAAAGGTAATTAAAAAAATACTATTACATATCCTTGCTTTAGGTTTAACTTTGTTAAATATAGTTTTCATAGCTTAATTAATTTTTCATTGGTTTTGTTGTATTTCTTGTTGTTGTTGTTCTTGCATTACTAGCACCCAGCATGTATGTATATGCTCGAAATAAATTCATGTGATTTGGTTGTATTTTGGTTTAGATTTTCATCTCTCCTTCGCTATACTTGACTAAATATTAATAACTATAAAATAAGATCCTCGACGGCCAGGCTCAACTTAAAGTGTTCATTTCGCAGTATTGCATAACGTTGATTGCTCATTGATCGAGTTGTAAATGTTGCAGCTGCTGTGTTAGCCACTGCACCGTTTACAACCGACTGTATGTAGTTCTGGGGACTCCATTTTTATTGGAGGTGCCGCATAAACTGCCAAAGGCTTAAAACCAAAAGCAAAAGCATGCTGCAAAACAAGCTGTAGCATACCGTTAGACAATATGTGATAAAGTTCGAGTTTTTGCGACACAAAAATACAGACAACACGGGTACGGATACGGATACGGATAAAGGTAATGATAATGATACTGATGCGGAAACAGATACGGCTACGGTTACGGATACGGATACACTTGCTAAACGGAAGATCAAACTGATTCAAAAACGCTCGCTAGGGTCAACTGAGGGGCAACTCAAATCAGCGGATGGGACTCATGGGAACTCGAGGACTCGAACTCGAACTCGAACTCGGAATTTCGCGGGGCGGGCGCTCATCTGCCGCCCATGCCGCCGCTCCCCAAATGCACTGAAGTCGCTGACATTTCGACAAGTTGACACTGGCGGCGCTCGACAATGACCGCCGCTGGCAGCGACTATTCGAGCGCGGGTCATACGTTCATCGCATAATACACGGATCCCTGTGCCTGGGCGCCCACGCCCACTCCTCCGGCGGCCTGTTGCTGCTGCTGCTGCTGTTGTTGTTGCTGCTGTACCGCTGCTGCCGATGTCGGCGATACCATAGCATTGCAATCGCTGTGCGATACGGCGGCCGCTCCTTCGGGCACTCCGCGCTCGCTAAATCCGGGCATTCCGCCTTCCGGTCCGAATTGATAGTGTCCTTGCATTAGGCGCTGCTGTTGCTGCTGCTGCTGTTGCTGTTGTTGCTGCTGCTGTTGCTGTTGCTGGTGTTGCTGCTGGTGCTGAGCGTAGTGGGTGGCGTGGCCACGCCCACTGACCACATGCAACTGCATGCCGGGCAGGGCGTAGCCAATGGGCACACGAATCGTCTGCTGGGTAACCTAGTCCGGAAGGAAAGACAATCGAGTTAATATTCAAGCTTCTTAATTTTAATCATTTTAAATTATATTTACGATTGTGAATAATGAAGTACGTTATTAATTCAAATTTCATAAAAAAAGACCATAGACAAAGAACCGAAATAAAAAATCTTATACGCGAATTCTTCAGCATAAAGTAAAAGCAGGTTTTAGTTTATTTTAAATAATAAAAACCGTTTTAAATTAATGAAAACAATGATTATAGAGGAGAATCCAACTAAAAGGCGATTTCTTCAGCAAAAAGTAAAAGCAGGTTTTAGTTTTTTTGGAAATAATAAAACCCGTTTTGAATTAAATATAGTCAAGAGCAGGATAAAAAGAATTTTAGAACGCGAATTCTTCAGCATAAAGTTAAAGCAGGTTTTTGTTTTAGGAAATAATATAAATAAGGTTAAATTCAATCAAATTAAAGAAAACAGATAGAGACAAGAGTCTAGCTTAACCGTATTGAAACGCGAATTCTTCAGCATTTAGTTAAAGTAGTTAAAAATGTTTAAATTAAAAAAAAATAAAGAAAAAAGACTATAGATGAGAGCCCAACTAAAAAATCCTAAAACGCGAATTCTTCAGCACTGAGTTAAAGCAGGTTTTCCTTTTTTACAACAAGATTGCAAGTCACTCACCTGCTGGTACTCAAGGATATTCTGGCGCTGGATGTGCGCCAGCTTGGGATCGCCGCTGTTGCTGGTCGCGAACTGGGAGTAGGTCTCCGCGTTGTACGGGATGAGGACCATGGTCTGGTGGTAGTTGCGCAGCGGCGGCGGCGACTCGGGCCGCCTGGTGGGGCTGCGGGCGAAGTGGCTGCTGTAGCTGCTGTGCTTGCTCTGCTCGATGGCCGTGGCGGTGGCCGTGGCAGTTGCCGTGGCCGTGGCGGTGACGCTCTGACAATTCTGGGCAGCTGCAGCGGCCGCATACAGGAGCGATGCATCGTCGGCACCGCCGGCGGCCGTGGCTCCCTGCTGGATCATCGTCTGGCGGAACATGGTGCCGGCGGGCAGGGTCTGGTAGTAGGTCTGCTGGATGGCAGACGCATCCATGGGGAAGCGCTGCTGCTCCCCGGTCTCGCTGTAGAAGCTCCACGTTCGCTGCTCCGTCTTCTGCAGAGCAGCGGCCATCTGTTGCTGCAACTGCTGCTGATGTTGCTGGTGGGCCTGCTGCTGCTGCTGTTGTTGCTGCTGCTGCTGCTGCTGTTGCTGTTGCACATTCTGTGGCACATTCTGCGGCGAGGGATTCTGCTTGAGCGTATTGGGCATGGCGTAACCCTTGACCGCATGCTGCACCGGCTGGCTATTGACCACCGTGGGTATCGCCGCACTGAGCTGCTCCTGCATCTGGGCCAGGATCTCGTTGGTCGAACTGAACTTGGGCTTGATGCCCCGCACGGAGGGCCGCTTGTTGAACCCATAGTCGTTCTGCTCGTCATCGTCGCTGCTGGCCTGCGATTGGCTGGGCTCCGAGCCGGCTCCCGTGTACCGCTTCTTGAGCTGCTCGGTCCGCTTGGCCTCCGCCTGGGCGAAGGCGGCCAGTTCGTCCTGCTCCTGCCGCCCGGCGGCCTCTTGGCCCGGTGTTCCGGCAATCACATCTGGCGCCACCTTGCGAGCATCCTCCCCCAGACCACCGCCTGCTCCACCAGCTCCTCCTGCAGCGGCCATTCCTTGGGCCAAACCCTGAGCTGCCATGGCAGCTGCATGCTGGGCAGCCGGATCTCCAGAGGCGGCGGCTGCTGCAGCCGCTCCCAGAAGCTGGCCCATATTAAAGTCAGCGGCCGCAGCGGCGGCGGCATAGTGGGCGGCATGCGCATGTGTGTGGGCGTGGCCATGGGCATGCGGATGAGCGGCGGCCGCCGCGGCCAATGTGTAGTAGGAGGAGAGGTCGTCCTTGTTCCCGGCCACACAGGCGGTCAGGGGGGCCAGGGTGGAGGAGAGGAACTGGCGCTTGGGCTCCGTTTGTCGGGGCGGAGTGCGGTGGATCTGCGTGTGCACCACCGGCACCTGGATGCCCATGCCCAAGTCCGGGGCTGCCGGACAACGACACTCCTGCAATTAATTACGGACATATTTTAAAAACAATCCCCTTTTAAAATTAATAACAAAACCCACCTGGGGAATGATGACTATGGGGTTCTCCTCCATCTCCATGATCTTCTCCTGCTTCTTGTCGCGATTAAAGATGTCGGCGATCTTCTTGTAGGCCGACGATCCGCTGGAGGAGCTCGATACCGAGCTGCTCGGCGAGAAGCTCTTCTCGCCGTTAACAAACTTGTGGGCCAGCGAACCAGAACCGGGCACCGGATTGGGATTCTCCTCGCCGGCGGGACTGTTGCGCTGAGCGAGCTCATCGGCCCGTTCAGCGGCAGCTTCGGCGTCCTCGTCCACGGCGCGCTGCAGTTCCTCGGCCAGATCCTCGTCAATGTCGCAGGTCAGCTGCTTGATGCGTTCCTCCAGCGAGATGTCCGACTTAACAGCCTTTTTCCTATGGAACAGAGAGAATTGGTTTAAAGGGAGGGCATAATAAACAAGTACAAGTAGAGTAGAGAACTTTGGGACATTTTTTGGCGCCCCCGGGTGGACCAATCCAACCGAGGGCGCCAAAAAAACTCACCAAAGGTTTTGTTTTGGATTCATTTCAACTTCAATCAACACTACACACAAAGTAAAAACTGTACACTGTGCACAATCTACTTACTTGATCAGCGATCGGCGCAATATATTGCGCTCCATGCTGCGGCGCAGGGTGTCGGAGTCGCCGCAGCTTCCCGGCAGGTGGGTGACCAGGCAGCCGGCCCGCTTGGACTCGTCGAAGGCCCGCAGTGCCTCCGAGGTGAGCACTGGCGCCTGGTGGGCCGAAACGCTCGGAAAGAGCTGGCGCACCGCCGAGTTGGGCCGCAGGGCGTTGTTGAAGAGCGTCGAGTGCTTCTTAATCGGGATCAGCTCGTTTATCTGATTCTCGCTGTCGTCCAGATCGCCGGCCAAGGACTGGGCATCGCTGTCGGTGCCGGCATTCGCCTGATCCTCGGTAACGAACCTCACCGAGCGCTTTGTGGCACCGCTCTCGTCCTCCGAAGTGGTGTTGTTCTGGTCATCCGACTGCTGCTCGAATTGAAGCAAGGGTGTAAGTATTAAATACGAAATCATTATATCAACGACTCACCTGGGAGATGGAATCCTGCTTCCATAGCTTGCCGCCCTTGAGGATGCCACTGATCTGCGTGGGCGATGTCTCCTTCGGCGGTATGGGTGGCGGTTTCTGGGCCTCGAACTGCTGTTGCTCCGATGCGTTTGCCGCTGCTGCTGCTGCGTTGGCGGCTGCTGCGGCGGCCGCTGCTGCTGTGGCGCTGGCCTTGGCCGGCAGGGCGGGCGGCAGCATATCCGCTCCGCTCGCGGAAGCAGCTCCAACGGAAGGCGGGGCGGTACCAGGTGCGGCGGTACCAGGGGCGGCACCGGGAACGGCAACGGTAGTCGCCACATCCTCGTGCGCCTCCCGGATGATTCGGCGCTCGGTCACTGTGGTCATAGTGGTAATGGTTTCAACAACAAATCGTTTATTTTTCGAGGAGCTACTGATGGCCTGGACTGGGACCGGGACTTGGGTGGCTGACCCGTAGGCGGAACTGGAGCCGGAGCTCGAGACGGATCCGGAACTGGCCCGGCCGCTGGCCGACTCCTTTCTAGACTTGACCACTGCACAAGCAAAACCATCGGGGGGCGGCATGGTTTTGGCAAAATAGAGCATTTATTGGCATTCAAAGGATTGGGAATTGAAATCGATCAATGTCGATAACGTGATCGTGATTGACGGATGTCTGGTATGTACAGTGCACATGCGGATGCGCACGATAGTCCAATAGTTGGATAAGCGATTGATGGGGGCGTTTGGTTGGCTTTCGAATATAATATATCTGTTTTTTTTTAAAGAAGCAACTGGATTTTTATAGGCTTACTTTTAAAGCGCTTGCCCAAGAAGTTATTTCGTTATTTTCTTTTTTATAAAAACAAAAACAAGTTAGAATTTTGTATGAAACAGTAGATTTTAAAGCTATAGTCTATAGGAACTTATTAATGACATAAAATGTTGAAGATTTTAGCTTTATTTGAACATGGATAATTTCTAGTTGTATCGCTTTCCTTCCTTCCTATAACAATATATTTTCTGTTGCATGTTTCCCGACTTTGTTTTGTGAATTTCGAAGACATAAAAGGAAACTCAATGCCCAATGCTCAGATGGTGAATTTGGGATGGGATTACATCGAGCCGAATCGAATTGAGTCGAATCATCGGAGGTCGAGTATGAAATGTGCAATATGGCCATGTAGCGTTTGCTTGCTGTGCATAAATGCATGATAAAGCTAATGACGAAAGGGGGCTTGCGTTTGGATTTGGTATTGGATTCCGATTCGGATTTAGATTTCAGTAGGACAGCGAACATACCTGCTGTGGGTGATGGCTTGTACTGGGACTGCAGCACATATTTGGGCCGCTCCTCGCCGGCGATGATCTCCTTCTGGGTGATGCGACGCTCCGGGGAACTGGTGTGCAGCGGCAGAATGGCGACGGCGGGCACCCCGAGCGGAGTCATCTCCTCCGGGCACTGCGGGGAGCTGCACTCTGTTGTGAGCAAAGAGGTGAAATTAAAACATTGGTAATTAAAACATTATGGTTTATGGCTCACAATGAACTGAGTGAAAACCTACACAGAGAGAATTCTGACGTTCTCATTTGAGGTGAAAATCTTTTTTAAAATAGAACGTAATTTTTAAACCCGTTACTCGCAGAGTAAAGGGGTCCCGGCGCCTACAACTTTACAGATTTTGTAAAAGTGTAAATGCAATTTTGTTTGGTATACTAATACCTATCGAAATGTAAACCCAAATTTTTAAATCGGACCACTCATTAAGAAGTTATGAGCAAATAATGGATTTTCCGTTAGATGGCGCCATTTTCAAGCGACTGCTTGCTGTGCTGTTTGCATATCTCCATCTCTCTCACACTCATTCAGCTGAGTAACAGTTCTCTCTTGTTTAAGTGGAAAATGTTTTCAATGCTCTGTAGTCAAGTTTAATTGGCGGTATTTACAATGTTTATCTCAACAACTATTCGATTGGTCGACACAGTAGTGCATATTTATTATAAAATTTCTTGGATAAGGTCTTTAAGAAAGAATGTTCTCTATTGAAGAACAATGTTCTTGAATATTTCTCTCTCTGTAGGCACTTATTTCAATTTCATTAAAATAATATCTTAGGCTTTTGTGAAGTTTTTTTTTTATAAAAAATATGATATGCCATCAAAGTATGCATGACTACCTTTGCATGGCACCTTTTACACACCAAACGCCGATGATAAATCGAGTTTAAAGTTTGGTGGACTTCCGCCTGTTGCTGGCGAAGCGGAAGCGCGCTTGAAGGATCGGTATGGGTCTCTAGTTCTCAGTTTTCGGTGGCTATACTTTATATACTATATGCACATAGTTTTGGGCATAGGTTGAGCTCTGGGCTTGTCGCTGGGGGCTTGTCGCATTCGCGGTTCGTTAGGCGCAACAATTAATGAGCGGCGCCCCTCGTGCCGGGAAACCCCGGAAAATGCCCTGCCCTTCCATACTCTCCCCTCGATTTTCCCCTGTTTGCAACTTTGGCAGTCAATAAAGCGTGACCACCGACATCAATGCAAATGACTGCCCTCCTGTGCAGCCCGTTCCCAATTCAAACATCCTTTTAAGGGTTACGAATTCGATTCGATTCGAACCGAAGTCAAGTTGCCGTAAATCAATCAATAGACCCGATTCGATGAGCGCTTTCTGTGAAAATGCGGGCGGCTTGGGCAAACAAACCCCGAATACCGAATACCATCGAATTATTTATGCCTCAAGCCAGGCTGATAGCGATTCCCTTTGAATCGCCTCGTCACCATGGAACTATTCCCATAGTTATAGGCACTTTCAGGGAAGTCTATTTGAGCGGAGTGCTGGCATAATGGCCAAATGGCAGTCGTTAACTATTGATTGGCAAACGGTTATGGCAAAAGGTGTAGTAACTGCGTTACCTTTTGGTTTATCTTGATTAGTTTCATGCCAAGAAATATGAACAGTATTAGTTATCTATAATATAGCCAGATATCATTAAATAGTATATCATGGATTCAACTTCTTCGATAGCAAGTATACACCTATATATCCAAAAAGCCTCTGGTTGTGTGTATCTGTTGGGTACACTTTATTGACACTGCTGTCCAGAAGTCTGAACGCCTGAACGTCTGTGAACCCTGACAGCCACCCCGTTTTCATCACCGCTTTCCGAATTAAATTAACTAGAAAATTACAAGAGCAAGTGCAGCGAACTAGCGGCTATGCGAAACAGGAAGCATTCAAAATGGCGTCCAATTTAAAGGACCTCCAGGCCTCGAGCTGGATGTCAACGGGCAGCGGGCGAATGTTTGCATAAATAATTCATAATTAGATTACACAAAGGCAAACGAAAGCGTTTGTGAATGAAAAGAACGCGCTTGCCCCCGCGGGACTCCCGCTAATTGCATTGCGGCGTTGGAGATGGATGTATATTTGTAGTGGCACAGTGCCACATGGCCACACTGCCACGCCCCCCGATTTATACACAGTGCATAAAATACAGCTCATAGCCATGAACATTTATGTATCTCAGCTCAAAACATTGTCACTACATGATATAGTCGTCCGATTTTGGTAAAATTAAATTCGAAATTCATAATTATTAAAAAACAAGAAAGGAAGCTAGCTTCGGCCAGCGGAAGCTTTTATACCCTTGCAGATCATTCCTATTAATTTACAAATCCCAAAAATGCTAAATTTTCTATTATTTCTCTTATTTCCGATCGTTCCTATGGCAGCTATATGATATAGTCGTCCGATTTTGATAAAATTTTATTCGAAATTCAGAAATAATTAAAAACTAATATTCTCAAGATTAGAAGGTAATACTTCAAAAAACACCGAAGCTAGAATTTTTTTAACGTTTTTTTTCCGATCTTTCCTATGGGAGCTATAGGATATAGTTGTCCGATCTGGTCGGTTCCGACTTATATACTACCTGCAGTAGTAAGAAGACTTTTGGGAAAGTTTCATACCGACATCTTTAAAACTGAGAGACTAGTTTGCGTAGAAACGGACAGACGGACGGACAGACGGACGGACGGACGGACAGACGGACATGTAAAAATCTCTGTAAAAATATATTACACGGGTTGGTGTCACAGAAATCTCTTCCAACCGAAGACGGTTGGTTTAGTGCATTGATAACGGATTTTGGATGGAAAAGATTTCTGAGACGCCGATAAAGCCTATAAAGCTTTTGGAAGGTGTCAACCCCTGTTTTATTTTGAAGATACAAATATAATATCAAGATGTTTATAGCCGTGATTTCTACGCAGATTGTGGGTCATACTAGCTCCTTGCACTTGGCTTTGATCATGCTGAAGGTGACTGTGCCAACGTTTCGGGCGGCGTTGTTGAGGAGCTCAAAGATGTGACGGTTGCGCTGAGCCTGGTCTACGGTGCGCTCGTGCAACCGACGTAGGGCATGGGAGTATGCCTCGTACTTGGCCTCGCACTCAGTGTCCATCTTAAAGATCTCATAGAGGTGCTGCAGGTCGTAGAGTTGGCGGGCGGTCTCGTCGTACAGCAAGCTGCCCGTTTGGGGAAGCAATTGATCCCAGTGCCTGTGAACCAGATCCAAGAACTCAAAGTTGCTGAACAAAAAGATGACGAAGAGGTCCAGGCCCTTGGTCTTCAGCTGGGCGAGAAGGTGTTCGGTAAGCTGCTCAGTTCTCGCCGAGTCTCGCATGTTCTCGTAATCGGTGCTCAGTTGGAGCTCCATGTAGGCGTATACCCGCTGACGCTTCTCAAAGAAATCCTGCGTGGCCAACATGGCGTCCAGCTGCTGCAGCATGTGCTCCAGCTTGCCACTGCTATCGGCCAGCTCCCCATGATCGCCTTCGATGATGTCCTGGAGCATGGCGCGTAGAATGTTCAGATAGTTGTCGATAATCTCGGCGCCCGACAGCTTGACTCGCTCGTACAGCTGGGCCCCGAACTCGTTCAGGTCCAGGCCCGTAGAGTTCCCCTCACTTTTGGTGGTGAGGTTGAGCCGCTCCAACGCCCTTCCGATTGTTTGTTCGTTTATGAGTCGACCATCGGGATGGGAATGTGGTTCCGGCAGGTCGAGTTGCTGACAAAGACGATGCATGCGCATTAGCCGGATCTCCTGGTTGCTGGCATCCTTGGAGGCCCGCAGCGTGGACTTCAATCGGTTCAGAAAGATCAGGTTTCGCAGGACGATGGTGGGCTCCAGATCCGTGGCTGGGTGAGGCTCCCTGTCGAGCAGCTGCTTGATGAGCGTCACCTTTGACTGAAATTTTGACGACGCATGGCTTTCACTCAGCTCAGTTGTATAGTTTGCATTGTGCGGATTGCGAGCCAGCCGTTCTAGGTAATTGTTGAGGCTCAGCTCGGCCCGCTGCTTCACCAGGTCGTCAAGATCTCGCAGGAAATCCAGCTGAAAGTTCCTCGCACTGAGGTCCAGCAGTTCCGATGTAGCCTCCATCTGCACAAGCGGCAAGAGGAGCACACAAAGAAGACACCAGTCGAACATCTTAACGTCGGAACTGGGTCCCACTCATCGATCGAATGGCGCAGTAATAGTTGCCGATCGGTCGAAGATGCGATTATATGATATGCCAAGCCGACAACTGACGATTGACCACTGACAAAGTGAACTGAGTTAAACTCGGCGCCCTTATCGCAGCCGAGCTTGCACTGGGAAGCTTGTGCGTCTATCGTACAACTAACACAATTGGAATAGGTCACGTTTAACATCACAAATATGTAATGTCTTTCAGGTTGATGGTTCTACCTACAAGCACATATTTCAATCTATTTAAAATCGCACTTTGAGTGATATTTCTTAGCGCAATAATATCGCTTACATAATAATCATTATCTCTGAGCGACGTTTTCCTTCGCTTAATCATAATCATTAAACTGTGATTTTTATTAATTCACTTATAATGATAAAATGATAATAATTGGCAAAATAATTACCGTTCTTTCAATGAAATTGTACTTCTAGTTCTCTGGTTCTTATGTAATTTTATAACGACCATAAAGTCACCGATGCAAATCAAAAAGACATAGTCTTACATCATCGAAAATATAAAAACAAACAAATCTTATGAAAATTGTATCATTAATGTCTAGAGATTTAAAAAAGAACAGTTATAGTTCCCATGCCAATAACATTTTTTTCCAAAATGTCTAGAGATTTTATAATTGCAGTTCCCATGCCTTCAAAAATAAAAAAAAAGGTCCAAAGCCTTTAGGAATTTTAATAAAATGTTTAGAGATTTTAAAATGCCTTTTAAATTAAAAATACATTGTATAGAAATTTTAAATTGCCTGTAAAATTACTAAAAAAAATGCCTAGAGATTTTATTAAAGATATTCCCTTGCCATTAAAAATTACTTGTTTCTTTATCCAAGTATTGTTTTTTTTTTTTACTTTTTTATAAGCATCGCCTGCCTTATCTTTACTACAACTAGGTAGTATTTTCTCCCTGTGCACCCACTCACCTGCTTCCTGGAGCTGCTTGGCCGCACATTCGGCGCACTCGGCACACTCGGTGCAAACGCCCTGCAGGTCCTCCTCCGACTGCTGCTGCTGCATTGCTCCGTGATGAGATTGCTGGTGTGGCTGCTGCTGCTGCTGTTGTTGTTGCTGCTGCTGCTGCTGTTGTTGCTGCTGCTGCTGTTGTTGCTGCTGCTGCTGCTGCTGGGCACTGCCGACGGGCGGGGGCGGGGGCGGAATCTGACCGCTTGTGGTGTTGCGGGCGGCCAACATCGCGGCACGCTGCTGTTGCAGGCGCTGAATGACCTGCAGCTGCTGCAGGTGCTGCGCCCCGAAGATGTGACCGCTCAGGGCGCCGCCGAGCGTGTTCTTCAGACTGCTGTCCTTATAGCCATCGGGCGGACTGAGGGCCGCATCGTCCACAAATTCAATTGGAGGCTGATATTTGGGACTCTGAAAACCGAAAAAAAAAACCAGCGAAGGGAAAATGAAAAATGGGGTAAGGTACATAAGTAGTTAAGCTAAGTGAATAATGCTCGTGGGCCGTTGCATCACCGCAAATTAAGCTAATTGAGTTGTATGGACCGTGTGCGGGCAGCATCATGTCCTTGCATGCATACATTTGCCAGTGCATCATCTAAGGACCCGGGATGACGAACTGGGCGCCATAAATCAGAGTTAAGCCCATCCTTTCTCGTCCTGCCACTGTGATATATCTACTGCCCCCCAACGGCATAGTTAGCCAACTGATGGATATACATATTTCCACTGCTGATATGAGAATGACTAAAATGTGATTGAAATGCAGACTTTTTTGGGATTTAAATTTACTAGTTCACTAGTAAAATATTTGTTTGTCAGTTAGTTTTATCTAAATAAGGGGTGCTGAGCCCATAAGCACGCGGAAAGCATGCCTGCGGTTACACGGCTATCTTGCATTGGGCACACGTCGATTCTTCTTCGCGTCGCTGTGCGCACTATAGGCAAGCCAACAACAATTCCATTGATATTTTTTTCTCGTTGCTAATCCAAATGCAAATTGTTTTTGTCATTTTTATGTCGTTACTCGCGTGCGTGTGATTTTCTTTTAATTCTGTTTGTAAATACACTGTCATAAGACAATTTTAAGAATTCCTGGTCTAATTGATTTTACAGTACTGATTAAATATACCTAAAAACGGGGTATAAATTCCAGTGATTTAATGAAAGTGTGATTAAATGTCATTAAAATGCCTAAATAAAAAAAATAGTGTAGGTACTTTTAAAGGAAACACAAAATGCATACAATAAGTTTGAGAAAATTACCCCTAGACAATGTTTTCAAAGTGTCCCATTTGCCCCCTCATCATATATCATCTTTGGTGATAGCATAACGAAAATCGCATATTTCCCGGTGAACTGCAGTGCACTTTTCCATATGAAAAGTCAGGAAAAGTAAGAAAAAAGTAAAAAATACCAAAACCGAAACTGAAATCAGCCAAGCACACTGACAACATAGAGTGCATAGAAGTTATGCTGCACATGTATGTAAAAGTTGCAGCCAAGAGCACGGATTCGAACTCTATTCTACCGGAATTCCCCCGAGAACTGCCAAAATCCGGTTTATTTGCCACTGCAGCAGGCTGCAGTGTCTAGACAAGGATCTCTCGGTCCTCTCTCCTCAGTTAGTTTTCCTAGTTTTGCGACCATTTTAAGGGAAACCTGACCCCGAGTCCTGTCATAACGCTGCCTTGAGATGCGAAAACTTTTGCATAAATATGGCGTATTCTTTCTCCAGCTAAGGATGTGGATATGGATGTGGATGTGGCTAGCTGTCTGTGTGTTATGCAACGTGCTTGGTAAACTTGTTACACACACTAAATGCATATTAAACTCTTCAGAGAGCCCACACACAGACATCGTGGGGGGTTACATGCTCAAGAAGCACCAAGTCAAGTGCATTGGGCGCCTACACTGAGAAAAATACAGCTTGGTTTTGATAAAAAAAAAATTATATCAAATATCTATTAATAATTTAAGAAAATAAGAATAAGAAAAATAATTTAAGACTTCTTTACACAGATCTTTAATCTATTAAAATTGTTGCTATATTTTCCAATCACTTGATATCAACTAAACATAAAGATTTCTTCAAATTTGAATTCTTTAGTCAAGATATTTATTCGTTGGCTGTAAATGATGCTACTTTAACTTTGATATCAATAAAAGTTTAAATTTAAATGTTGAAAAGTTGTATTATTGTTGTCTTTAATATTATGAAACTGTTTGGAACTGTTTATAAAACTGTTGGAATATCCAAAAAAGAGTTCTTAAAGCTTTCGAGAATGCGGGTTAAAAATTGTATGTTAAAATGCTCGTTTTGGGCATTGTGGAATTTCAGAAACACCCCGATAACCTCTCGACTCGAAAATGATTTTGATTCAGCTGTTTTTCCCGATGCACTCTCGCCGGGGCCCTCAGACAGGACCCTGCCAGGACATCAGAGGAGGGCCGAGTAGATAAGCAAAAAAGCGGCGCACTCAAGTGTCGCTTATGTGGCAGCAAATTGAAATTTAAACGCAGCTCGAGGGCCGCTCAGGATCGATACGAGTGTCGAGGTGAGAGCGGCAATGACGATGGTATGGTATGGCATGGTATGGGGGGGTTACGATGATTACGACAGTGATTATGATGCTGGGAGGAGGAAATCAGGGAAGGAAGTAGGGAAGGAATGTCCGAGTATACTGGCGGCAACTTTCCTGAATGTCCTTAGCACATATAACGCGTTCATCACGATAGCACGCACACATCCGCAGCGCAATTCATAAAACAATCTATCACAGACTTTTCCTCAAAAAAGGGTGGTGGGTGGGGATCCACAACAATGTCGCTGGTTGTTACTACTTCTACTGCTGCTGCAGTTTCGAGTTACTACTGGCACAAGAAAAGCATTTTGTATAAAAGTTCTTAAGTGATTTATACACACTTGCCAATAGAGAATGCGAGCTATTATGTGTTAGGTACATCCCTACAATGGGGCTGTATCTGAACGTATATATGTATATATTTCCATCTGTATCTGTGTTCGAGTGGGCGTGTAGACGTGAATGTGGGCGGGTGTCCTGCGGCTTGACTCCTACTTGACTGCCACTTGGGCGGGAGAAACGAGGACACTGTGGCTTGGCTGCTGTGCTTTTGTTTCTCCAATTGTACACACACTGATAACAAAAGTTGGACAGCGTTTGCCGTAATTAACATGAAACTTGAAAAGCGACAACGCAGCGATGGGCCCATTTTCACCCATTTTCAACCATTTTCACCATGTCACACTGTTGGCAAGGAGATAACGAAACAAATCGCCAAATTGAAAAGGAAAATAAACTTTGGGCTTCCAACTGTGAAGGAATACATCTCAAGTGTGCAAAAGCAAATGATAAATGCTAAAATATACTGAACTTCTATTACAGTGAAAAACTAAGATCATAAATATATGTTTTAAGTGTGTAACAAGTGGTTCAAAAGGTTCTCTTACGTTATATTTTTATTTAAGACTTTCCTACTTACACTTTTCAGGACCTCAGAGGTACTTTTCTGCGAATTCCTCTGAAATAATGCTACTTATTGCAACGCCCACTACCTCTAACGAGCTGTGTTGCAGGGGAAATACTAAGTAAGTATAAAAATCAGCAAGGTTCCAGAGTTCGAAAGTTGAAATTGACAAAAGCACGTCATCATCGGGAAAGCAACGGGAAAGTCCTCCCAGCTAACTGCACGAAGCGAAGTCAGTAATAAACCAATTTAAGTTGCGACCCCGGTGAAATGTGATAGTTAAAAGACCGAGGTGCGTTTCAGGTTGCCCTCATTAGCCACTAGCCACTTTGCCAAGGCAAAACGGTGTCCGGACCCCGGACTCCGGACCGGGCCAAGCAACTCGAACTGAAACTGGCCAGAGACTGGAGACCAGAGACGGAGACAGCTAATCAGCTTATACTCGGAATCGGAATAGGAATCGAAATAGGAATAGGAATAGGAATCGCACTGGCTGGCCGGAAAAGGAAAAGGAACAGGAAAAGCAATCGGCTTCTTCAAGGCACCCAGGCAAATATAGAGAAAGTAATTTCGTATTCAACAATGGTCTTTAAAGCTTTATCAAGAAACCCATTTACACAAATCAAAGACTAGCTCATTAATTATTTGATCAAGTTGTCAAAGCTTTTAAAACAACTATCTATACTTGAGCCGTTTGAAGATATGTAGAAATTTATTTAAGTTTCAAGTAACTTATAAACTCTTTTCCAAGTTCTATGATTTCTTCCAATCTTATTTACTTTTGTATATGAGTGTTTCTATTAAGTAATTATTTTATCAGTTTTCCTATGATTTTATTATTTTTCAAATATTAAAAATGTTCTTAAATAATAGGGATTATATTATAACCAATAATCTGTATTATTTAGGAAAATTTTGTATATTTGAAAATTCATAAAATATTGACATTTCTAACTCATTTCTTTTTTCAAACATTATATAGGTAAATAAAATATTTCCCTTTTTAAAGCCTGTTTTAAACTTAATAATATCCAACTTAGAAATCTAGAATTGCTATAATCCATACGCCGGTAAAAAGTACAAGGAAATGTGGCATTCAAAAAGTATGCAATAAAGATTTTGTTTTGAAATCCCCCCTACAACTAAATCCTGCCATAACCTCAAAGTTGGGTATTGCCAAGGCAAAAAACATCCCTCTGATATCAGAGTTTGGAATGAGAATAGAGAGAGATCTTATATCAACCAGGGACCTTAGACACTCACCTGTGGCGTCCTGCCCTCGACCGCCTCGGCGGGATTGACGGCGTAGTTGCACTGGCATCCCTCCTCGCAGCAGAGGCGCACCAGCTCGTGCTCGCCGCAGGTGCAGGGCTCCTCGTCCTCCTCGTCGTAGGCGCAGTCCTCGCGGATCAGGATTATGTAGTCGGCCTCGAAGAACTCGTTGCGCGTCTCATCGAAGACGACGCGATTCTTGCGCGCTGGCGGCGGTCTATTTGGCTTCTTGAGCAGGCCGCGCAGCTGACCGTTGACCTCGCGCATCTTGTGGCCGTTGGTCAGGTGGGTTGGATGGGGATTTAGAGCTGGATTTGGATTTAGATTCGGTTGATGGCCTACTAGGACTGCTGTAGCTCTAATGTCTGTGGTCTGCTCCCGGCTGGCTAGGCACTCATGGCACTGACAGGCTCTGTCGTTATCGCTTTGGTTGTCCTCGTCCTCGTCCTCGGAATTGCTAGCCTCCTCCTCGCCTTCGTCCTCGTACTCGTACTCGTACTCGTACTCCTGTTGCTCACTCACAAACTCGGCGAGCAGCTCGTCGTAGCACTGGAAACTGCTGATGCTGCTGCCGGCCTGCTGTTTCCGGCTTGGATTTAGATTTAGATTGAGATTTAGATTTGGACCTGAGTTCGAATCCGGTTGACTGTGGTGCCACTGCAATTGGCGGGCGACCTTCAGATACTCGCTGAACCGCTGGACATCGAACTCGCTGAGCGATGGCCCAAAATCACCGGCCTCCTCCGCCTCCGCCGGCGACGACTTGCAACTGGGCTGTGCTGGCACAAAGGCAGAGCGCCTCGTCGAGTCCTGGCAATCGCCGTCCTCCTCGCAATCCGTTTCGATTTCAATCACCACTTGGTCGCAGCTCTTCTGCTCCTTTTCGATCCTGCGCACTGGCAACTCGCCTACTCGCGTATTCAGCAAATGTTGCTCCTGGCGATTTTCAGCTGTTTGTCTGGTCGCTGGGGCAGTTGTTTCGCTTTCATTTGGCTCGAGCAATTGCTCGACTCGAATGCCATTCGAATTTAATTGAATCGCACTTGAGTCCGCTGCTGCAATCGCCTTATTGTCTTTGGTATTGGTTGGTAGTAAGGCTTTGCTGGGTTGGATTTCCCTTAGGGGTGAGGGTTGGGGTTGCCTGCCTTCTGGGGGTAGTTTCTTTGTTATGCTTATTGTTTGTTGCTCCTGCTCCTGCTCCTGCTGTTGTTGTTGTGGTCTCAAGGATGCCTTTACACAATCAATGTTACTACTACTGGCCACGCGTCCCTGAAAATTGTACTGCAGTCGCTTCAACCGCTGGCTGGCCACAAAATCCTCGCCCAAATCGTGCTCAAAATCGATGAGATCCTGCTCGATGCAGCTTGTTGCTACTGCAGTTGCTGCTGTAGTTGCTACTACTGCTGATGATGTATTGCCCACCAAGGATTCGCAATCGATGAGCCTTTCCTCGGACTCGAGCTCGGACGATGTTGCATTCAAATCGCTGGCTTGCTGCTGCTGGTTGCTGCCGTTGTCATTGCATGTTGCTGCTGTATCTGCGATGCTTTTCACGTAATCCACGTAACCGCCAGCAACAACAGCAAGGGGCCAACTGTGTGGTGGGCGGAGATGGGCAATGCCAGCGACATTATCAACACCACATCCAGCCAAGGATGAGTTGCTGCTGGGTGGTTCGTTTTGGTAGGGATAGGGATGTGGGTTTGGGTTTGGGTTTGGGTACTGTGAGTATGGCAATGACAATGGCGCCTGCCCCGCCTCCTCTTTTTTCGAGCTTAAGGTTGCTGCTGTTGCTGCTGCTGCTGCTGCTGCTGCTGCTGTTACTGATGTTGCTGCTACTGCTGTTTCTTTTTCTGTTGTCTTGGCACTTTGCACATTTTCACTGGCGTAAAAAAAATTATTATCTAGCCCGCGAGCAGACAACGCGCTTTGCCTGGCTTTTTGCACAAATTTTTCTGTACGTCGCGAGTCGTCGTCGCCTCTGTCGTCGTCGTCGTCGTTCAAGTTGCTGTTGACTTCGATTGGCGATGGCTTTTCCGCTGATTGCTGGCTGACTTTCAACGGCTTTTGTTGGCCACAAGGGCTTGGGCCATCGATTTCCTTTGATTTTTCACTGGAATCCAACGATTTGCACAACTTTTGGCCAGAATCCGTTGACTGATTGCTGCTGGTTGCTGCTGACGGTTGTAGCTGCTGCCTCTGCTGCTCAGCTGCGACGACTGCTGCTGCTGCTGCTGCCACAAGGTTGGCTTTGAAAAGCTCACTGCCAATTGTAGGTATTGAGCAGGCGCTGCTCCCCTTGTTGCTGGTGTTGTTGTTGCTCCCGTTACTGTTGTTGCTGCTGCCTGTCACATTGGGTGGTTGCAGGTATGCGCCTGCGCTCACGCTCTGCCTCTCACGCTCGAGTTGCGCGTACTCACATTTCGTGGCCACTTCCGTTGCTGTCGTGTTGTCGCCAGAGTTGCTAATGCTGCTGCTGTAGATGATGCTATTGTTGTGGCCGCTATTGTTGTTGCCAGTGTATTCAGCACGCGCCTGCGCCTCCACCGAGTGGCATTGCTGACGCACCTCGCCAGGCACGGCAGCAACATTGTCGCGTGAGCTGCGTGCCTCGCATGCCAAGTGGCTAAGGTTCTGGCCTAGTCCACCGCCAGTCGTATTGGCCACCACCACCGAAGATGTGCCGCCCCCTACTCCTCCTCCTCCTCCTCCTCCTCCTTGATTGCTCCCCATCGCTCGCATCTTGCCACCGCATATCGGCTCATTTGCCAATGCCAGCGTCAACATGTCCACAATCAGCATGATCGCAGGGCCAGGGAATGGGTCATGATCGGAACTACTAATGCCTCTCTATATATTATATATTTTCTATATGGGAGTCGCTCCTATCGCCAGTTCCCACCAACCAGTTGACTTTTCCGCTGGCTTTTCAAATGGCGTTCGCTTTGCATAAATTACCCCAATATACGAAATATTTCACACACCACCCGGGAAATATTATTGTTGTCCGTGGCACTTGTCAGGTTGTCAGGTTGTTGGGCAGGTCGAACAGGTGCGCAGGGGCACTCGAGCGCATCCTGTTTGTCCCAGGACCAGATATACTTTTGGGGGTTGACGTTTGGGCCTGGAACACCAAACGTTACGCGCCACTGCAGCCAAACAAAAAGGCCAGCGAATACACCACCGGCAAAACGAAAACAAAACACACAACAAAAACGGAACACGGAACATAAACAAAATACGAAAAAAAATATTATCAAGCTATTTAGTTAATTCGCTTCCCGGTCTTCGGTATTCGGTTTCTTGGTAAGATGGGTTGGTTTTTTGGGTAGTTGGGTAGCTTGCTTGTTAACCGCTCGACGCACGTCCGAACGCGAATCGTGACGGAAGTCGACTGAGCAAACGCAGAGCAACTCGACGGAAAGCCAACCTCAAAGACCCTGTCTTCGTCGCGATCTCGGCCTTTTCCCCGGCCATCGTCGCACAGTGGGTTGTTCCGTCGAATCACCTTGGCAACGCCTAAGAAAAATACTATTTGAAATCTGACTCTTTTAGAGATTTTTGAAACCCAAAAAAAACTTGATATGAAACGATGATCAATTTGATATTATGTGACTTCAAATGCGGCATATCAATTCGATATGCTCGGAATTAGAATTGGAATTGCATTGTAAAAACAATATGCGTATAAATTCCAGAAATGTACCATGCGTATATCGATTTGATCCCGATCGATTCGATTTTTGTGTGTAGTTCTTCAAGACATCTTGAAGAACTTGACATTTGTTCAATATATTTCTCTGGCAAACACCGTAAAAAGTTTAATTTTTAAAATAATAAGTTTAATTAGTTTGTTAGTTGCAATATATCTTTTAAACTTAACAAATTCCATGTTTCTGTCCAATTCGTGGCTGTTTTTCGACCCTAATCCCACAGTACTGTAATGTAATGTCTCTGTCGACTTCGCTGTCTCGGGGGCGCATGCGCAAAAAACCGAGCAGAATGACGAAGAAAGGTAGCGGAAGAAGCAGAAACAGAAGCAAAGGTGGTTGGTGCATGTAAACCGAGCAACGAAAGCCGGGGTCAGGTGATGCCAGACTAGCTATTTTCCCGATCAATTGGAGAACTATGTCCAGAATTGAATTACAGAAAGAACTTTGAAAACAGAACCAGAGAAGAATGCCAAGTAGGAAAGCAAACGAGAATAGAATTTTTCCCATCAATTGAAAAACAATTTCCTAAAAAATATAAAAGAAAGACGAGTTATTAAATTAAATGTAATCTTTGAACCTAGAGAACTAAACCATAAAAGAAAGCTAAATCAAATGACTAACGAATATAGATCATATTTTTTGGCAAGAGCTCTCAGATTCAGAATTCACGGTCGAATTAAAAAAAAATTTTATAGGGAAAAACTCTAATTAAACACCGGAAAGAAACTCATTTTTCAGCCATATCCTAGCTTTATCCTAGCCAGACTAAATGGCAGCACTAGTGGGTGTGGATCTGGGGGTTATAGTGCATAGATATAGTGGCAAAGGGCCAACTCGACGCTTTAATGACTGTTCGGTTCGGTTCGGTTCGGTTCGGTTCGGGGACAGATCGCATGTTATGTAGTTGACCGGGCATAGAAGGGAGCCAGAGACACCATCACGGATTACGAACTGGGTCCGAGTTTTTTATGACCGCCAGTGAGTTGGACAACACTTCTTGACGGCTATTTGCTCGATGGCTCTAGCTCGGATCCAAAGCGAGCAGACGTGCTCATGTCATAAACTTAGGAAGTGGGGAATCAGACGCAGATGATCGTGATCGTAATGAAAGTGATTAGACATATTCGCTTCTGCATACTCGTGTGACGGTAATGATACGAACACACATAAATGTGTCACCGTGTGTGAATACCGTGAGATAGACTCGTTTTCTTTGTGTTAACAGAACTCAGTCACGATAATGCGATATGATCTGGGTTAATAAGCTTTACAATCCAAGAAATATGTACGAATCAAGAGCAAAAATCCAATTGTAACTAGGTTTTCAATCAATACCTATCATTGAGTATTGATAAAACCATTCGGAGAAGGACAAACAAATCTACTTTGTGTAGTACTTATAAGTATAATGATAAAGCTTTCCCTCCAAACCTCCAGTTATTTTTGTATGATATTACAAATTCCGAAATACTTTTTTGTTTAAGCTATCATATTGAATTAAAATGCGACTTTAGTCTTTTAGTCTTTGTAAACCTTTTGAGTTCTTAAAAGTAAGAATGATGTATAAGATTATTGTCCATTCGGAAGTTTTATCGTGGCGTCTACAATGAGTCTCAGAATCTTAATTAAATTTCTATAGCCCTCGCGTCTCAGAAGAGGTTTTACCCGGGGTGTCAGCAAGACAATCGACCATCAAGTGATCCGATTCGGATCTTTTCATGGGATCGCGTTGCAAGTACAAGTGCCCACTTGCTACATGCAAACGTAAGTGCGAGTACGAGTATATAGGAAAGAGTTCCACGTACTTACTAACCTAACCCTATAACCATATAAAACAGACTCATTACGACGGCGATGTGATGTTCATTTCTGATGACGATGATGGTGATGATGATGATGACAGCCAAGAGCAAGAGCCCATGGCTACGGGGGTTAGGGTTTCTTTTTCTTTTGGGGTATGGGGCGTACGGCGTTCGTGTGTTTTTATTCCGGGCAAAACTTATTACTAAGTAGGAGCAGATCGCGAGCAAACTGAATGAATGGAAAATTGTGGGAACAATGGAACGTTTGCCGAGCGTGAGAAATTGCCACCGCCAACGCGTCGGAGGCTTCTTCTTCTTCTTTTTCTCCGGCGGCGGTGGTGGTGCTTTATGCCCAGAAATCTCCCAGTTTGGAGCTGGAAACTCCGAGGCTGTTTAGCACACAATGCCGCCATTAAAGGTCGTCGCTGTCTCCGAGTCTCCGAATCTCCCAGGCCCAGAAACACCATCCATATGGCTACACTTTAGATGTACATATATATGAATGTTTTTTACTACTCCCCCCCATTGCATTCGCTGGAAGTTGCGCAGATCCGATGCCAAATTGCCGTCTTTAAGTTGACTAATTTTCATTTTGGGCCGCTGCATTTTCCACTTGCCATCTGACATTTTTCATAAGCCCTCAAATATGCGCATAATTCGAATGCGATTTTAAGCGTATGTGCGAAAAGATTTCCCCTCGACCCGAGCTTTTCATGTCTCAAGGTTCAATGTCTCCGGTTCCGACGGTTCCGACGTCTCCATGTGCGTGACTCGGCATTATAAGTGGGGGTCAATCGGCGGGAACATCGGTCTTTACGAGTGCGACTGACTTGGCAATTATAGTTGCAATGCTCAAGATTTTTAGCCATGTTAATTCCGCTGCATTGGAAATTGAAATAAACTATTCGTTATTAACCAAATCTGCAGTCTGGGAAATTAATTACTTATTAGAAACCTGCAAGATTAACATTTTGATATTTTTTTAATTTTTTCTTCTTGTACTTTTTATTGAGTTTTTAATATCTTTAAAACTATTTTCTTTTTTAGAAATATAAAAAGAAATAGCCTCTAAATATAAGATATTTTATTTATGTAGATAAAAAACGACAGATCCAAATTAAAAAAAAAGTTTATTTATTAGATTAAGTTTATTATACATTCCCTAATAAATGTAGAGGTACATCAACCATTTCCGAAACATGGCTCACAAAATTCGCTGAACTCGCTCACTTTTGGCGCACTTCAAAGCGACTAAGTGAAAATTAAAGCCCGAGCGAAACGAGATCATTAAGTGAGTTCCCCTTAAATGGAGGCCATAAAAATGTTGCCGGCAACCGAAAAAATTTAGATGTAAGAATTGTCATTAGAAGGAAATCGCTTACAATGTTTCAACCCGACTCGTCGCTTGAACACTGGAAAAAATAAAGCAATGGAACGACAATTTTTGCTTATAAATTAAACTAAAGTACCTACAAGCGAATTTAATAGGTATTGTATGGTTTTAGAAGATTTTTCTTGCTATACTCGAATATTGTATAAAAATCAAACCCCTTGAAGAAAGATCAATCCATAAATGGAAATCATGGGGTAGTTATTTTTAGTGAAATTTGTGAAATTGTATTATAAAATTCCTGTTTATTTGTATATTTAAGAAAACAGATTTCCATAAATTCCTTTATAATTTATTTATAATAATAAATTAACATTTTCAAGTGTATGTTATACTAAACGAACGTCTTCTTCTTAGCCCGCCCCGCATCAAATTCACCTAACTGGCTTTTAATTGTTCGGGACGGAGGACAGGAGGCGGCGGAGGAGGTTGAGGTGGAGAGGTGTCTGCTTTCCTATCTTTTCCCGGGCTCACATGTCTCCTGGTGTCGGTGACAAAAAACAAACAGAAGACGAAAAATGAACAAACCTCGGACCCATGCAGAGTTGCCATTCCTATTCCTATGTGGCATGTAACTCTATTTACGACTGCCAAGAGTCGCCCTTTGTTGTAAACCGGAAAAGTCGCAGTGTTTACCTGTTGGCCATATCTCTATCATGATCGCGGCCTGAGATTTCCTGGTAGTTGCAAAACCAAACTCATCTGGCCAAAGACGCCACGAGCTCATCTTGCGACAGTGATTAACGAGCCAAGTGACAGGCATATTCGAAGGATTTCCTAATGACTTGTCATTGGCATAAAAAGATCAATTAATTAGTTGTTGAATTTAAATTCCCTTTAAGGAAAGTGCCATTCCTTTTTTTTAATATTATTAAAAGATCCCCATAAATATCTGTAATTCCAGAAGAATTAGGTACTCTGATAAAAAAACGTTGTAAGCACAAAAATTGGATAGTCAATAAACAATTTTTATCGCTGTTTTTTATCGATTACGGGTTTTATTTATTTGAAATATAAACAAATTAAATTTATCATTTATAGTAAATTTAAAAATGTTAACTTTGATTGTTACATGAAATTGTAACCTTAATTATTTATTACTTATTTTCAAAGTATTTTCTAATATTTTCCAATAAAATCAAGCAATTAAATGTTTTATATTAAATATTATTAAAGGAAGCTTTAAGCTTTGATTTCCCATACGATTTTTCAAGGCTTAAACCTTACTTTAATTTTAACAAAGGGACCTTAAAAAGCTTAATATTTGTACTGTTTCTGTCTTTTATTATCATTATTAAAACGTAAAAACTTTAGAAGAGGTCAAAAAAGAATCGCACGATCGGAAGAATCTTGTTGGGCTTTAATTATCATGTGGATCTCATCCTTCTACAGCTTTCCTCGCAGGAAAAGACAGATTGTTCCTCCAGATGTGGAATATCTATGCGACGACTTCTTGAAACCGAACCAAAATTTTGAAATTATTTAACTGAAGATTGGCAAATGGAAACGCCAACTATCAAGAACTCAGTGGCGACCAAAGGTGCTGAGTCAGTAGTTCATCGACTGGTTGGTCATCACTTGGTCGTGGATGGCATGGCTGAGGGCCTCCAGAGTGGGTGCGTCCATTTCGCGGATGAGGCACAAGGTGGCCGAGAGCAGGTTGGCATTCTGGCGGTAGCGTCGCTGCTGCTCAGCACTGCTGGGATAATAGGAGGTGGAGGCCCCCTGAGGCCCCCCCTGTGGGGATACACTTCCGGTGGCCATGGACTCATGACGACGCGATTCGATGGCCTCCAGGCGGTTTTGGGCCATCAACATGGCTGCAGCAGCTGCCGAGGCGGCCGAGGAGGCGATGATCGCTCCCCTGTGACCTCCACCATGTGGAGGAGATCGCTGACAACCACGTGTGGGAGACTGCTGGCAACGTGGCGGTGACATGCGCATGTGATCATTGGCGGCATTGAAGCGGGGCACCGGTGGCGATCCTCCCCGAAATCCCACTCCCTCCAGCTGGGCAGCATCCCCGCCAGCACTTCTGTTGGATCTGGGCGACCTGGGCGACTCGGGCAGCTCCATCGCCATCTCCTCCTCATCGTAGGTAACCCCCTTCTGGCGCCGCTCCCGATCGATGCGATCGCGATAGGCCTTGGCCTTGGCCTTGGCACTGGATCTCGAGCTGGAGCTGGAACTGGACGAGTTGGAGCTGCCGGAGCTGCTGCTGCTGCTGGGCTTGCCGGCTGCTGGGACCTCGGCCACCGGAGAGCCGATGGCAATGTTCGGCATCGGATAGTACTCGCCGCGCAGGGCGGCCTGCAGTTCCTGTTCGCAAACGTCCACGTTGTCCAGCTTCTTTAGCTGCGGCAGCTTGCGGAGCACACTGGGCCTATAGGCCTTGCCGGCGTTATCGGAGCACGGGTTGTTGGACAGCCACAGAGAGGTCAGGGAACGGGCATTGGACAGGTGGTCAAGTTCCTCGAAGCTCAAGATGTCGTTCTTGCGCAAGTAGAGCTCCTTCAGTCGGTGGCAGTTCTGGAGGCTGCTCAGCGTGTTAATCCGGTTCACACTGAGCGCCAGGACCTCCAGGAGAGGCATCTTCAGGCAGATGGTGATGTCCTCCAGATCGCTGCCCCAGGCATTCAGCTTCACGGCCTTGCGGTAGTCAGAGACCTTGGACTTGGCCTCCACCAGTTGCTCCGTGAGGCGTACCATCTCGACGATGACGATGATCTGGCGGTGAGGAGCAGATATTATGGGTATCAAAACTTACACTGATGCAAAATTGGGTAATAATCAATATCGGTCATATAGAATTTAATTGTAATAGATAGTAATCGAGATTGAGGTTTTTTTATTTAATAAAACAGATTGTCATATTAAAATCAAAGTTTAAAATTATTAAATTGCCAATAGTTTTCAGATTTAATACATTGATTTAATTTAATAAATTGAAAATTCATAAAAACCGCAATAGACATAAATTCAAGCGAACATTTTTCAATTGTATTTCAAATAATCGGATTTACTTTGTTTTTTCTATCAGTGTGACATTTTCTTTTATATTTTTGCGAGTAAATTGCACGGGGCATCTCATCAGTGTGTGTTCTACAGTGTACGTGAGTAACAGAGGATGGGCAGCGCAATTCCCTATGCCCACCGACCGCTAGTGTAGATGTACAACGCACACTCACCTCTTTAGCGCTAACGCTTTGGTCTGATAAAACAAAAACCGAAATTTACGAAGAGATATCGAGAAAATTTCTTAAAAATCTGAATACAAAAAAAATTTCCACGAAATAAACGAATACAAATTTAGCGGAGATTCCGACGTGCTCACTCAGAGTGTTAGGAACTGACTGAGGATTGAGGGGCCCCCGGCCCGAAGTTCATTTTCCACATAATGCAAAGCCTACTATTGCAAAATTTTTTATACTTTCCAAATAATCACCGTTTTTCAAAAACCCCTGGCAAAGTAGGCATGTGAAAAGAAAATCACAAGCTATCCCTGAACACTGAGCACTATTGGCATTCACGTATCATACTTCGTTTCAAACGGACCTCGAAAACGTAACAACAAAGAAATTTTTCAGTACGATTTTTGTAAACTTTTTTCGAAAATTCAATAAGCTATTGGGTACTATTAGATATTGAGATTTCTTAAATTTTGAAAGCAAGTATGGAGAAGCGGGAGGCTCTAATGAAAGTTTCCAAAATAATTCGCGAGTGGGTAAATGAGCAACTCAACGCCGATATCCAGTGTATAGAGGAATTGTGCTCTGGGGCCATTTACTGTCAGTTCATCGACATGATTTTTGAGAAAGTCGTCCCAATGGAGGATGTTATTTTCGAGACAAACGAAATCGCTCATTTCAGGAAGAACTTTGCAGTGTTGCAGCAATGCTTTCATGAACTGCAGATTCCCCTAGAGATTCCAGTCGAAAAGCTGGTTTGGTGTGACTTTGACGCCAACCTGAACTTCGCCGCAAAGTTCTACAATGTCTTTAAGGAACTTAGCGCGAAAAATCAGAGTCGTCAGGAGGGATACAATGCACTGGCTGCCCGGAACTACCACAAATTCTCGCTCGCAGCACCCACTTTTGTTACCCGAGGTCACGATGCTTGCAAATCCCCACGAGCTGAAATATGCGAGCTAGATCTGAAGCTGAAGAACACTGATGGTGACGTCGTAATCGGGGACTTGACCCAGATGGATCTGATGGACATAAAACGCACCAAGAACTCCATCAGCTATGTCCTACGCTAGGGGAAAAACAGAAAGCATTTCCCCATTTAAAACCCTTTCGGATCTTTAAAATCTTTTCGGACCTAGTTGCGGCCTGACTTCCACTTGGAGCGCAAATCTGGCTATTATCATAAGAACACCTTCAATTACAGACCGCTAACAGTATATACAAGACTTTGAATGGGTGTGGAATGGGCCCAACCGAAGAAATCTTAAAAAAAAATTACTTCCTTGGTTAATAATGAGGCATTTAATGATCTTATGTCTATTCTTTTGATTTTGGAAAATTAAACTATTTTGGAATTCTCAGCTCTCATTTTTTAGTTTATACTGGGCAAGGGCTGCGAGACAGTTTAGGAAAATACAACTTGTGGCTTTAAATTATTTAAATCACACTTGTCTATCGATAATTTGGCGGCTTTCGTTGATATCGGTTATATATCGAGTTTGATGGCCGCCTGGTCATACCGTCAGGACTGCATATTTAGCTATTTTGGAGCCAGGTCTCTGCACTTTTGGGATTATAAACTGATTTCTTTTAAGACATGTATATTTTTTTATTTTATTTTACTTTATATCTTTCGGGATTAAATAAAAACTTAAATACTCTGCATCAACCGAAAAAATTTAATTTTCATTTTAATATCTTACACTTATGTTAAGATACACATTTTGTATTTTGTGTGTATACTTTTGACACTAGATTCTAAGGCAAAACCATATTAATAAGAAACATAAATTGATCACAATATTAAAGTTTAGAGCTTTGAGCCATTTAGCTTTTTTCCACATCGAAAATAGCCGCATTTGGAAAGCCGAGTTGGCAGCACTATTAGGCGTTTGTTGTGAAATATACCTGATTTACGTTTGCCATTTTCCGGTGGCCATGGACGAATCCTCGCGACAACACATGGAGGACTGCTTCCTGCGCAGCCCCAGCGACATCCGCACCACGTGAGTACGCCCTGGTTGACCCGACGATGACCACATCCGACTGACATTCCAAATCCCCCTCCAAATCGCCAAAAGCAACGTGCCCGCGTTGCCGAAATCGCAGGCGGCGGACAACAAGTCGAGGAAAACGGAGCTCCATGTCCTCCGGCTGAACGACGAGTCCCGCCAAATGACCATGGACACGCTGCGCCAGATCCACGGGCCCGACTTCCAGCTGGACGACATCAGCAAGTACAAGGATCGCGGACGCGGCGGCCACGGCGTGAAGCACTCATATTGGCAGGATCGCGGCACCCTGGTGGTCCAGAGTATGCAGGGCGTGAGCTCCACGCGTGGCAACGACAGCGACGGTGATCGCCTGCGCCGCTATGCCTTGGCCAAGCTGGAGAACTACGGCTTCCAGGCCGTCCACTGTCTGGAGGCCTATGAGCACTGCTCCGGCGACACGGAGGCCGCCCTGCTGTTGCTCTACCGCCGCTACATGAGGATTCCCGAGCAGGAGAAGCTGCCCCTCGAGCCGCCCAGCGAGCAGGAACTGCTGGACATGCGCGCCGACGAAAAGGAGGCCCTGGAGTCCATCTACGACCAGGCGTACGAGGAGCGCGAGGCGAATCGAGTGTGGAACCTCAAGTTCCGCATCGACCACCTGCTGGCCCACAGTCCCTCGGAGGTGCGGAAGGCGAGGGAGGCGGTCCTGGCCGCCGCTGCTGCCGCTGCCCAGGCGGCGCTCGACAAGAAGAAGAAGGCGCCGCAGCGGTGTCGCAACTTTGACCGCGACGGCACCTGCAAGTACGGCCCCAAGTGTCGGTTCGCCCACCTGCCGCCGCAGCTCACGGAAACGGACATTGCCAAGAAGGGTGAGCCACTATATTTAGTTCCCTTTTCGGGGTGCTAATGAAGTCTCCCATCTTTCAGACAGCGTTGACGAGAACGACAACGAGCTGTGGTTCCATGTGGAGGTTCGCTTCCCGCCCGGCAGTCGCTATCCCTACGAGGCACCCTTTGTCTACTTGAAAACCACCTGCCACGACATCCCGCACGAGTTGCGCCTCCGCTACGCCCGCCACCTGTACAGAGAAGCCAGAGAGATCTGCCGTGATGGCATTCCGTGTGTCTACAGCATCTGCGATCTGCTGCAGTCCAATGAACAGCTGGCGGGTCGTCTGGACACGTCGGCCTTTCCGTCGCCCAAGCGCTCAATATTCCACGACGAGCCGGAGGGCGGTGGAGCGGATCCGGATGGTGAGCGTCAGCTGGCGCCGAGGCCCACGCATTACGCCCGCGGGCAAACGTCGCGTAATGAAGGAGGCCATCAGCGGAATGCGGAGGCGCAGGCCCGGGAGAACCGTCGCCTGCTGCAGCAGTTCGTGGAGCGGCGGAAGGAGGAGCGCTACCAAAAGGTCATCGATGGCCGGAAACAGCTGCCGGCGTTCGCCGAAATCGAACGCATCCTGGCGCTCATCGAAAGCTCGCCCGTGGTGGTCATTTCTGGTGAAACGGGTTGCGGAAAGAGTACCCAAGTGCCGCAGTTCATCCTAGACAACTGGTTCTTCCGCGCACTCCAACTGCCGGCGAAGGAGAACTTGCCCCACGTGGAGATCATCTGCACGCAACCACGACGTCTCTCGGCCATCGGAGTGGCGGAGCGAGTGGCTGCCGAGCGTCTGGATCGCATTGGCCAGCTGGTGGGCTACCAGATACGGCTGGAGAACAAGGTGTCGCAGAGCACACGCCTCAGCTTCTGCACCACGGGCATCCTGTTGCGCCGACTGGCCTCCGATCCGCTGCTGGAGAGCGTCACCCATGTGATAGTGGACGAAGTGCATGAGCGTTCCGAGGAGTCCGACTTCTTGCTGCTCATCCTGAAGAACTTGCTGCGAGAACGCAAGAATCTTAAAGTTATCCTCATGTCGGCCACTCTGAATGCCACCCTATTTTCGGAATACTTTGGCGGAGCTCCCGTCCTGGATATTCCTGGTCGCACCTTCCCCGTCCAGCAGCTCTTCCTGGAGGATATTCTGGAGATGAGCGATTTTGTCATGGAGTACGACACCAAATACTGCCGTAAGCTGAAGAAACAGGAGCAGGATGTACTAGAGCGGGAGCTGGAGTATGCCGATGTCCAAGCTTCGGGTCAGGCGCCGGGCAAGAAGATCAAGGATGAGAAACTAACGCTGGCCGAGACCTATCAGCGATATGCGGGTAAGTGGCTGCAAGGAGCGATGGAATACCAACACCTAATGATTTTCTTCTGATATCCCCTTTCAGACTACAGCAAGCCCACGTGCAAGAGTATTTACCTGATGGAGCCGATGACCATCAACCCGGAACTGATCGAATCCGTGCTTAAATACATCGTTGAAGGCTCCCACGAATGGCCACGCGAGGGAACCATCCTCATCTTTCTGCCCGGCTTCGGGGAGATCCAAACCGTGCACGATTCCCTGCTTGACCATGCCCTCTTCTCGCCACGTGCCGGCAAGTTTATCCTGGTTCCCCTGCACTCCGCCCTTTCTGGCGAGGATCAGGCGCTGGTCTTCAAGAAAGCACCGCCCGGCAAAAGAAAGATCGTGCTAAGCACAAACATCGCCGAGACCTCGGTGACCATCGACGACTGTGTGTTCGTGGTGGACTGCGGCCTGATGAAGGAGAAGTGCTTCGACTCGAACCGCAACATGGAGTCGCTGGACCTGGTCTGGGTCTCCCGTGCCAATGCCAAGCAGCGCAAGGGTCGTGCCGGTCGTGTGATGCCGGGAGTGTGCATTCACCTGTACACCAGCCACCGCTACCACCAGCACATCCTGGCCCAGCCGGTGCCGGAGATACAGCGTGTGCCGCTCGAGCAGATTGTGCTGCGCATTAAGACCTTACAGACGTTCGCCTCGCGCAACACGCTCTCGGTTCTCCTCGAGACCCTGGAGGCGCCCACGGAGGACAGTGTTCTGGGTGCCCTGACACGTTTGAGGGATGTGGGTGCTCTCGATGCGGAGGATCAGTTGACGCCGCTGGGTCATCATCTCGCCGCCCTGCCCGTGGACGTGCGCATTGGCAAGCTGATGCTGTATGGGGCGATCTTCCAGTGCCTGGACAGCGTCCTGACCATCGCCGCCTGCCTGAGCAACAAGTCGCCGTTCGTGAGTCCGCTTAGCAAGCGCACTGAGGCGGACAAGTGCAAACGCCAGTTCGCCCTGGGCAACAGCGATCACCTCACCGTGCTGAATGCGTACAGGGTGAGTTATCCATCCCTAGCCAAAATAAAGCCACAATTATATTATTTTGTCCCAAAGAAATGGCTGGATGTGGCGCGTAGGGGAAACTATGCAGCCAGCAGGAACTATGCCAGTGAACACTTTCTGTCGCTGAACACGCTCGAGACGATAGCCGACCTCAAGTACCAGTACCTGGAGCTACTCGTTTCCATCGGCTTTGTGCCCATCAATGTGCCGCGAAGACGCAAGAATGCCGCCGATAATATTCTGACACTAACAGGTATGAATATCGTAGGATAACAAGAATATAGAGTTCCCTCCTTGTTCTTTGAAACCTAGAAATAATACGAATTTCATTTTCCCGCAGGTGTGGAGCAGAATCACAACGGCGATAACAACAGGCTACTCACCTCGCTCCTCTGCGCCGCCCTCTACCCGAATATCGTAAAGATAATGACGCCGGAGCGCGTCTACGTCCAGACGGCTGGCGGTGCTGTGCCACGCGAGCCGAGCCACCAGGACCTGCGCTTCAAGACGCGCGGCGATGGCTATGTGAAGATCCACCCGTCGTCCGTCAACTCGCATGTGGCCGTCTTCCAGGCGCCCTTCCTTGTCTACCAAGAGAAGGTGCGCACCAGCGCCATCTACATCAGGGACTGCTCAATGCTGCCACTCATCGCAATGGTCCTCTTCGCCGGCAGCGACTTCAAGGTGGAGCTGCACGACGGCGACTTTCTCTTCCTGCTGGAAAGCGGCTGGATCATCCTGAAGGCCCACGACCTCGAGACAGCCGAAATGGTGCAGTGCCTGCGGGCGGAGATGATCAAGCTGCTGGAGGAGAAGATTCGCGACCCGTGCCTTAACCTGTTGCACCACAAGAACGGCTGCCGTATGATCGGCAACATCGTTCACCTGATCAGTAAAAATAGCTGAAATGCTCAATTCCCAACTACCCAAATCGTTTGTACATTTTGTGTAATAGCTGTTGTAGCCGATATTTAAAATGCCTGTAATATACATACGCCAAACGAGACCAATAACGAGCAACCGAATCGATGGCTTTAAACCACGCTCCATAGGACTTATTTAATGGGAAATAGAGGATGGATTCTTCAATAGGATTCCCATCATTGAATCATCTAGCAAAGTAATTACAATAGCAGACTACCTTTTTTTTTCGTCTAGTTAAAAAGCCCATCATTGTAATAGGTAAATTTTATTTTTATGTACCGCTAATACTGTTTTGTCAAGTTTAATAAACGATCATTATTTATATCATGCCTGTTAAAGCCTTGATTCCATGCGTTATTAATTTGGGTCTCGCATGTAGAATTGATTGATTGATTGAATTACAAAGATAAATATCAGAATTATGACTAATATTAATTAATTTAATATAGTATTATGTAATTAACAATTTAAAAAAAAGTTATATTTTCTATTACATGCAAATGTATTTACAGAAAATTAATTTCTGTTGGCCAAGGACTTGGGCAAGATTATTTCCTTTAGATCATCTGAGTGCCTCGAAGAAATTTCCCCACATCATCCATCAATCGACCCGTTGATTGATTAAACCAACCGGAAGGGCGCCTAAATCATCACCAAATGTCAACCGCGAATCGATCATTAACGTTGGGTTGTCCACGATCCACGATCCAGCCGGCGGCATCCAAGAAACTTTTAGAGGCCCGAGGGCCTGGTGTCCCATCAATTACAATTCGTTTGCATTTATTTAAATACACTCGGATTTGTGGCGGCCACTTTGCGATGACAGGCGAAAGACCGGGCGGTTCCGTCGATACATCAAAGCTGACTAGCACTCGTACTTGCAGCGTAATTAATTAATTATGCTTATCGGCATTGGCTAATGCACCTATGAATCAGTTGCCAATTTAAATAGGGGTCCGCCACTCCGAATATTCGGGGCCTTGAGCGGTTTCTCTCTTTCGCTTTGGCCCACTCTGGATCTCTGTAACGAAAACTCGCACTTCTCGCAGAAGCTTATCTTTCCAATTAAAGGCGCCGTTGATCGAGTACAAATGGGATATATTTTAGCACCTCGTTGAGTCGTATTTGCCCGCTCTGATTTGAGGAGCAAACCCAGCTGTTGGGGGGTTCCCTCCCATCGCAGGGGAGGGGGGCAGATGGTCAAATACGATCAATGACGTGGGAAACACAAGCAGTCCCCCAATATTAAATTTATATTTTACCGGAAATTTGTGTGAAGCACACTTGCAAAAAAGCACAAAATCAAAAAGGCTATTTCTAAATATAATCTAGATTCAAAATTTAAAAAATTTGGAGCTTCAGTTATATTATGATTTCTAGATATTATGATTTCCTAGATATTAAAGGTCAATATTTCTTCGGAATAATAAATAAAATAGAAAATAAATATAAATATTAAATGATATAAAATTTAAAAATTAATATAATGAACCAAGTTATCATTTATTTAAAAAAAAAAAATCACATCATATATAGAACAGGCAACAACATATGCTTAATTTTCTTAGAAAGTATTTGTCAGTGTATGTACATACCTACCAACGCATAAAATAAAATCCTAGGAGTCATGGTCAGCACTGCTCCACTTTTTGCTCTGAAAACTATAGATCTCCGATGATCGTGAGTTGTGCTTTTTACGATCGCTAGGCTAAGCTGCGTCGGCGCACGGTGGGCAAAATGGCCTATCTGCTATAGGAAAATATACCTCTAAAAATATTCATATATTATAAAAGTTGGCATTGATACATGCGCCGCATATTGAGTTCTTCATCTTACTGATTAATACATAAAAAATTGGTAAAAATTAATAGGACTTAATCTAAAATTGTCAGAATTTGACATTTTCAAATTGTTTTTCGTCCAGTGTTCGGCTTTCAGTCGACAGTTGAGAAGATTCGCTTACTCCTATCCAGTGTAAAGCACTTGTTATCAATACTATCATTGTCCCCGTCGATCCGATGCCCCGGGCTACGGCTATCTCCATCTCTCCGTGCTCTCTCTTGAGCTTTCTCCGCTCTTCCGCAGCCGCAGTCGCCAAATCCAAATCGATCAGCGGAGAATTCAAAATATGGAGCGTGAGCAAAAAGCAGGGCGATAACTCAACTCTGATCGTCAAGTGTCAGCGGTCTGAGTTGCACTTAAACGGCTCACGGCGCTCACCTCTCGAGAATCCGATTCGATTCGATTCGGTTCCGTCGTCCGTTTGCTGGTATTCCACATGCACAGTGGGCCTCGAGGTCCTTTCTGGACTTTCTGAACAGAAAAGAAAAAATATGTTGTAGAATATTAAATATTGTCTTTACATTTATCAATTCTAAACTTTGGAATTCATGCAGAAACATCTAGATCATCGAAATCTAAGCAGAAATTTATTGGTATTACCCAATGATAAATAAATAATCACAATTTCTTAGATCATAATATTTTGAAAATAATTATAAAGGTTACGTTTTCAACTAATTAGCAAATGGGCCTGAACAGAAGGAAAAACGGCGTATCTGATCATACCTATAAGTACCTAAAATTCAAATTTCCTTCTCCAATCAATCCCCTGTCGATACAGGGGTTCGCCATATTGACATTGGCATTGCCAGTGGATACCTTTCATTATGACAGGATCAGTTGGTGTAAGCTCCCAAGATCAAGGTGGGATGATGGTGGGTAAGGTGCTACCATGTGGCTCAGTGGGTGGGTGTGGAGCGGCCATTGCGGTGGCTCGTCTGCCGTTTGACGATTTGAGTTTGCGCTCGGCTAGTGCCCGTCGTAAAGCACTAAAATCCGTAGACAAATTATTTACGTTGGTTGCGATTGTGGTCGCTTCGGTTGTTTTCTTTTTTCTTTTTTTTTTTTGACAACGCACGTTTAGGTGTGTTTTCTGGGCTTGACGGTTGGTCGGTGGGCGTGGCAGTGGCGCCGGGGGCTACGTTTTGTGCGCCCACTCTGGGTTGGGAGTCTGGCCCCATGTTTCGTACATATTTTCCAAAAAGGTCGGTGGCCATGCTGACGATCAAAACAGAGCACACAGTGGGTTGAGATAAGTGATGCTCGCTCAGAATAATACAACTCCGATAAGGTTTTAGGTGTCTGTGATCTATACATCTCCCAATATGGTAAAACTTCGATTTATAACGTTTTCGAACTGTCAAAAAGGAGTACAGTACTTTTTTATTTGCACAATAATAATTGTAAAGATTAATTCCAGCGATATTTCCCTATTTTCCGTTTGGTAGAACCTTTCAAAAAAAGTTTCAAGCAAATGTATATATAATTCTTCTGAATTATACAGTTTGGAACTTCTCCAATCAATTTATTGGCAATTAAGATTACTGTAACAAGAAATACCCAATGAGTCCAACTTTTTTTCTGAAGATATTATTAGTTTGGGTTGTATAAAATCGATGTTTTGACGTAAACTAAATGAGCATGTCACGGCTACATTTTATAGTTCATAGGAAACATTTATGAAATGCTATTATCATCACATTTAATTATGGTTTTTTTTTACTTAAATACTTAGTGATTCATAAACTCTCTGTTTAGCTCTGCAGAATTCATTTATTCTGAAGGACATATTTAAGGAGATCTTTTTTTAAAGATCTTGAGAACTCAATTAGTTTCGGTACTGGGCTATATTTGTTCCACTGTGCTGGCCCGTGTTCCGTTGGTTACTACACAGTATCTCTTTTTTGCGACGATCGGTTACGGTGGGAGGGCTTGTTACTGGTGGGGGGTGGGTGGTGGTTGGTTTGGGGGCGTTTAGTGCTGGCGAATTTCATAGTTGCCGTTTGTCGATCGGCGTTTCGACTTGATTTAGTTTAGTTCGGTTTAGTTAGTGCAGGGATGGGGGTGGGGCTCCCCAACCCGCCACCCGCACACTCTAAAAAAAAAACAAAAGCAACATTCACACATTTCTTGAGTGACTTCGGCCTGTCTTATTTTTTGGAGCTCGCGAAGAGCTCAAAGTGAGTGAGCACTGGACTAGAGATCACACATACGTATCGCACACATTGTACTTTAATACAAACACACGAATAAACACACCGATCGGCAGTTAAAGGAGGTGGGACAATTACTTAATGCCGCGCTCGTTTGCCGTGCGGTTCTGAGCTTTTCCGCTCTGATTTCTTGAGTGCCGCACTCGGAGATTTCGTTTTGCCTTCTTGTTTTGCTAAAATGCACTGTTATTCGCTTGGTGTCGTAACGGTCTCTCTCACTCGTTCTCTCCACCTGGTTTAACGTTATTCCTTTGAGGCGGGAAAACGCTAGGGAGACTCAAGCTCGGCTGGAAACTGAAAACAGAAAACTGGAAGCTGGAAATTGCCGAAATCGACGGAAGGCAAAAAAGAAACAGAAACAAAAATAGCGGTTAGCTGGCAGCGACGTCGGCCGCGACGCCGACGCCGGCAGAGACTGGAAACAGACGTGAGCTTGGAGCAGCGTTCCATTTAAATCAGAACGGTTACGGGAATCGAGAAGCGACGGAGCAACGTCACCGCCGCCGATCGTCACCGTTAACAAAAAGTGTCAACCGACCGCTGGCAGCGCTTCAATTCAGCGTGCGCTGCTTAACGGTAACGGTCCTGCGACGCGATCGCTCAGTCCTCCCTTCCAGTGTTTCGCGATCTTCCTTCCATCCCCATCCGCAGAAAAAATCGAGAGACGCAAGGATAGGAGTAAACTAACGGTTCTGCCGAGTGCATCTTTTTTTTCATCAATTTTTAATCGTGGGTATCCTGAAAGTGAAAAACAAAAAAAAACCAAGGAGTATCGGAACAGTGGAACGAAACGAGTTCAATGTGGAAGGATTTCGGTGGTGTTCCAAAAACAGTGCATTTGTAAACAACATGCATTATCGCCATCCCCTCTGATTTTCGATTTTCGATCCCCGATCCGTGTTGTTGTCATTATTTTTGGTGTTGTTCTCGTGGTCACCTCACCTTGCACGCCGTTATCTGAGTGGGCCACGAAGAAAGTAAGAGGGCGATCAGGCAGACAGTCACTTAATTGCTCGACCGGAATCGGGAAGATTACTTATGGCACAGGTTAGAGTTCTTCTGGGCCCAATCTGATCGATCGGATTCGCATGTGCGCTCCACTTTAGACCGCGCGTCTACATGTCAGAGTACACTGGGCGAAAGGTCGACCTTCCAAGGGGAAAATAACAAAAATGATCTCGAAAACGAAAACGACCTTGCGAAATTAGTCTTTCAAACTTTTAATAAATTGCACAATTAAAGATGGAAAAGAAAATTTTTTTCAAATACAACGCTTAAAAACATAGTTTTTATAAGCCTAGAACTAACTTTAAATCTCAAATGGTAATGAAACGAAAATGTCCCAACAAAAATGAGAACTAGGTTTTATTTGAAAAATTTGCAACATTTAATTATTTGTATTACCATGTAATTCCTTCCTAGTAATATAAAAATAAATATCGATATTTACAGGCTATAATATTCAGTGCTAAATTTTAATTTCCATAAAATAAATCATTTTTATAAAATGTTTTACAAGGATACATAAGCTAATCTGATTTTGCGAAATGTAACTGTAGATGACAATATCAAGTGGGATTTTTTTCGAGTGTTTATTTATAATCCCGTGAATCAATCTGTGCCGCACCTCTGTACGGTATCTGTAGCATGAATGCTTTAATTAGCGAAATTGTTTCACGGTGCAAAAGTGTTTGCTTAACTGTTGTTACCATATGCAAAAAAGTTCACTTACGCAGGGAACCGAATGTACCGTTAGCCAGAGCTAAAAGTAACGGCAACCCGTTATCTGTTATCGATCAGTCGATTGGCAGAGGGCTCAAGAAGTCTTGCGATTGCGCTGAGCCCACGGGCCAAATTCATCCATCATGGGGCATTTGGTTATAAGCAAATATGGCCCAACTCCAGATCCCCTTGGTTCGTCAATCAGTTAAGGGGTAGCGCTCAGTTAATGGGTGGTGGATATTGCCCAATCATCAATACATGTGACAGACCGACTTACAGTCCAACTTCCATAGGAAATCCAAGGAAGCAAAGGAACGCAATTAACAACTATACCATCTATCGTAGAAAGGAAAATATTTTAATATATTTCTTAAAACATTTCTCAAATGATTTCCCTCGAGAAAGGATTTAACTTTAATTAGCTTAGGATCGTATGGTACCTTAGATGTTTGACTGTCGTTATTAATTGCCGTGTATAGCCGTGGGCTCTGACGAAGTCTTATCACAAGAAGGAAAACCAGAAGCAGCAACTAAGGCACAAGACGATGACGAGACTGACGGAGGAAACGAGACATTGATAGATCGCAATTCAATTAATCATCTTGCCGCCCCGGCTTGTAAAACAATGTCATCATTAGCACCCAATAGGCTCATCAGCGAACCGTAGGCCCGCCTGGTATTTCCACCCAGATTTTTCAGACTCCGGCCACAATGCCAGCGATTCTTGTTCCTTTTTACCCCCCAACTCCCCGAGATTTTCTCGTTTGCTTTCCGAGGAATGAATAAAAAAAATGAAATGCACGGCTTTTGACGCTTGACGACTTTTGCGATTATTTACTAAACGTGTTCATTTTGCAGTTGCTGCTATTTATTATTGATTATACGACTATTTAGCGTCGGTATATGTAAATATTTTGTTATTTATTAATTTTGTTCCACATAATATACGACTGTAGTCCGTACAAACATATCTACATGCAAGAGTCGAGGTTTCCCCCCAATTTCCCGATTCTGCACGTAACACGGGCTCTGAGGTCAGCTCTCTGGGGATGCACGTGAGGGTCAGCTGATCAACGGATCAACGTGCCGTCGATCATATAGGGCGATACAGCGATCCTTCGACGATTTCGCCGAAAATGCCCCAAATCACCATGAACTGGAGTCTGTGGGCTATCAATTAGTAAGCGCCTTTATTGCCATATTAAATGTTCTGTTGTCTACTCCACTTGACGTCAAACATTGACTTAATTCATTTACATGATCATCGAATGTTTATCAGTTGTTATTGTCATTTGTGATTTGGGTTCGACTTGGGTTCGGCTTGATAAAGAGTGGGTCCATTTTATGGGTTTACTATGGGCTAGGGTGTGGGAGTGGGTGATCGCGATATTTCCACTGGTCTGTTAAAAGAACCTTGTTGGAGGTCTTACGATTATTTCCTTATCCTATGCTATTTATTTTGCATTCCCGAGAATATCCTTATTTTTAAAGTTAAAGAGAACTTCCCAATTGACGATCCTTAATTACTGTTGTCGCCAGCATTATGGCCCGATTACCAGTAATTTCCGCAAAACTTATTGGCAGAATTTTCCACTCGAAAAGAATTCCGGGGGGCAAGCCCAAAAAAAGCGTTAAAAAGATCGTTTGGCAACACACAGCGTCATCGAAATGTTTGTTCGGAATAAATAAATACATAAAAAAGGAAACACAATAAATGAAAAGACTTCCATTGAACGGCGTCATCGCCAGGCAGTCAGTGCTCGAAGAACGCGCCCAATAGACGATTTTATTTTTTATTGTTAACAAATTATTGTAGTCGCCGTTGTTGTTGTTGCTTTAGTTGCCATAGCTCATAGGGGCTACAGCCCTCATGAACCGAAGCAAAAACAAGACTACTCCATAGATAATTTAATAGAAATTATACAGTAAGAACGATAATAATAATTAAAACTGTTGCAGAACAAAGCTGCGAGCTGGAGAATCGTTATCAGCGATCACTTGACTTGAACAACGGGAATAAACAATTCGAATTGTCCCACTGTAATCAAGCGTGTAATGAGAAGACTTTACCAATACAAGGCGATAGGGAATCGGCGTTGAAAATAGAAAATAGAAGCCACGGAGGTTCCAAACTGCAGAGAACTGCGGTTCGAGATTAGGCGATTCACGTGAATCGGCGGGGGATTCCACGGTTCCGCAATTCCCCGCGAATCTACGCGCGTAAAGTCCACACGAACTACCCCAACATGAACTCATTAGGGCGAACACGCAGCCATCTTTATCTTTATGATATTGTAAGAACCACAAATCTGCACCACCGATGATTTGAGCGCCCCTAAACGTTTATCTTTATGATATTGTAAGAACTTTCCCCATCAATTGGCAATTAGCAACCGATCGGTTGCCTGACTAATGCTCTCCACCATGGTATATCTTTATGATATTATAAGAACCTGAGCCATCGGACATGAATAGAACCAACGAGCTGATATGTCAAGTACTTTCATCATAGACCTTAAGTGTTACCGTTGCCAGATAGAGATAGAGAGAGAGACCTCCTTCGGCGGGGAGTTGGATGACTAAAACTCCGCACCGTTTATCTTTATGGTGTCCGTGTCCGTGCTTCAAGAACTCTAATCATTTGCTAATGACTAAAGCTCCCGCCAAACGTTTGACACCTGATCCGAGTTTTGTTTTTGGAACTCGGGTTTGTCAACTCTTATTTTTGTTTTGAATTCGCGATCGCTAATTGGCCGCCAAGTGCGGTACATTGCGAGTTGTCGGTTGACACCCACAGCAGCCCCCGTAACCCTGGCCCCCCGATCCCCAGACATTCGCACACACTACATTTTGTAGATAAGAGTCCCATAACTTGGACTGCTGGGAGGGCAACGTCTGCGACGGTCGCTAATCGTTAGCGGACTACTTTGCACCGCGAGAAATCGTGGAAAATTAGCAGTATTGCCCTGGTCCGCCAAGCGATATGATTAGAAGTGTCAATAGGTGTAAGCCGGGGCGATGACGTCGTCTCCAGTTGCGCTGGCAACTCCTGAGCGATCCCACGATGACGATGGTCGGCGAAGGAGACCACTTTTGATAGGGGTGCGCGTGCTTTTTTCAAAGGAATTCGGCTTGAGAATGGATCAACTTCACCGAAAGAGGGGGTACTGTACCTTGTACAGTTTTCGGGTTTGAATAGAGATCATCCAAGTTTTAGATGAGGTATTCAAATTGCTTTAAGAAGATTACCCTTTAAATTCACAAGTATTGAGTAGTCGATCTTTCACTCAGGTAATACCACCATAAAACGCATAAGACCCGCAACTTTGGGCGGAGGGCATGGAACCGTATAGTCCGGTATCTGCTCTCTCCTATCGTACACATATAGACAACAACTAGAGCGACTGGCCAGCACTTGAGCAATCGCAATCAAGCTTCGATTAGCGGCGATACAACCATAAATAACGACAGACAACAAGAGCGAAGCGATCCCACCGAAACCCCAAAACACTGATCCACTGATTTCGATTCCAATTCCGATTCTGATTTCGATTCCCTAACCTGGGCCACACTAGCCGTCACTCTGGAAACTTTAGCTACTCTCGCTGTCCTTTCAGGTAGTGCGACACCCCGTCGAGCATGTCGCCGAATCGATGGATCCTGCTGCTCATCTTCTACATATCCTACCTGATGTTCGGGGCGGCAATCTATTATCACATCGAGCACGGCGAGGAGAAGCTGGCGCGCGCCGCCGAGTGGAAGGAGCAAGTTGATATCAACGGTGGGTGAGCTTCCAAAGAAACCATCAAAATCCCCATACTCGATAGTCATAAGTAGCCGCGTGATCCGGATCGATCCACGACGATCCATGAGCATGTGATCCCGCCACCAACTAAATGGTCGCCCACGACTTCGATAGAAAGTCTAGACCCATGTCGGATCGGTTGAAACGTTGGCACCCACTTGTTGAGGTTTCTCGACTCGTGGCTCGTGAAGTCTAGCTCAAGATTTTTGAATGGAACTTTTTGGGGTAAGGCGGAGCCATCTTTAGGTCCCAAGAGTTTTAGAAAAAGAAACCCCTACGGGGAATATTGGACAAGTTTTCATCAATGGAATCGGTTTCCCCAAAATGGGATCTCTAGATCAAAAAGATTATGGAAGTCTATACAATTTTGGAAATCGGATACTTAAACAACAGATGATCTTTTTGTTTAGAAATAGAATACATTATATTGGGCATTAAACTAAAGTAAGTAAGTTTGAGCAACCAATCTCGTAGGGTTGAAGATATCCCTCTTAAAGTATACATATGTAAAGTGCTATCCCAATGATATCTGGTTTTATTTTTTTTGGCCAAACGTGCGTAAATGTAGGAGGAAAGTGTGAGGTTTACGACTCAACAAGTCTGCCTTATAGACAACGCGACCTCTATATTCGGATTCGGACACATGTCTAGATATGTATATATCGGGGTGTGAGAGCGATTATATCTACGCTAAATCGAGCCGCAGTCTCGGATGTATTTATTTTAATGCCTCTTCAATTGCAATAAATCCGGATTTAAATAGCACATAAAATGTGCTAATTGTGCAAATAAATAACCCATAAACGCTCTAATTAGTAACCATCGACCCAAGACGTGTGTGGATCGTAACGGATTGAATCAGCGGCTTACATACCTGATACACGATCACCGATCGACCTAAAAGCCCCACAATGGAGCGTAGGTCACTCTGCATGAGTGTAACGCACTGTCAAGGGTTCGAAAAGCAATCGAGCATATCGGAGGATACAAGTTAGGCCCCTCTGAGTCCCCAACTAATTCCCCGGAATCCGCAATTGGACTCGGCCCTTGTCATGCCAATATCTGTATGCATATGTAAGCAGGCCAAGCCACTGGACAAAGTCACCTTAATCACTCCCGACTTTGGGCAAAGCGAAACAACAGCACTCCAGTTGGTTAAAAGTTGGACAATCGCCAATGACCACAGCCGAATGCCGATGACTTTCAAGTGTCCACACAAACACGGTGAGATTAAGTTTGAGCTATTGACACCTGATAAGGTGACCAGGCCAAGGGATCTCCCACGAAAATTGCCAAGAAGGTGATTGATCAGTGGTTTGGAATGCACGGATTATTCATTCAGAGTTTAGCTTGGAACTTAATTCCTTATCTTTTTAGGAACATAGTATATCTATAGTATCTTTCCGCTTATAATACCACCAAACTTTGGCGAAAAAATGCATTGAGTCTCATGATATAATCGTTTAATTCAAAGTGATTGAAAACTTAAGCGATTTAAAGTTTAAGTTATGAGGCATTCATGTTTGCAAAGACTTGCCAAAATTATAATTTAAATAGTATATGAGTAAGCACTAGAACAGGATGTGAGAATTAGGGAATTTGAAATTATTAATTAGAGGGTTTCGTATGTGTTATTTTTAGCTGTTCAAGTATTTAAAAATAGTTACCATATAAAGTAAATTTTCGCCATTTTCAACTGAGATCGTATCGAAGGGACCAAGGTTCCGAGCGATCCTCGAGACGGCATGCATCGCTGACCTCGACCTCAGATGGCTTGATTATGCACTGCCTGATGACTGACAGCCTCGCTGTCAGCTTTAATTAAATTAATTTATCAATTTGTTTGCCACAAACTTTTCCGGGCCGCACTCAATCACCGAGATAATCAGAGTCGAGAGTCGAGAGGACTTGCAAGAATTCGAGATAATGATCGACTTCTATGAACAAATTGCCGGCAATCAAGATCCCCAGTGGACCAACAAAGGCGATTAAATTGTGACCGCTTGTGCCCGTCGCTCAGTGGTCCCACTATATGGCGGATATATAGTTGGACCTCACCACACTGTTGATGTTGATGGCTGTAGCTGTTAATCTCTGAATTGCCCCCAATTGCGTCCCGCTGTGATCTGAACGATCAGAGATGTCAGAGATGCGATGACACCACTGCAAGTCCCTTTGTTGGTGGACTCCGGACGCATTTATTGAATTATGCAATTCGTTAAAAGATTACCGGGTGGGTACATTTGGCATGGCATTTGCACAAGGCTCAGGGTTTATTGAATGATTGCAGCCGCAGTCGAACAATCTGCCGACTGGGCTTCTCGACTCGAGTCTGATGAACTTGGCCATAAAGGTTAGACAGCCGATCATGAAAATCTCAACCGGTGGAACGACCAAGTGTTTTTGCACTCGTTGTGATAGTGGTTCTCTAGTGGTTCGGGAGAGCATTCGAATTCGATCTGGTTATCAATCAGATTGATGGATTAATCAATTAGTGTAATAGCTGTTCAATAGAATAGTCATTCAATAATAAAGTCATTCAAAAGATCGAAAATAAATGATAGATTACAACCAAACTTGATAATCCCTAGTTATATTTAGAGTGCGCTATCATTTTTTGATTCAGCTATATAACAGCTGTTAGACAAGAACTACTCTAAGATTCCTTAATAGTGGTTCTAAAAATCCAACTAGGGCATTTAACGATGGATATGGTATAATAGTTTCCTAAATCCCTGTAGATTTTTCAGAAATTTTACAAACTACGTGATACTTGATCCGTTTTACGTGCAATCGTTTGGAAATCTCAAATCATTCAATCAATTGCGTAAACTTCCCGTCATTTAATTTATTCCCAGAAGTCAAATCTGATCAAAAAAGCTCTACATTACTGACCTACAGCAAGATATGCCAAAGCTCTCTCGCCGGCCACGATCCCAATTAATTTCCTTGATAAATATCTTTGCATTGAGACCGACGGGGATCGTTCATCCAGCGCATTTCAATTAACCAGAGCAATATCGTCCGGGTCAGGTCATGATCGTGGTGATTGCCTATTGAGATTGCTGCACGGAGAAAAAATCAATTTGTACTTTTTCAAATTTAATCAGTTCTGCAAATCTTATACAAAAGCGTGCCTTGTATGTATGTATACATATGTACCTAAAACGAAGTGGAATTGAAGGACCGATTGATAAGTCAAAGTAAATAGTTGGTATGATTCTATACGGAAGAGGTCTGTATGTTGGGACAGTCGTTTTTCTCAGAACTTGTCCACTAAAAAAGAATGATTTATTTTTTTGTAGTGATTTTTAGTGGTTCTTTTTTCACTTTTACCAAAATTCTATAAAAAATTATTAACGTGCTTAAATTAAATTGGTAAAAGGTTCAAAACATAAGCCATTAATCTCCCAACAATATTCCTAGAAATAAGGGAAAATGTGGGTCGTACAAAGAGCCTTTTAGTTTGAAGTGTAATTTGGTTTAAGTACTTCAGAAAATGACGGAAAACCAGTTAATACTAACTTAAACTGATTAGATTAACAAATTACTTTATATAAAAAAAAAAAATTTTTTTTAAATTTCAAAACTTTAAAAAATTGCAAAGGGGAATAAATTCCATTTTAAAGAAATTTCAAATCTCTTGAGCAGCACCACCGAAAAAATCGCATCACTGTAATCGGATTAACGACCAGTCCGAGTGGCAATTGTTTTAGTGCAAAATATAGCACGCTGGGGGAAATCAGGGGTTAGCCAGTGACGATCAGTGGATCTCGGAAAACGTAACGGCTTTCTATTATGCCCATTGTTTGGAAAGCGGAAGGTTAGCAACCGGTCGCACATTTGCATCCGGATCGGATTCGGTTGGACACGTGAACCACAACGGGGGGGAAATTAAAATTGATTTGATTTCACGCTCGATCGGGCACGAAAAATCACTCTTCTGATCCTCTCCCTTGACTTTTTGCCACAGAATATCTACTGGATGAGCTGGCCGACAAGAACCGGACCACCCAGAACGAGATTCTCGAGCGGATCTCGGACTATTGCGGCAAGCCGGTGACCTTGCCCACGCAAAATGATACGCCCTACACGTGGACCTTCTACCACGCCTTCTTCTTCGCCTTCACCGTCTGCTCAACGGTGGGCTATGGCAACATATCGCCGACCACCTTCGCCGGACGGATGATAATGATAGCGTACTCGGTGATTGGTATCCCCGTCAACGGAATCCTATTTGCCGGGCTGGGTGAATACTTTGGTCGCACGGTGAGTGAATGTAATTAACTTGGAAAGAAACCTAATAATATATGAATGTTATACCCCGCCAGTTTGAAGCGATCTACAGGCGATACAAAAAGTACAAGATGTCCGCGGACATGCACTATGTTCCGCCGCAACTGGGATTAATCACCACGGTGGTGATCGCCCTGATTCCTGGCATAGCCCTCTTCCTGCTGTTGCCCTCGTGGGTGTTCACCTACTTCGAGGACTGGCCCTATTCCATTTCGCTGTACTACAGCTATGTGACCACGACCACGATAGGTTTTGGTGACTATGTGCCCACGTTTGGAGCCAACCAGGTGAGACTCGTTACCGAGATCCTCTAAAGAGCAGGCATGTGAATGGATATATCTAAAACTTTTGATTTTCCTTATAGCCTCGGGAGTTTGGCGGCTGGTTCGTGGTCTATCAGATATTTGTGATCGTCTGGTTTATCTTCTCCCTGGGCTACCTGGTCATGATCATGACATTTATCACTCGGTAGGTAATGGGCTGCATCGAAATCCATCGCATGTCCACGGTTCGCCTCGTTTCGTGTCCTTTGCATGATCTAACCCAACTTGTCTTTCTCTGTATCTCTGGTTGCATACAAAAACAAAATCCATTTAACATCGGGCATTCGGCATGAACAGGGGACTCCAGAGTAAGAAGCTGGCGTACCTGGAGCAGCAGTTGTCCTCCAACCTGAAGGCCACTCAAAATCGCATCTGGACGGGCGTCACCAAGGATGTGGGCTACCTAAGGCGAATGCTCAACGAGCTCTACATCCTCAAAGTGAAGGTAAACGACACTCGTCATCCAAGTCAACTCACGAATGGGCTAGCACTCAGTGTTTACAAATCCCAATTCTGTTTCGGAATGGGTTAGCACAATATAATCCTAAACTAGTCATGCATCTATGAATTGCAATAACCTGGGGATTTTCAAGCAAGTAGCTTGATATAGAATTATTCCACCTAATTTCTTTATAATACATACATTTATGGGCAATAACATAAAGAATAATAACAATGTAAAATTCCTATGTTTTTCCAATGATATCTTTAACCAAGATATAACATCTATGACATATTTATTTTATTTACACCTAAAACCTTGAAATAATAATGAAAACCGGGAACTTTAACAAAAAGATATACTAACTGGGCTTACTTACAATAAGATCTAAAATTAAAGCTTGTCTTCGATGTCCATTTGTCCTAGACGTCCTCCTTTAAGGGACTAACTAACCATTGATCTTGCAGAGAGATTTCCGTTGGGAATACCTTCAATGTTTCGTGTCCGACTAAGCGGTATCCAAAATTCTCAGTCCTAACCCCAAATCTCATATAGCCGCTGTTCTCCGTTCTAGTTTTGTCGAAAGGGAAATAGAAAGAAGTCGAAGAATAAGGCTAAGACTGAGCAGAAAAAGAAGAAGAGCAGCCGAAGTAAGTAACTACCAGGGATTCCCCAGTGGACCAATTTCAGGAAGAAATATATAGGATAGTGCTAGCCCAGATTAGCCCGACAGACAGAGGAACAACTGCCCACAGATTAGAGCTTGAAAAAATATTGACAGTTTGCTATTTTCGATATTAAATATGTGTTTTCCCTTGAAAGCATCGATATTATTGAATCGATATTGTGAAAATATCGAAATTATCGATAATTTTCAAGCTCTACCACAGATAGAGGTCAAAAGACTAACTCAAACTATTCTCTTTACATGTTCAACACACCAATCACCACTCCACACTCTTGACTTTGAAATGGGACTCCTAAAACTGATCACACAAATGGGTTTTGAACCGTTCTTTGGATCTAAAATCTATTTCCTATAAACACCTTTCCAATATCGAATTAACCCGCTCAGCCCGTGTACACCGACATAGATATCGCCTACACACTGCCCCGCTCCAATTCGTGTCCGGATCTGAGCATGTACCGCATAGAGCCGGCTCCCATTCCCAGCCGGAAGAGGGCCTTCTCCGTGTGCGCCGACCTGGCTGCCGCCCAGAGGGAGGCCGGCATGGTGCACGCCAGCTCCGACACGGAGCTGAGCAAGCTGGATCGCGAGAAGACGTTCGAGACGGCGGAGGCGTACCGCCAGACCACCGATCTGCTGGCCAAGGTGGTCAGTGCTCTGGCCACGGTGAAGCCGCCGCCGGCGGAGCCCGAGGATGCGGCCCTATACGGTGGCTATCACGGCTTCTCCGACTCCCAGATCCTGGCCAGCGAATGGTCCTTCTCGACGGTGAACGAGTTCACCACACCGCGTCGCCCGCGGGCCCGTGCCTGCTCCGATTTCAACCTGGAGGCGCCGCGCTGGCAGAGCGAGCGGCCACTACGCTCCAGCCACAACGAATGGACGTGGAGCGGCGACAACCAGCAGATCCAGGAGGCCTTCAACCAGCGCTACAAGGGCCAGCACTCGAACGGAGCAGCCAACTCGACCATGGTCCACCTGGAGCCGGATGCCTTGGAGGAGCAGCTGAAGAAGCCATCGCCGCCGGGGGCGGCGGGTCGCGTCAAGAAGTTCTCCATGCCGGACGGCCTGCGTCGCCTGTTCCCGTTCCAAAGGAAGCGACCCTCGCAGGATCTGGAGCGCAAGTTGTCGGTGGTGTCGGTGCCCGAGGGTGTCATCTCGCAGCAGGCCCGATCTCCGCTGGACTACTACAGGAACACGGTTACGGCGGCCTCCAGTCAATTCTATCTACGCAACGGACGTGGTCCGCCGCCGGCCTTCGAATCGAACGGAAGTTTGGCCAGCGCCGGCGGGCTGACCAACATGGGCTTCCAGCTGGAGGATGGCGCTACTCCGCCATCGGCAGTGGCAGGAGGAGGAGCCTATCAGCGCAGGGTGGCGGCCGGAAAGCGGCGACGCGAGAGCATCTACACCCAGAACCCGGCGCCATCCGCTCGCCGGGGTAGCATGTATCCGCCCACCGCCCACGCCCTGGCCCAGATGCAGATGCGCCGCGGCAGCCTGGCCACCAGTGGCTCCGCCGGCTCGGCGGCCATGGCCGCGGTGGCCGCTCGTCGGGGCAGCCTCTTCCCGGCCACCGCCTCGGCCGCATCGTCGGTGGGCAGCGTGGCTCCGCGTCGCAGCAGCATATTCTCGGTGACCTCCGACAAGGACATGAATGTGCTGGAGCAGACGACCATTGCGGATCTGATACGCGCCCTCGAGGTGGTGCACACCCATGCCGTTCTGGATGAACAGCAGCAGGCGGCGGCGACGGCAGGTGGAGGAGCAACGAAGGGTAGCCGAAAGCAGCGCAAGATGGGCAACGCTGGACTGGATCCACCGCAGCTGCCGCCCATCCTGTCGCTCTTTGCGGGCGATCAAACGCGATCGCTGCAGGCGGCGGCTGCCAACCGGCTGTACGCTCGTCGGTCCACCATTGTGGGCATATCGCCCACCAGCGGAGGTGCAGGAGGAGCAGCCGGGCCGGCGGCCAGGTCCCTGCTGGAGCCGCCGCCCAGCTACACCGAGCGAGCCGGAAGTCAGAGCTCCACTTCCGTTTCCGGTCCGGCGTCGAATGCCCCAACAACAACTGGGCAGAGCAAGTTCCGTCGTCGCTTCAGCGTCAGGCCGACGGCCCTGCAGATTCCACCTGGACAGGCGCCGCCGCCAGGTGCCAATCTGATGGATCAGTCCTCGCAGTCGGCGCTGCAGCGACGCCTCTCGCTGCGTCCTTCGCCGCTGGCCCGCGAACTGTCGCCCACCTCGCCGCCCGGCGGAAGTGGCACTGCAGCGCTCGGATCGGCCACCGAGGAGTCCGCCGGAACGTCCGCCCAACGGCTGTTGCCCCTGCCCGCCGGTACCAGGCCGAGCACCAGCAGCACCCACTCGCCGCTCTCGAGGATCGTGCAGATCTCGCAGGCGCAGCGCAAGAGCAGCATGCCCAGCACGGCGGCGGGTTCGGGTTCGGGATCGGGTGCCGGTGGATCCAGTGGAGCCACCAGCGAGAAGTAGTTTCCTTGATAGTTCTGTAATCCGTAGATGTATTGCCAACTCTCGTTTATCGTCCATGTCCAACGGGATGCTGCACCCACTGTTTGTATCCCATTTATAGTCGATAAGGCTGCCAAAAGTCCTTAGTTGTTATGCTAATATTATCCGTAACCCATTTACATACATGCGTATATCCAGTTATCCTAGTGTTATGTATTTTTAAAACTATCTCTCTCTCTCTATTGTTATCCTGTATTTATACCATTCTGTATCTGCATCTATATCCTTATCTATATATATATATGTATATTCCTTTTATGTATCTTGCTAAGAAGGGGCTTATATGAACAAAACAATCCACATGTTTTCAAGCATTCGATTGGGACCGAAAAGGGATCTCGATACGTATGTCATTTTTCATTTAGCTCTTAGAGTGACTTCATTCCCCCAAACATTCCACAAGCTGTTATATGTACAATAAAGATAATCTGCGAAAATACGAACTGCCTTTTGAAATACCTAAAATGGTTATACCTCATGATCCTAGAAGACATGTGGTTTTTTAAAATTTTTTTAAATTCAATATCGGAAGTTACAACGCTGAGAAAGAATGACCGACAGAATACGCTTAAGAGAGAACTTGAACTATCAAACGCGATTTTCTTTAATAAATTCAAGTAGTTTAATACCAGGGATTTAAGCCTATGCTGATTTATTTGTCACTTTCAAGTTATTTATTTTCGAAACGGGTTCCAAACGCGCGCTCACTTATCGCACTCTATCGATAGTCGAGACCAGCCGACAATCGATACCCCAGCCATTCGCAGTTTGCCCGCCAAGGTCACACTGATCCCGGATTGTTGTTGTTTTGCTTTGCTTATAAATTGCTGGATATTTCCATATTAGTGCTCATTTTTTGTTGTTCCCGCCAGCGAATTGTCGCTCTCCAGTAATCCAGATCCACTGCAACTCAAACCCCCCGATTGCCGGAACAAAGTGCCCGACTTCGCCAACGACGCAATTGTGTTTTGGCAATGTTATCATTGTGACCCATCGAATTGAAGAGCAAGAACAACCACAAATAACAACAGTCAGCGGTGAAAATGCAGCGCCTGCACTTTCCTCTGCTGGCGTCGCTGCTCCTGCTTCCGGGGATTCTCGGCCTTTCGCAGGTGTCCGCCGAGGAGGAGGTCAACATCGTCCACTATCAGCCGGAGCAAGTGCATCTGGCCTTTGGAGGTGAGTGCTTCACCGCTTTTGGCATTATGTAAATTACCCACCTGCACTGTTGCATTTATATTATTATACACGGGGGAAAAAAGTATAATATTTGGAATATTCTAAATCGTGTCTGTTCGGGGATAGCGGCCCGGTTTCAAATCCCATAGCTGCCCTACGATTTTTTTTTATTTATAGCTACTATTTTGATATTTCAAAAATATCGTTTAGCTATGTTTCTAGATATTTTTTGAAATTCCAGCATCTGGTTATTAAACATTTTTAAGTGTTTATTAACTTTTCTTTATCTGTAAAAGCGACGATTGTAGAGTGCGCAATTCCCAGGGCGTTTATCGAGTAATATTAGTAATTTCTCCCTCGATACCGCACAGATTCACTCCCTATATTAGTAACATATTGCGTTTTGTTTATCAAAAGGGTTGGATGATTGCAAATGCCATTTTATCCGATAACTTTAAATGCCTATTGCTTAAAATTCTCGGTTGAAAAATGCCTTTGCCCCCCAAAATAAAAGGCCAATCCGTTATGAATACTATCAAATTTCTTAGGTGATTCAGCATTTTTATATAATTAACAAATTGTAACAGTAAGCATTATTCGTTTCTGATTATTCAAGAGCATATTGGATATTGGTTAATTTTAAAATAAAATATGTACATAAATTAAGAATTTTGGAATTTACATTATCTGTACAAGTCCTAAAATAAATTAGGTATTTTATCACTTATCATTAATTGTAAATTCGACTATCATGTCAATGTTATGTTCGGAAATTTGCGAACAAAAACCATTGAACATTGTACTTTCCATTGGAAAAGTATAAATTCGATTTTTTTTAACAAATCAAATAAGTAATTTAAATGAGCCATCGTAAATATAGTTGTGTTCAACCCTAAACTTGAACGTTGGTGTGTTGTGATTGGCAAAAAAATTAAATGAGATTGGAAACGTGAGCCGCTTCGGCAGCATTTTCGTAATCAGGTGACTCCCCCCAAAATCGCCTTAATCCCCCTTATCTGGTGCAGCTATGTTCTACGATAACGTGGGCATTGCAAACTTATAAACCCTGAAATGCATTCGAAAGAGTCATAGACTTTGGCTCCCTGTGGGGCCCCCATTTGCCGATAAGGGCGATCGTCACTCGACCATTTGTGCTTTGTGTTCTAATTTCTTCTGGGGAAGCGATAAGAAAACAAAAACAAAAGAGCCTCGCATCAAAGCAAAAATAATAGATTATTCAACAATAACATTTGTTCATAAATGTTTTTACGACCCTGCTCCCGTTGCAAACTCAAATCCAATTTGTCAGAATCTACTTGAAATAAGGTTTTTAAAAATGTTTTTAAATATCCTTTATTTGTTTAAAGTCAGATTAATTAATTGATTGAATAGATAAAAAAAAAGATTTCTTTAAAATTAAAGTTCGAGTTTAACTTGAACTACAAAAAAATAATAAAACACAATTAACATTGAATTTTTCGATTGAATATTCAAATATTGTTGTTTGATCGGTAAAATTAATCAGTATTTATGCCAAATTTGTTTGAAACTGTAGAACTGATTATTTGATTCCCTTTATTTGATCCGCACCAACCTTTGGCAAACCGAAATAGCTCAAGTTTGTTTTTCTTTTCCGCTCCCCCGTTGCCCGACATCCGCTTTGCTCTGGACCAGAACACACCGATAGCGAGATAGTCGTCACCTGGTCCACGCGCAGCCTGCCGCCGGACCCGGAAGTGGGTGCACCCAGCGTGGTGGAGTTCGGCCAGCTGGTGGCCGGACAGGCCAGGCTCACCCAACAGGCCAGTGGCTCGGCCACCAAGTTCGTGGACGGCGGCCACAAGCAGGCCACGCAGTTCATCCACAGGGTATGCCGGAGAACCCAACCGACTTGAGTAGGTCGATTTATGGGAAAGTGAAGGGAATGCAATCCGGTTTGAAGGACCAATTTTAGTTCTATATTAGGTAATTGTTTTGTGTTTTCACTTAACGTTCTGTTAACTTATCTTGGACACACAGAAGATAAATTCTTCAGTTTGTAAATAACAAACAGTGGTTTTGGCCTGGGTATTTATTTGCAACAAATGAACTTTTTTTTAACAAACAATATGTCGATTTATTTTGAATTTCTTTTATAAATATAAATAAGCGCTACAGCAAAATTAAAGGCAATAAAAAACTATAGAGATAATATTTATTTTGCTTGAAAATCTAGAGAATAAAGAACAGATTTACAATAATTGAAATTGTTGATAATAAACTAGGTTGCCATTTAAAATGTTAGAGGACTAGAATAGGTTTTGCAACTAAATTCGAAAAATTTGTTGACGAACAATAGATATTAATTTTATACAAATAAATAAGCGCTACAGCACAATTAAAGACAATACATAATAATAGAGAAAATGTTTATTTTGCTTCAAAATCTAGAGATTACAAAACAGCTTTACAATCTTAGGTTGATAATAAACTAGGTTGCCACTTAAACTATGTATTAGAGAAGTATAATAGGTTTTCCAACCAAATTCCAAGATTGTTTTAGAAAAGTTTTCAAAAGATTGCATTGCATCTCCGTACACTTGACCATACAATCGACCAACTCCGAAATCGGTTTAGGGAGATCGCAGAGAGAGAGGAACTCACACTTTACCCCGCTTAGGTGACGCTTAGGGATCTAAAACCGAATGCCACGTATGCCTACCATTGCGGCAGTGCCCTTGGCTGGTCGGCGATATTCCAGTTCCGCACGGTGCCCGCCGAATCCGTCGACTGGTCGCCATCGCTGGCCATCTACGGGGATATGGGCAACGAGAATGCCCAGTCCCTGGCCCGATTGCAGGAGGAGACGCAGCGCGGCATGTACGATGCCATCATCCATGTGGGTGACTTCGCCTACGACATGAACTCAAAGAATGCGCGCGTGGGGGATGAGTTTATGCGTCAAATCGAGACGGTGGCCGCCTACCTGCCATACATGGTGGTGCCCGGCAACCACGAGGAGAAGTTGTGAGTAGGAGAGGAGAATGGTACCCAGGAGCAGGCTCTAATCGTTTGTGTTGTAGCAACTTCTCGAACTATCGTGCCCGCTTCAGCATGCCGGGAGGCACGGAAAACCTATTCTACAGCTTCGACCTGGGACCGGTTCACTTCGTGGGCATCAGCACGGAGGTCTACTACTTCCTCAACTACGGCCTCAAACCGCTGGTTTTCCAGTTCGACTGGCTGCGCGAGGATCTGGCCAAGGCCAATCTGCCAGCGAATCGGGCCAAGCGTCCGTGGATCATCATCTACGGCCACCGGCCCATGTACTGCAGCAACGAGAACGACAACGACTGCACCCACTCGGAGACCCTCACCCGCGTGGGATGGCCCTTCGTCCACATGTTCGGCATGGAGCCGCTGCTCTACGAGTTCGGCGTGGACGTGGCCATCTGGGCGCACGAGCACTCCTACGAGCGACTCTGGCCCATTTACAATTACGAGGTGCGCAATGGAACGCTGAAGGGCTCGCCGTACGAGGATCCACGTGCTCCTGTGCACATCGTCACGGGATCCGCCGGCTGCAAGGAGGGAAGGGAGCCGTTCAAGGGCAAGATTCCCGAGTGGAGCGCGTTTCACAGCCAGGACTACGGCTACACGCGGCTCAAGGCCCATAATCGCACTCACCTGCACTTCGAACAGGTGTCGGACGACCAGGACGGCGCCATCATCGATGACTTTTGGTTGGTGAAATCCAAGCACGGCAGCTACCAGAATTGAGCACCCTCGTTTATAATCTGATCCGAACCAATCCAAAGCTAAAGGAGTCTCCAGGCAACATCACGCATCAGTAGCAACTGGCAGTATTAGTAGCGCACATTCGCATCGACCTGAATCGATCACAAAACTATAGCAATAAGCTTCCCTATCGGAACATCTCAGCCCCAGCCCGAAACAAACTACTGTTTTTTACTTAGCCAATTTTACAAACCCAGCATTTAACACGAGCATATGCGAAGATCTTTGAATTTATTCTTAGTCTTCAATCTGTTTTACATCAGATACTCGGGCTCTGCACGGTGGAAGTGATTTAGATTTATCAATATCACTTTAAAAAGGTTTTTATCCTACAATCGATTGTTCTCAAACAATGTTCTATCTTAACTATACAGAGGTTTGATTGTTTGTCCATGGTTTTGGGACCTTAAGGTACCTTGCCTTTTTATGAACTCTTCGATATTATTCCTTAGGTATATATTTCCATTTTAGATATCACAATAATTAAGAAAATGGTTGAAGATTAATATATCTTTTATGTTTTGCTTTTGTATACAACAAGTATTCAAGTATTCCACCGCTTTCTATTCAGATCCGAGTACCAGGTGTTTATTAGGTCCAGGTAATTGGACTGTACACTGAATGTATTTAAACACCTTGCATCTGCGCAATAAATGTCTTACACTTTCAATTGTTTTTATTGCGTGGGTAAAAGTATATTTTAAGATTTTCTCAATTTGGTACAATAAATTTCGCATTTTTTTACGGTATTATATCGATTTGTGGCGCCCTTGGTGGCAATAAATGGTTGTAAATACGTGGCATCCATAGTGTTAAACCCCCAAGTTAATCAGTGTGCTCCTGCAGAAACCGTGCTCGACATGGTCGTCACCTGGAACACGCGCGACAACACCAACGAATCGATCTGCGAGTTCGGCATCGATGGACTGCAACAGCGAGTGAAGGCGGCCCAGATGCCCACGAAGTTCGTGGACGGCGGAGCCAAAAAGGCCACCCAGTACATTCATCGCGTGAGTAACTCCGCACCAAGAGCCCTCAGATTGTTTCATATGTTTCGATATACTTCGGTCAAAATTGAACTTGAGCAGGAGAAACATTTAAAAGGTCAAAATATTTAACATATCAAAAACACGATCTAAAGATTGTGATTTTTTTGTTATAAAGAAGTTTTTTTTAATGTTTCAAATAATTTAAATTTATGTTTTAGTTAAAATTTGTTTTAGTTAATGGATCAAATATCTAGTTGTATTTTAAAATTCATATATCATGTATTAATAACTAATATCTTTATCAATATCGCCACTGTTGGTTCTTCAAATTAAATAACAAATATATTTACCTCAACTTTAAATTTATGAATCACTTTCCGACTGTTGCCCTTTGCCAATAACTTTTCATCAGTTCATTTATTTGTTAAGACATTCGAAACATAAGGTTTAAAGGTCTTAAGGGCTCTACTAGGAACACCATCCCCACTTGCAACATCAAACCTGAACTTATCCGATCGCAGGTGACGCTGTCGCACCTCAAGCCGAACACCACCTACCTGTACCACTGCGGCAGTGAGTTGGGCTGGTCCGCCACCTATTGGTTCCGGACACGATTCGAGCAGAGCGACTGGTCGCCCACGTTGGCCATCTACGGTGACATGGGCGTGGTCAATGCCGCCTCCCTTCCGGCGCTGCAACGCGAAACGCAGAGTGGCCAGTACGACGCCATCATCCACGTGGGAGACTTTGCCTACGACATGGACTGGGAGAACGGGGAGGTGGGCGATGAGTTCATGCGCCAGGTGGAGACCATAGCCGCCTATGTGCCCTATATGGTGTGCGTGGGCAACCACGAGGAGAAGTAGTAAGTGGTCCATCGAAAGCCAAGGATGTTACAAAACTCTAGAAATGCCTTTTGCCATGAGATGATAACTAATATGTTAATCTTCGAGTTAATTACTTTTGAAATTGTATTTTTGTCTAATTTAAAACTCTTTCAAAGTATGTTAAAATCATTATTGCATAGAAAGATTGAAAGATATGCAACTTTTCAAGTTTAAAGGCGATTTCCGTGAATCTGTGTGGTGACCAGAAAGTCTAATACTAGGGTTTCCCCGTTTGATCCCACAGCAACTTCTCGCACTACATCAATCGCTTCAGCATGCCGGGCGGATCACAAAACATGTTCTACAGCTTCGACCTGGGACCGGTGCACTTCATCGGTTTCAGCACGGAGGTCTACTACTTCACCCAGTTCGGGATCAAGCAGATTGTGATGCAGTACGACTGGCTGGAGCGGGATCTGATCGAGGCGAACAAGCCCGAGAACCGAAAGAAGCGCCCGTGGATCATCACCTATGGCCATCGGCCCATGTACTGCAGCAATGACAACGGAGATGACTGTGCCAATCACGAGACCATTGTGCGCAAGGGACTGCCCATGCTGGATTTCTTCGGACTGGAGCCACTGTTCTATCAGTACGGCGTGGATGTGGAATTGTGGGCCCACGAGCACTGCTACGAGCGCATGTGGCCAATGTACAACTATACCGTGTTCAATGGATCGCTGGCTGAGCCGTATGTGAATCCCGGTGCCCCGATTCACATTATTTCGGGGGCCGCTGGCAACCACGAGGGCAGGGAGCCATTCCTCAAGCGCATGCCGCCATGGAGTGCCTTTCACAGCCAGGACTTCGGGTATCTCCGGCTGAAGGCCCACAACCGCACCCATCTGTACTTCGAGCAGGTGTCCGATGACAAGAAGGGCGAGGTCATCGATCGCTTCTGGGTGATCAAGGACAAGCATGGACCGTACGATCCCATTTCCACGCCTGATCTCAACTGAAAACTTGTGATATTTACCACAATCTATGCTGAAGTATTTTTAAATCGGACACAATTTGCAGTAAGCGGACCAAGAAACTGTATTAGAAGTACTTAGCCATAACTATATATCTTTTAAACCTAATACGCATGATTATAAACATATTACTAAATGTAACCGCAATATACATAAATAAATAAGGCCACTGATAAGTGACAATGATTATGAGAAATTTGCATAATCTTAAGAATTGAATATACCTATAGTTATACCCGATACTCGTAGAGTAAAAGGGTATAATGTATTTGTTGGAAAGTATGTAAGAGGTAGAAGGAAGCGTTTTCCACCCTATAAAATATATATGTACATATATTCTTAATCAGGACCACTAGCCGAGTCGATTTAGCCATGTCCGACAGTCTGTCTGTTTGAACGCTGAAATCTCGGAAACTAAAAAAACTATAAAAATCGAAATAACCCACATACATTCTTGGGCTTCATACGCAGCTCAAGCCCACTATAACTCCCACATTCGCCTTAAACGACCTTTGTGCTGTGTTTGGCGCCCACATCTTTTTAAAGATTTGAAAAACCTTTAAATGCAATTTTGTTGTCCTCATTAATACCTATTTCGATAGAAGAAATTTTTCAAATCGGACCATTCATTTAAAAGTTATGGGCAAACAATGGAATTCAAGCAGTCGCTTCGCTGCATGCATATCTCCATCTCTCTCGCTCTTCCTTTAGCTAAGTAACGGGTATCAGATAGTCGAGGTACTCAACTATATCGTTTTCTCTTGTTTTGGGATATACAATTAATATGAAGATTGGACGACGTTGTCGGGGAAAAAGAAGAAATCGCATATAAATAGACGAAACTATAATTCCAGTTGGTGAATTTCGTTATAGACAACCTCCGTGACATTGTGGTGACCTGGTCGACGCGCAGCTCCCCCAACGCCTCGGTGGTAAGGTATGCCCAGAACCATCTCGGCGACAAGCAGATCACGGTGAACGGCACCTGGCAGAGATTCGTGGACGGCGGCGATAAGGCTCGCACCCAGTTCATACACACTGCGGAGCTGAAGGAACTGGATCCGGCTACCTGGTACCAGTACTCATGCGGCAGTCCCCTTGGTTGGTCGGCGGTGTTCAGCTTCAAAACGCCGCCGCCGGGCGAGAACTGGTCGCCCTCACTGGCCATCTTTGGTGACATGGGCAACGAGAATGCCCAGTCGATGGGCCGACTTCAGCAGGATACGGAGCGCGGGATGTACGATGCCATCATCCATGTGGGTGACTTCGCCTACGACATGGACACCGAGAACGCGGCCGTGGGCGATGCGTTCATGCGCCAGATCGAGTCGGTGGCCGCCTATGTGCCCTACATGGTCTGTCCGGGCAATCACGAGGAGAAGTAGTGAGTAGTGGAGCCCCAAGAGATCCCTGTACCCTGTGCCCTAACCAACACACGATTTCCCCCACAGCAACTTCTCCAACTATCGTGCCCGCTTCAATATGCCTGGCGAAACGGACAGCCTGTGGTACAGCTTCAACCTGGGACCCGTGCACTTCGTGTCCTTCTCCACGGAGGTCTACTACTTCCTCGGCTACGGCTTCAAGCTGCTGACCAAGCAGTTCGAGTGGCTGGAACGCGACCTGGCGGAGGCGAATCTGCCCGAGAACCGGGCCAAGCGCCCGTGGATCATCACCTATGGCCACCGGCCGATGTACTGCAGCGACGACAAGGAGTACGACTGCAACGCCCAGCTGGAGACGTACATCCGCCAGGGTCTGCCCATGCTCAAGTGGTTCGGCCTGGAGGATCTCTTCTTCAAGCATGGCGTCGATGTGGAGTTCTTTGCGCACGAGCACTTCTACACACGCCTCTGGCCAATCTACGACTACAAGGTCTACAATGGCAGTGCCGAGGCGCCGTACACGAATCCCAAGGCTCCGATCCAGATCATCACCGGCTCCGCCGGCTGCAAGGAGGAGCGTGAGCCCTTCTCGCACGCTCTGCCCGCCTGGAACGCCTATCACAGCAATGTAAATTAGACTAGTTGGGGGATTTTGAAGACCTTAATAACCTATAACCTTTTGCAGGACTACGGCTACACCCGTTTGAAGGCCCACAACGGCACGCATCTCCACTTCGAGCAGGTGTCCGACGACCAGGACGGCGCCATTGTAGACTCCTTCTGGGTGATCAAGGACAAGCATGGCTCCTATCCGCCTCCCCAATGAGATTAAATAACGATTCTCTCTACTTAAAACTGACTTAGACAGACTTTTTTTGTTTTATAGCTTCTTTTAATAAAAATAAAGTTAGAAAAAATAAAGTTATCGAAGAAAAAAAATAAATTCCACTAGCTTAGATCTTGAACGTTGCGTCGACAGCTCTCCAGCTCCCCAATTCCGTCTAGTAGACGGTGCCCGAGATGCCGGAGCCGTAGTTGTAGCCAGATCCGATGGGCGGCACTCCGCCCAGGGCGCCCAGGCCACCGCCCACCACGCTGTTGCCGTAGTTGTTCGTGTAGTAGCTGGAGGGGTATCCTCCGGCACCGAACCGGGTGTTGTAGTACGGATAACCAGTGCCGGCTCCGGCGCCCAGCCTGCCATTGTAGTAGGACAGCGCATAGGGATTCGAGTTGTAGGAGCCAGCATAGCCGCCCAGTCCCGATCCATAGCCAGCGCCCAGGGTAGAGCCATAGCCGCCCAGGCCGGATCCGTAGCCACCGAGAGCGGATCCGTAGCCTCCATAGCCGGCCACTCCGGCGCCATCTGAGGAGGATTAAGATTAGTTTTAGGGATTAATTAGCCAACCTCCCACGCTCACCCTCACCTAGTCCACCCAGAGATCGCGAGCCGTACGGGTTGTAGTAGCCGTCCACTCCGACGCCACTGCCGTAGGCTCCTCCGTATCCGGCTCCCAGGCCAGAGCCATAGCCCCCGTATCCTGCACCGTATCCTGCGCCGTATCCTCCTCCATAGCCGCCGTATCCTGCTCCATAGCCACCGTATCCACCAACATATCGCTTCTCCTGTTTCTTATCCTGCAGCGGCGCATAGCTGCTGGCGGCGCTCACCTGATCCTCCACTGCCACCGCCTCCGGAGCCGATGCCGAAGCCACCTGTTCCAGGTCAGACTCCGCCGCGTCCTGGGCCCAGACACTGAGCACCAGACTGGTCGCTATCAGGATGAACTGGACGTGGAGAAAAGGATGCAATTTAATGGGGCTTGAAGCTGTGGCTTACCATGCATTTTGAATTGGTGGGAAAAAAACCGAAATCACAAATATTTGATTTTAAGATATCGTTTTTGAAACATCTTAAAACTTATTTAAGATGAAAAATAAAAAAAATTGACCAGGCAACTTAAGTTTTCAGTGTCCTCAAGTACTTTTAGAACATATTCGACACTTGATTTATAAATATAAAAAAAAACTATATTTTTTAACTTTAAAAACACACTTGATAGCAATTCATTTCGAATATTAATGTTTTAAAACTTTGGATCACTTTATCAAACATTTGTCTTTAATTTTTGTATGGTAATGAAGGTATAATCCAAAATTGATCCTTCGGCGACTCCTTACAAAGCACTTCATGTTGTGGTCGCCTGTTTGTGGTGTTCGCTGATTGCTGGTGGCTAACTGCTCCTCTAAGACTTTGTTGCGCACGCGCCGTTCGACACTTGTCTAATGATTCCACTGCCGGCCCAGCAGTCGCTTTTATACCCGCCGAGCAACGAACCCAATTCCAATCCCAGCGCGAGAGACCAGCGAAGTTGGAGCCCAGTGGCTCAGACTACTGCTGCATCTCATAGATTTGTTTTGTTTGCCACTTATGACGCATGCCACGAGCCACTGGTCAAATTATATGGCGAAGGGTCCCGTCTTTAAAGCCGTTAAGATGATCATTATAAAGATTGCGATTCTATATAGATTTCATTTAGATAGCTATCGGCGCTATTTTAAGGGCCGTTTTCTCGACCGCATGTTATACTAAAACTTTAACTTTTAACTTTAACATGCGGACGAGAAAACGGACCTAAATATACAGGACAGGGGATAATTTGGTTAGGACTGTGTGACCTGTACTTACATAAATAGATCTCATAAAATAAATATGATTATGAGTGGTTTTTGAAGCAATCACTCAGGTTGTAACTTTACTGGATTCTAAGAATGCAACCTATTCAAAATAAGTGGAATAGCTCATATTTGATTTTATTTATATTATACACATATTTATTATTGAACCAATGAGTAAAAGTGAAGACATTCCGAAATTCTCAATACTGAAATATTTGTACTTCATTTTGCAGGATAATTACACCTATATAGTTTATTAAAATATATAGTATATTGACTCCACTGTAGATAAGAAAGAAATAGTCTTGGAACCGATAACTGGATATAAAATTGGTTTTCTTCTACCTCTCTAGAACCTCTCATTTCTGAATTTCGGGTCAGCACTTTAATTTACTTTAAATAACCATGTAAATGATCTATATATTAGACTAGAAGGGCGTGTGACTGATCACACATCATTATAAACATTCCCACGATCTGGGGATCAATTATATCACACAGCTCAGGAGAAACAATAACAATGATGACAAATGCTAATTGAATCATTAACTTGACCCTGAAACTGGTAATTGGCCAACATAAAACACAAAATAGCCACACAAATACGAAAAACAAAAAAGCACCGATCATCCGAGTCCAGTTGAAACGATTTAGTTAGATAAATATTGAGGCTAGTACGTGATTCATTTCGAGAGTCTCGGCGCAATTCGGTGGGGTAAGTTTCGAGCTGGGTTTTCACTTTCCAGGTCTTGTTTTTGCCAACTGAAATTTCTTACGAATCATTAAAGAGAAACCCAGGCGGATCTAAATGTTTGATTTTCGCCAACAAAGGGGACAATTGTTAGGGGTGTCCACTTAGAGCCTAGCACTCCGTCTAAGCCTCAGTAAGTATTCCCATTCCACTTTCCACTGGTGACACATTTTCAAAAAAATATAACGGTCCGGATTTTGGATGGGTTGAATGGACTGCTAGCTTAGAGTTGTCAAAGATCAAGAAGTTCTTAACATCAGAACTATAAAAATGCACTCTATTAAACCAAGTATCAACCCATAAATCTAAGGACCTGTAATAATATCAATTTGAATTCCAGTTTCTGATCTACTTCAGATTGTTTTTCTATCTGTGTAGCTACGGTTGCTGATACGCGTGTGCCAATAGTACAAAATATGTCAAAATAGTTGTCGATGTTGTGGTTGTATATAGGTAGGTACACTGTATGTACGGTTGTCATAACGCCCCCATATGAGTGGGGCCACATTGTTCGACCCGCCGGGCATGTGAAAAGTGTTAACTGACTGGAAGCTCTGAGGCAACGACAGCGATGACTTGACTTGGCCATGGGTGCACTTCGGCGATGGCCTGGGAGTTTTTTACCCCAGTACTGAGACAATGATTCTTTAATGCCGAGGCCTAAAAGCCTATTACACGGGCAGCCCGTGAATCTCTCGGTAAGTGGTAGCCTCCAAGCCGAAAGCACCATTTCTTAGGCTCCGCACATACGCGGCGTATGGGTAATCAAGAAGAGGCTGGCACTTAAAACCGCACAGGAAAAAATGCTTTTACATATTTTACGGATTTTATCAGCTTTGATGGAGTGAAAAATCTGGAAAAATCCTTGTTAGGTGGTGGTATAATATAAGAGATTATTTAAATAATAATATGTTTAGAAAATGTTTAAAGAAAACTTAACTGTTTATCTATATAAATACCCATTTAATTTAAAGATTCCAAAAAGTGATAATAATTAACACCTTTAAATATACATACCTATAACTATGTTGTTTTCTTTGTTCACCCACTAATCCTATAGATCCTAAAACATCTTAACTTTTTCTTGCTGTGCGTTCGAAGGGAAGAACCAAACCCGAGATTAGACAGCTAACATTTTCCTGGGGCGTTGCCATGATTCGTTGTTCTAATTTGCAAAAGCAAATCACGCTCAGCGGCAACAGTAATCTTGCATCATTCATGCCAGTCGCACGCCCACCAATTATATTTACAAACAGATTTAATTATAATTGAACAACGGGCCGGTTAGCTAAAAAAGTCAGAAAACTAAAACGATCCAAATGAAACGAAAACCGCAAGCAAGGTACACCGAGCAAATGAAGCTGAAAATTATGATTGTGATGATGGGAACTTGGCGACTTATAGAAGGAGTGGGTGGAAGTGGGTGGCTGCCCCGCCGCAGAGCCACAAATCTCAGACCTGGAGACAATGGAGGCGACAACAAAAACCCAACAAAGCAAAACAAAACAAAATAAAACAAAACAAACGAAACAAAACCATGGCCTTTTCCGTTGAACTTGCACTTTGCATAATTGCATATTACCATCAGCCAAGACCAAGAATACTTCACACGATTATCCGTGTGCATTGTGCGAACCCCCAAAGCCAAATCCCTCGCTAAAGCGGTGACCACCCTCATGGCTCTGATCTCTACGATCCCGACCTTGGCATTAGTACTTTAGTCCAAGAAACTGTGGTGATTCGATCATCAGTCCAAAATTCCAAATTTTATAGTCGAAATATCACAGTATAAATACATTTAAATGATCAAAGATGATTGAAATCGAGATTGGAAAGCAATGCAAAGATCACATTTTAATGAAAAATAAATACATAGACATTTAACGTTTTATTTTTTTCAACGTTATAATACACTTTTGATTATTAATCTAATATGAAACTAATTTCCAGAGGATTAGTGGTTTGGTTTTAAAAAAAACAAATTTTCTGAAATCGAATTCTTTGATAAAAAATATTAAAAGCTATGATAACAATGTTTTATTCAATCATGGTATTGGACTCTTATCCTTTTTCAAACTAATCATTTTGTTATCTTTGTCTCACTTTTTGCTTGGGTAATTTTAGTTTGGGTAAAAATGTATCCCTTTGGAAAATTGAACAAATGTGGATGGTTTCTAAAGCATGAATTTGGCATAGGCTTTTATTAACTATTGCCTACTTTGTAGAGCACTCAATTCAAACAGGCTTTTTAAATACTTCATTTTCATTCAATCATTCAATCAGCTGCAATTGATTAGATGAGTCTCGTGAATAACTAGATTCGATATCTCCAACGATGGGTTCCAGTTCTCATTCATTTCGATTGAAAGCGAAACAATGAATAATTGGAAGATGCATGACATATCCATAAATCTAAAGTCAAGGCGTGGGCAAGGCATAGATCGTTGCCAGAGACAATGCCATGGGCACAAAAATGTAGAACCCCCCACATTGAAAGACAGTTTCGGTTTGAATTCTGTAAAAAATATACATATACAAATATATACAGGACTGGGTCGCTATATATATCTTGTATTCGTGTATATATCAGTTTATTTAGTCTTCTTCAAAAGTTCTTTGGCGAGCTGCCCGCGGAGCTTCCCTCGTCAAATGGCACCTCGCCTAATCTAAATATTTTCTGTAATTTTTTCTTATTTTTCTCTTTTTTTTCTCATTCTTTTGGTTTCATTTGATTATTTTTTTGTACGTTCTTTTTTGTCAATTTTTTCTTTCGATTTGTACAAAGAATAGTGCTGAAAGAAAATTAGGTATAGGTATATATGATTACAATTAGGGTTAATATCTGGGACTCTGCTCTGCTCTAATGCATGTGCAAGGTGAGACAGAGCGAGAGTGATTTCGGCGTTAAGAGAAAGAGAAAGGTGTAAGAGAAAGAGATAGGTGACAGTGGAAAAGACTGCGAGAGGGGGGTTTGCGAATATTGGGGGTACAGTTGCGTTGCCAGAGAAAAAACTTCCATTGACATTAATAGGTTAATTTAAAATGATGGATAATATGTATAAATAGGTGTATCATGGGGTGGGATGGGATGGTAGATGGCAAGTTTGGTTCGGTAACAACAACGGAAAACTTGGGGGCGAAATATAAGTTACAAACTATAACAAAATCAAACAATTGGTCTAGGACTAACAAAACAAAAAACTATAGGCGTGTATGTGTAGAAACAGAGATATCGTTCAAAATGCTTAAAATTATAATAAATATTTACGGATAGGTTCGTGCACACATAGAGAGTAACTTTCTAGGTATACATAACTAACATCGAATTGTGTTTGCATTTCTGCTAGTTGGCCTTAACTATACACATAGGTAAAATGTATTTGCGATTCGAACTGAAAAGTAAGCTGGGAAAATGCGAGGAATGTTAGGTGTTGTCTTGTGTAGTTGTGTAGGCCCGGCATTGCAACTAGTGCCGAAAAAATGGACTTAAACATTAATAGGCGTTGATCACAACAGTCCACACACTCCACTCCATCCCCCCAAAATATCGTTACAGTACTTTATATCACACATAAATGAATCCCTCTTAGTCTGACTGTGTGGAGTGGTGGCCTGGTTGCAAACCGATTTATCTAGCGCTTAATTCTAGTATTTGATTTTAGGTGTGGTCTTTGAGGTGTACAAAATAAGAAATCAAAAATGTCGGGTGGGTAAACAAATTGTGTTAAGGAAGTTGGGCATAATGGATAGTTGTTATATAGTAATATAGTTTATGCATAATAATAAGAATAATATAAAAATAATCACAGACTCGGATTTGCTGATTGGAATCATTTTTGTTTGTTATTAGTTTTAGCTATTTGTGTATTCCGCTACGGGTGTTGAGTTTGTTGTTGATCGGTTTGTTTCGACTTGGTTCTTAAAAAGCTAGAATCACTTGGAATAACTTTAGATGTTTATACAGTTATGCTGCCGCACGATTGTATGTGTGCACGTAGTATAATTGTTTTTTATTAGTCCATATATTATCATATTGTGTAGCATTAAGATTACTAGAGTTATACGTATACCTAGGCATATACGACTTTTTATGCGCTTCCATTTGAATCTTATCATTTTCTAGCGTTGCGACCCTCAACAATTACAGGTTTCAGGCAATGGGGACCTTTGCCACATAGAATAGTTACAATTATATCTCTATGTGTTGTCACATGAATAAAAGTTACAATTACGTTGATACAAAGTCAAGCTCAAGTAAGGACTTGCTTCGACCAAATCAGATGCTAGTGCATTGGGATTCGATTCGATTACAATAGAGCGGTTTTAGTACATTGTATGTCATATAGGTTTGCCATATTCCTCTGACGGGCCTTGGCCTTTCTTTATCTAGTTAGCTTAGTTACAATACAAATGACTCATATTAACATATTAATGAGCTTATCAATACAATTAGAGTTCCTAGACATTATTCTCCTCTGAGAATAATTGCAAAGTACAACGCTTGCTAAATATGTTGTTGTCCATTTACAAAGGTTCTTGCAGATCTTTCGAGGATTTAAGTATGTATTCTTTAGTGGGAGTGGCAATAATTTAACAATCTCTTTAGTCTAGGCATTTCGCATTAGTTTAGATGCGAATAATCTTAATGGATTTATGGCTGTTGTTCTAGATCGGATAATGTTCTCAGCTTTTAAGGGGAGTGTGGTACGATTACATAAATGTGGCTAAGCGAATATTGTGTGTGAGTGTGAGTGTGTAGTATGTACATTTACTTAATGGCTAGGTTATAAATCAATTATCAATTATGCGGTAGACCCACAAAGATATTCTTCCGCTGATTACTCTCGAACTGGCCCGTATGTTATGTGGGGCATGTGGTAGTTTATATGCTACGCTACTATATGGTTTGATCTTTCTGCATTCCCAGTTATCGGTTACCATTCTATGTGTCTGCGTTTTATCAGGCCATTATGGTATTGCTTTCAGTGTACATATATGTAATATCCTACAATATTTCAAGTTTATTAGTTAAACTAGTTCACAAGCAAACATAGTTTTGTAAATAGTTTATAGTAGTTACAAAGAAGAACACAATGAGACAGACAATACATTTCATTTACAAACAACGGGACACAATTAAAAAATAATTCAAAAATAACATAACCAGGTCGGGGTCATAATTTAAATACAAGTTAAATTCCTCAGGAGCATTTGCGCTTGTCAATGTTTCTTTTTTGTTTTGTTTGGATTTTCTCCTCTTTACTTTCAATAAAATCTTTTAGAACCGTCATCGTAAAAAAGCAAGACGCTCAGCTCGTTAAACTTAAAATTAATTTGAAGTATTTATAATTATTATATATAGTTGTGTAAATATATTCAATTGATTACATAGGCTATATGCAAGCACACATAACTGAATTTTTGAGTTCTAGTTGTGTTCGCTATAGTTGTGGTAATTGTTTTGTTGTCCAGGTCAAGCTTTAAGCATCCCACTTAGTTCTAAATTTAAATACAAATTGCGGTTAAGAAAACGAAGCACGTTTTAGTCATTGATAAGATTTGTACACTTAGGGCTAAATGAATATATATATGTATACCGTATGGAGTACGGTGCAGACACCCATACTCATACTCACCAAATACATGACATGTACATATATATAAACCGCTATTTATATAGACGTTGGGTATACAAGTCTACAGATCAACAAGTTGCAACTTTATAACTTAAAGCTAAAGTTCCTCTTATCCTCCTAAGCCTAAGCCTCCTCAACGTCGTAAATCTCTTATCCACATTAGAGATAATCGATATAAAAAATTTTAAGCTTAAATCTAAAGTATCCTTATCAATCATGCTTGAGTACGATGCGGGCGGGCGCCTTGGAGCGCTGCTTGTGGCCGCTCCCGCCGCCTCCACCGCTGCTTCCTCCCGAGGAGGCCTGCCGCTTCTCCAGCCGATCGAAGATTCCTCCTCCAGTTCCCGAGCCGCTGCCGCCTCCACCGCCTCCTCCTGCGCTACCTTTCCGCTGCAGTGCGTTCTCCTCCCGCTGCCTCCTTTCCCGCTGCCGGCCGCCATGCGAAGACTGCTGTTGATCTCCACCGCTGCTGCCATTGCTGGTGGGCTTCAGGACCACCCGCCGCTGGCTGGAGCTAAAGCTAGGCGCTGACGTTGAGCTGCCGCCGCGCATCACCTTGTGGTTCCGCTTGACCACCAACAGTTCCGGCGTGGCCGATCTCTTGCTGCTCGCCTTCTGCGGCGGCGGCGAAGGGGTGGCCAACAAACGATCCTCCTCGTCCAGCAGCAGGTCATCGTCATCGTAGTCCAGCTCCACTTCATCGTCGCTGGGCGTGCCCAGGCGCAGCATGTCGCGCGGTTTCGGCGGAGTACCTCCAGCCACAGCTCCCGCTCCTCCCAACGCTCTCGTCGGCACAGCTGCAGACACCTGCTGCTGCTGATGATGATGATGCTGCTGCTGCTTGGAGGAGGGAGCCAGGTGCTCGGTTATACTGCGCTTGGCCTCGGGCGCTATCTTTGCCGCCGTCAGTTGCTTGCGTGCCGGCGGCTGCTGCTGCTGGCCCTGGGTTGGCTGAGCATTGGACTGCGACTGCGTCGGTGCCTGCCTGTTGCGAACGTTGCCCGCATCCTGGTCGTCGCGACGCTTCAACGAGATAACCTTCCGCTCGCCGGCTGGCTGGGCAGCACGATGCTTTGGCGCTGCAGCTGTCGACACTGCAGATCCTTGGCCCGCGGCCACCTCCTGGTCGTCCGGTGCTGGCGAATTGTGCTGTTCGGCGCGTTTCTCCTAGAAAGTTCAGTTTGTTTGTGGATTTCTCTTGCTTTCGGATCGCTACAGTTATTGGCTACATTACAAAGAGGCTAGCTTCGAAGGCCGAAGTATGAAATGCACTTGCATAAAAACAAAACAAATTGGTAGCCTCAGTCATAAATGCTTTGTACAGTAAAATATTATTATTTTTGAAAGAATAAAAAATTATAAAATTTTTGACAAACTAAAAAATTTGTAAAAAATGTTTAGTAATTTAAAGTTAGCAATAAGAACCCAACCCCACAAAAAACAAGAAAGAAAGCAGCTTCGACCAGCCGAAGCTTATATACCCTTACAGATCATTCCTATTAAATTACAAATTACAAAATGTTAAGTTTTGAATTATTTTGACATTAATTTTTCTATCCTTCCTATGGCAGCTATATAATATAATCGTCCGATTATTGTTAAATTTAATTCGAAATTCTGAAATATTAAAAAAGAGTCATATCCCAGAGTATAAGAGAATACAATAAAAACCATAAAAGCTATAATTTGTTAAATGTTAAAAAACACACAAACAAATATTTATTTGAAAAATATTTTTGGGAGCTATATGATATAGTTGTCCGACCCGGTTGGTTCCGACTTATATACTACCTGCAAAAGAATGAATACTTTTGGGAACGTTTCAGCCTGATAGCTTTAAAACTGAGAGACTAGTTTGCGTAGAAACGGACGGACGGACAGACGGACATGGCTAGATTGACTCGTCTATATATATAGAATAGAATATACTTTACTATACTATACTAGAATATATATACTTTACAAACTTCTGACTGACTGACTGAAATCATTATACCCTCTGCAAGAATATAAAAAGTAAGGTAAACTTAAAATCCCTATTTTACCGATCAATTACCCCCGCAAGGCATTAAAATGATATAAAAACTTATTAAACATATTTTCCAACCCCGTCAATATAGAAAATTAAGGACTTACCTCGTGTAGTTTCTCCTCGGCCGCACGCCGACGCTTCAACTCCTTGTCACGCATGATCTTCTCGCGCAATTGCTTCTGCTTCTCGATCTCCAGGCGGTAGTTGCGTGTCTCCTCGTCCTCGTCGCTGGGCTGCATCCGGAATAGGTAAATCAATTCAATCGGTTTTGAGAGAAATCTTTGACCTGGGATAACCTACCATACTGCGGCTGCCTGTTTCCGAGGGTCGGCCGCGTGGCTCCCCGGAGAAGGGATTGCGAACGGTACCGCCTGGCCCGGCTGAGCCACTTCTCCGTCGCTTGGGTGGCACCGCTCCGCTGGATGGTACTCCGCCCGCTCCTTGGGCACTCGCAGCACTGACTCCGCCACGATTCTCGTCTCGATCCCGGCTGGATGCTCGTCGGAATCCTCGATTTCCTGCCGCCCGATTGGCACCGTATCGTTCACGATCTCGCTCCCGATCACGATCTCTCTCCCGATCCCTCTCGCGGTCCCGCTCTCGATCGCGTTCCCTTTCCATGCGCTTCACGGGCGAGTAGCTGCGGCCTCGGGAGCGACTGCGGCTACGGGTACGCCTCCGCTCGCCTGCCTGACCAGAGGCGACGGCTCCCGAGTTGGAACCTGCCGACGGGGGCGAGCGTTCCATGCGTCGCTTCTCAAAGTACTGCCGATTCTTGTTGATGAACTCATCCTGCTGGCGCTGCAACTCGGCATCGCTGTTGATGGCGGGCATGAAGTGAGTCTCCTTAATGAACTTGTTGGTGGCCGCCTCGACTCCGCCCTTGAAATTCGGATTGATGAGCACCTTGCTGACCCGCGGCACCGAAGACGAGCCCTGCTGCTGCTGGGGCGGTCCATTTGGCTGCTGTTGCGACTGGCCGGGATTACCGGGCTGCTGCGACGGATGGCCCGTTTGCTGCGGCGCCGGCTGCTGCTGTTGCTGCGGCTGTGACTGTTGCTGTTGGGGCGGCGGCCCCCGCATTCCCATGCCGTTGGCGAAGTTTGGCGGGGCGCCGGGCATCATGTGCAGCGGCAGAGTCTGTAGTGGGGGCCGCTGCATGCGCGTATTGTCGCCCTGCGGCCGCCAGCCGTTGTGCGGCCGCATAAACTGCGGCGGATGCTGTGGTGGATGGCCCTGATCGTAGCCGTACGAGGGTGGGGCGTTGCGGTACAGCGGCGGACGCATGCCCGATTGCTGCTGGTGCGGCGACTGGTGCTGCTGCTGCTGGTGCGGCCCAGGTCCCGGTCCCGGACCCAGGAGCGCTCCGTTTCGATAACCACCGGGATTGGGAGCGTAAGCCAGCGGCGGTGGCTGCAGCAGACCCACGCGCACCTGCTCGTGCGGATGCGGCAGCAGGTGCGGCGGCACGCCTCCGTTCGGGTTGTGACTGTGGTGCATCATGTGCGAATGCGTGGGAGTGTGGAGGGGAGAGGCGGGAGCGCTGTGTGGCTGTTGTGTGTTGGTCGGTGCTTGTTGTGATGACTGGTTGGGTGGCTGAGTTGGCGGGTACTGGCCTGGAATTGGAATGAATGTTGGATTGTTGAGTGTTTGCTGTTGTTGCTGTTGATGGGCTTGATGGCTTGGATGGGCTTGTGGTAATGACAGGCTGAGCGGGGAAACGGGAACGGTTAGTGGGAGGAGGCAGGCGGCTGGGGGAGCAGCACCCACTGGCGTGCTCATCAGAGCCAGGTGCTGCGGTGGTGGAGCATTACCCGGCATGCCGTATCGCTGGGGCGGCGGCTGCATTCCGGCCATGCCCATGCGCTGCTGCTGAACGCCGAACATTGGCGAAGGGTTGCGCAGCAGGTGGTGGCGAGTTCCGATTCCGCGCGGCGGCTTGCCCATCTGATTCTGTTGCTGCTGGCCATGCATAAAGCGTCCACCTCCGCCGACGCGAGGTTTGTCTGCAATCAAAGGATACAAGAGACGACATTAATACATAAGTTTATGAAGGATTCCTTCCTTCTGCTCAACGCACCTCCGTGGCCGTGGTGTCGACGCTGCTGGTGCTGGTAAGGCGACATGTGTGCGTGTTCCTGCTGCTGCCTCATACTGTTGTCGGCCCGCTCGCTGGCCGTCTTGTAATTGGTGCGCTCCTCGCGCTCCTCATCGTCCTCGCGTGGATCGGGCAGCTCTGAGATCACCGAGGCTGAGCTGGCACTGGGCAGGCTCTCCTGCGAGGAGGCCAGTAGCGAGCACAGGCCCAGACCCTGCTCACTCTCGCTCTGGCTGCCCGCATTCTCGGCTACCTCCTCGTTGCCATTGCCATTGTTGGGGTGAGCTTCTCTTTCGGCGCTTTTGCCATCCGCCGGCGCCTGCTCCTTGGCTTGCTGGACCGACGAAACGGTGTTCGTGCTGCTCTGAGTGAGTGCCACCCGCTGCTCATCCGCTGACTCTGCTGTTCCAGCGAGGCTTTCATTGGGCTTCTCCACTGTGCCGCTGGGCGGGTTAACTGCCGCGGTCGTCGCCGGAGCAGGAGTATGAACTGGTGCAGGAACTGGGACTGAGGTGGGCTCGGGGTGCTGGGCCTTTGGCGGAGCCACCGCTGCTCCCTGAGCTCCAGTAGCTGCAGCTGTAGCCGTAACAGATGCTGCCGCCGCTCCTGCCTGCAATTGCTCCTTGTGCTTGCGCTCGTGCTGGCGAATCTGCTCCTGGGCCCACTCCTCGGCCTCGGCGCGCATCTGCTGCTTCACCTCGCTGGTGACATCCTTTTCGAGCTCTGCCAAAGAAAAGGGGGTTCGAAATTAGGATCAGGATTACGAGTAGTGGGAGGAGAAGGAGTACTAACCTTCGTCCGAGAGTAGCAACTCATCCTCGTCGGCGCCGAGCAAAGCCTGGTCATCGATGTCGTCGCCCAGCTCGTAGTTGAGCAGGTCATCGCTGCGGGAAGAGATTGGGGGAGAGGAGAAATGCGAAATGAGAAAGGAGAAAACCAAGGTGAGACTTTTCTCCTTCGAGGTTCCATTGAAAAATCACCCACACAGGCGCACACACACACTTAGCCGGGGGCATTCACTCACACGCACACGCCATCCACCCACACACACACTCACACACAGACTGGTGCAGGCAGCCCGAAAATGTTATACACATGCAGGCCTCCCCCGCCACTGTTTTTGCACGGTCCTTTCGGGGGGGCCCCCCACCCATCCCGCCCCTGCCCCAGTTACTGATCGCAGCAAAGGTCCTTGGATTCGATTCCACTTGCAGCCACTTTTTCGCATCCACTTACTTAATGTCCGACATTTTTTTGCCAGGGCAGCTGTTGACACTCGGCGGCGCGCGCGTGTGTGTGTTATTTAGAGAAGTAGAACAGCGAATGTCCACTGGCTGCGCGGCTCTTTACAACATTTTGGCGATTCTCGGGCAAGTAACGCACTCAAAAACGTAGCGCGCGCGTTTTTTGCTGTCAATAAATAGAAACCCGATAGGTTTGCGAAAACTTTGGATCTTTTTCACACGCAGTTTGGTGTCAATTTTTTAGAGGGATGCAATCGGTATTAGAGCTGGCACAGGGAGCGATGTTTGTTTGATACTATCGGCCGGCTGTGTTGCCGGACCGTCGGAAGTATCGATGATTTCGCTTGTTTTGTACACATCTCTAGCGTCATAAAAAAAGAGAAAGAAAATTTGCATTTCCTACGTTTTTAAAAATAGGTTCTAAACTTATGAAACCCATGGATATTTCGAGTTTTAACTTTAAAACCAAGATATGTAGTCACATTTTGAAATCAACAACAAGAATCCCCCTACTCTAGTTGGAGAACCAGGCGATATGGCAACGCCGTCAAATGACCAGTGTTCAAAAGGACAGCATTGATGTACAGTTTGAAATTTACCGGTTGTACTGCGAGTCACTTGCGTCCATTTTTCTAATTCGAATTATCCATTTATTCAACTGATTTGAACTCGCCCCATGAAAGCCAGCAGTCCGTAGACAATGATTTTCACCGAGCACAAGGCGAGGATCCTGGCAATGACGGGCGACCACGTGGACGAGCTGCACGCCCTGTGGTCCCGCATGTTCGAGCCGCAGACCCGTGAGGATTGCCTCATCCGCCTGAAGGATCACGCGGACAGCTTCTACACCGATCTCCTCAAGGAGTCGCGCGAGAAGGAGCAGGGGATCACCGGCGAAATAGCCGGCCTGCAGGCGGAGGCCACCGACCTGACGCGGCTGCTCCACGAATCCCTGGACATCCGCGAACGGCCCGACGACATGCCGCTGGTCATGTGGCAACTGAAGCTGGACAAGACCATCGATGGCCTGCGCGAGGAGCTGGCCCGGCGCAGGGCAGAGATTGCCGAACTGCTCCGCCAGCAGGAGCAACTCTGCGAGGAGCTGGGCGAACGGCCCCGGCCACTGCCAACCGATCCACTGCCCCTGCCCGAGGAGATGGACGCCTTCCGGGATCGCCTCGAGCAGCTACGCGGTCAGCGAGCGATGCGCCTGAAGGAGATGGACCAGCTGCGCCAGAGCATCAGGCGGGACATGAAGGTGCTCGAACTTCATGCCCAAACGGACACCGAAAAGCGGCTGCTTAGCCCGGAGAACCAGGCGCTCAGACCCGAGTCCTTCGAACGGCTGCGCCTCATGCAGAAGGAGTTCGCCGACCAGGTGGCCGAGCTACGGGAGCGCATCGACGAGATGCGCGGCAAGATCGATCTCCTCTGGCAGCGACTGAAGCTGACGGACGAATATGCCATGCGTCGCGTGAGGGAAGCCACGTCCTATGACCAGCGCACCTTCGACATTCTGCGCGAGGAGCTGGACCGCTGCCAGGCCATGCGGCGCCAGAACCTCAAGACCTTCATCGAGCAGCTGCGCCACGAGATCAACGAGTGGTGGGATCTCACGCTGAAGAGCCAGCAGGAGCGCAGGCGCTTCACCGGCTACTTCTGTGATTACCAGAGCGAAGATGTCCTCGAGCTGCACGAAATGGAGCTGGACCACCTCAAGGACTTCTACAACAGCAATAGGAGAATCTTTGAGCTGTATGCCAATCGTGCGGAGCTCTGGGCGCGCATGGAGGCGCTGGAGGCGAAGGCCAACGATCCGAATCGCTTCAACAACCGCGGCGGCCAGCTGCTGAAGGAGGAGAAGGAGCGCAAGGCCATGACCTCGCGGCTGCCCAAGGTCGATCAGCAGATCACGGAGCTAGTGAAGGCCTACATGAGCCAGACGCACACGCCGTTCCTGGTGAACGGAGAGGATATACTGGAGAGCATGTCGGCGGACTGGGAGCGCCACCGCCAGTCCAAGAAGCAGCCCTCCGCCCACAAAAAGGATGCGGCCCTTGGCACGACCAGCAAAATGAAGCCGCCATCAGTGCCCCTCACGCCGAATACCCTGAAAGGCAGCCGGGGCATGCACGGATCCTCGAGCTCGTTGAAGAAGACCCCGTCCAAGGTGAACGCCAGCATGGCCGCCAAGAGCACGGGCAATCTGCAGAAGCGGCGGCATCCCAACCACGGTCGGATCAGCCCCCAGCCGGCGGCGGCGGCCAAGCGGAATCTAATCACCTCGCTGGAGTGCAACAATTCGGAGCCAGTGCTGGGCGTGAATGGCCAGAAGCTGCTGAAGTCGCCGCAGAAGAAGGTGCGAGTGCTGGAGTTCTCGGTGCGCCGTGGAAAGGCAACGGGCAGGCCCAGCATAGGCAGCAAGAGCCACCAGAGGAATCGTCCGATCCCTCAGCTGCATGTGCAGCCTCCTTCCGGCGAGGAAAACGAGGAGACAGACGAGAACGAGAACGAGGAGGAGGAGGATGAAGGCTGTCTGGGGCCGTACACCGCCTATTAGCCTTAGTACCTTACCTTAATCACATCTAATTGCAATCGAATCGGCAACTGATCTGTGTTCTTTCTCTACCAGTATTGCAGCATTTCGCTCACTTACTCAGGACTCAAAATGCAGAAACATGGCTTACGCGCAGTTTCGCTTATTAAAATAGATGCACATGTAGTTATAGTTTAGGCTTTTTTATTAACGGATAATTTCATATATTAATACACAAAGACTACCCACATTTTAAACCTAATGCGTTTTCGAAATATCAGCTTGGTTTAGCTGTGACTGGTTCTGAGTAAATGAGCAACTGTTCAACGTTTAAATTTAAGTCAAATAAATATGTACGTATTTTAAATTCAAACTATCCATTCTTTTTTTTCTTTGTAATTATATCTCAGAGAAAAGCTATGATATTTATCTCTCTTTTCATTTTTTGAGACTTAAAAAAATATCCCAGACCCTGTAAATACTACCTAATAATAAATAGTGAATATCGTGATAAACTAAATTAACATTTTATTGACCATAACGGCCATTACGTAAAATATGAGCGTTTGCTTTTCACATGTATTTATTCGAAACAGAAATCCAGCAATTCAAATGCTGAACTCATAAAAGTCCACTTTTAAGTACATACAATGGAAAATTGTTTCTAAAATTTCGGAACTGTGTTGTCAGGAACATTGAGGTTCTTTTTGTCTATTAATTTTCCCTTTTTTCAAGCAAGTAATACAAATGAAATGCAATGAAAACTGATAAATATTTAGAGATTCCGCAAATACCCAAGATATTTAAAAATAAACATATCTTGTACCTAATAGTAATAGTTGTACCTGATAATCGAAGTTTAAATGACGATCTTATAAAAGTTCACCCTAAAGTACATACAATTGAAAATGTTTCCAAAACTTACGAACTGTGATGTCAGGAACATTGAGGTTGTTTTTATTTTTAAATTTTCTTTTTTATCTAGCAAGTAATAAAAATTAAATGCAATGAAAATTGATGAATATTTAGAGATTCAGCAAATAACCTAGATATAATTTAGAAAACATAACATGTATCTGGTAGGTACTGAATAGTTGTACCTGGTTATCGATTAGCATATGAGGTATTCCCCCAGCTGCAGCCCTGGCTGATGCTATGTTGTGCAACACTGGCTGAAAACAGGGTGGCAATATTTTTCGGCCGCCATTTCAGTTTGAATTTACCGAAATTTCAGTCTGGCGTCATCGTTTCATTCAGTACTTAATTTCGTGCAGCGATGCACTCTAAATAAACCCACATTGCATTCCCAATCGCATACCGTCCAGTGGCTAGCTCCTCGAGATCAGAGTCAAGTTTCGAACGGGCACAGTCGGCAATTCGCCAGCCAGACATGCTGAACTGAACAAATAGAGATCGAAATTCCCCGAAAAAACCGAGAATTTTCGCGTAAATCCAGATCATGAATACCCCGAGTGCCGTCGCGGTGAAGGCCCAGATCCTGGAGATGACGGGCGAGCACGTGGACCAGCTGCACGCGATGTGGTCGCACTTGTTTGAGCCGAAGACCTGCGGCGAGTTCCTCCACCGGCTGAAAGACCATGTCCACAGCTTCTTCACGGATCTGCTGAACGAGTCCGGCGAGAAGCAGCAGGTGATCCTCGGCGACATAGACGCCTTGCGGGCGGAGGCCACCGACCTGACGCGGCTGCTCCACGAGCCGGTGGAGCTGGGCGAGCGGCCCGACGACATGCCGCTGGTCATCTGGCAACTGAAGCTGGACAAGAGCATCGAGCATTTGCGCGAGGAGCTGGCCAGTCGTCGGGCGGAGATCTGTGAGCTCCTCCTCCAGCAGGAGCAGCTCTGCGAGGAGCTGGGCGAGCTGCCGCAGCCGCTGCTGGCCGATCCGCTGCCGCTGCCCGAGGAGATGGACGCCTTCCGGGATCGCCTCGAGCTGCTGCGCGATCAGCGGGTGCTGCGCCTCAAGGAGATGGACCAGCTGCGCCAGAGCATCAAGCAGGACATGAAGGTGCTCGAGTGCCTGCCCCAGACGGACTCCGAGGAGCGTTTGCTCAACCAGGTGGATCACTGCCTGACGCCGGAGGCCTTCGAGCGGCTGCGGCACATGCAAAAGTCCTTCGCCGACCAGGTGAAGGAGCTGCGCGAGCGCATCGACGATATGCGCGACAAGATCCGCGTGCTCTGGGACCGACTGCAGGAGACGGACGAATATGCGATGCGTCGCGTTCGCGAGTCCACGTCATATACGCAGCGCACCTACGATGTCCTGCGCGAGGAGCTGCAGCGGTGCCAGGCCCTGCGCCGCCAGAACCTGAAGACCTTCATCGAGCAGCTGCGGCTCGAGATCAAGGAGTGGTGGGATCTCACGCTGAAGAGCCAGCAGGAGCGCAAGCGCTTCTCCAACTACTACAACGACTGGTACAACGAGGATCTGTTGGAGCTGCACGAACTGGAGCTGGACGACCTGAAGACCTTCTACAACAAGAACAAGGACATATTCGACCTGTACGAGAGCCGGGCCGAGCTCTGGGCGCGCATGGAGGCACTGGAGGCCAAGGCCAGCGAGCCGAATCGCTTCAACAACCGCGGCGGCCAGCTGCTGAAGGAGGAGAAGGAGCGCAAGGCCATCACGTCCAAGCTGCCCAAGATCGAGCAGCAGATCACGGAGCTGGTGCAGGCCTACGAGGCCCAGGAGAACACGGCCTTCCTGGTGCACGGCGAGAACATTCTCGACCTGATGGCCGCCGACTGGGAGCGGCATCGCCAGGCCAAGCAGCAAAATTCGGCGCGCAAGAAGGCGCCGGCGTCGGCCAGCAAGATTATGCCACCACCCGCTCCCGGATCGACGGCTCCTCGCACGCCGCGCACCCTGCGCAACATGTCGACCTTCTCCAGCTCCACGATGTCACTGCGCAAGACGCCCTCGCAGCAGCACCTGCGCCCGCTGAACGTCACCAAGAGCACGGGCAATCTGCACAAGCGCCTGAATCCGTCCGGCCTGCCGGGCCAGGGCCCCAGGACGCCGACAGCCAAGCGCAGCCTGATGAACACCCTCAACTCGATGAAGGCGTCGCCGGCCCAGCGCCTGCTCACAGCCAGCCAGCAGCAGCAGGGCCACCTCAAGGCCACCAAGTCGCCGTTGAAGCGGGTGCGCGTCCTGGACAACACACTGCGCCGCAGCGGTGGAATGGGCAGACGCAGCATTGGGACGCGCTCCAGCAAGAAGCCGCGCACCAAGTCCACGGACCAGGACGCACCCAACGACACGGACTACACGACGGACGAGAATGCCGGCGAGCATGGAGTGAGCTATGACGAATTCCAGCCGACCAGCCGCTCCTCCATGCTGCCTCGCCAGCGACACCAGCTGGCCGTGCCCAGAAAGCGGCGTCCGGAGGCGGTGAATACCAATCTGCCGGTTCCGCGGGAAAGCCTGATGGTGGTGCAGCCGCGCAGACAGTTCTAGTTCCCCTACGGATCAACTGAAATTAACACGTACCTACTATCTACTACTTAACAGTTGGCGTTTCTTAATGTATTTCATTTTATTTTCTGTTTTACGTTTCCATAATAAAAATTATGTGAGTTTTTTCTTAACCACAAGATTATATATTATTTCTAACTTGCTAATGGGATAATTTCTTTAAAGACTGTTAACTATTTTGAACTGATTCTGTGAGTTGGATTTACATGCTGAATCAAACATGTATTTTATCCATGACCTATTTAAAATTTGACAACATTTAGGAGTAAATAATAAAATAAAACAAACGGTTTTATTGGTTTAATAAATCCAATAAAATATCCTCATGAAAACGATTTACATCGGACAGAAGATTCCATGAATAAAAAAATTTGTTCCATTTTAGATTTAATTTCTAGAAATAGTTTTCCATCAGAGAAATCTTGAAAATGTTGGGATTTCCAACTTTGGCGTCGAATTCCAAAGACATGGTTGACAATAGGAACTATTTTTAAAGGTTTGTCGAGCAGATTTCAGCGAAAATAATTAAGGTAAGTCCAAATATACGGGCCAAATAATTCCAAATGTTGGCAAACATCGGTTTTTTGTATTTATAACTATACCGCGGAACCTGTAGGAAATGGAACATAAGTTTGTGTAGGACTTTTACTCAGGATTAGAATTAAAACTTGGATATTCCCAGTTTTTTAATAAAATGTAAAGTGTAAAACTAATTGAAAACACAACATGTAAAATGTAAAGTGTAAAACTAATTGAAAACACAACTGGATGTAATTCTAGATGGTTTTGCTATGTTTTCACGATTTATTTGTCCATCAATCAAACTTGTTAGGGGGATGGGAGCGAGCTTTACTTTAATATACATACGCACTGATGTAAGCTTTATAAAAATGTTCCAACCGCCTACATTATTAAAATGTAAGCAGTTCTTATTCGACTATTAAATACATATTAACACATTAAAATGGCCGGCATGCTTGATGCCTGCGCTTGTGATGAACCCTTCAATTGGCCAGCCCGGTGGCGGCGACTCCTCCCCCATCCGCCGGCTATGTACAGAGGGAAGCTTAAGACTACACTGGAATAGTTGTGTGTTCTGGATGAGGATGAGGAGCAGGAGCACGCAGTGCAGCATCGAAATTGGCCAAGGCGATGGCTATTTGCCCGTGTCGCTTCCGCTCTGGCTGTGCTGGCTGCCTCCTCCGTGGTTGTACATGAGATGCGCTGAAACCGAAAGGGACGGCGATAGTTTAGTTGGGAAGAGGAAAGTGATATAGTGGTGCTGAGTGCTTACCCATTACGACCGGCGGAAAGTTAAAGGCGCCAAATGGAGCCGACGCATTCACCGTCGTGGGGGCGAAGCTGGCTCCATCGAGGGTGCTGGCTGGAGCAGCGGCCGCTGATCCCGGCGCCAGTCCGGTGGATGGGGCATTGTACGTCCCCGGTGAGTGTATGACGGTGGTCGAGGAGGAGCTCTCAGCCCCGGCAGCTGCTGCCGCGGCCATCTGGGGATCCAGCTCATGTGGATACCGTGCCGGCGGCATGACCACAGTGGTCAGATGCGACTGGCCACCATCGTCCAGCAGGCCTGTACGCTGAAGACGACCCGTCTTCGTCTCGATGTGCTTGTTGTGGGCGCTCAAACAGTGGTTGCGCATGTTGTACAGCTGCAGGAAGTAGGCGTCGCAGTGCGGACACTTGTACCGCTCGCCCGTATGCCGCCGGATGTGCGCCTTGAGGTCGTTGCTCTGCGTGAAGCTCTTGGGGCACTGGTCGCACTTGTACGGCCGCTCGCCGGTGTGGGTGCGCATGTGGATGGTCAGGTTGTAGGCCCGATGGAAGCTCTTGCCGCAAGTATTGCACAGATTCGGCTTGGTGCCCGTGTGGTAACTGCAATTAAAGGACATCAATTAATTTGTTGAATCCCTTTCCTGAAAGCGCAAACGTTAACTTACCGCTCGTGGACCTTGAGATCGGTGGCGCGGGGAAAGGCCTTGGCACAGAAGCGGCACTTGTAGGGCTTCTCACCGTTGTGGCGCCGCATGTGCACGCGGAGGTAGTCGTTCCGGGCGAAACTGTCGCCGCAGATGCAGCAGAGGAAGTTGCGCTGTCCGGTGTGCGTTTTTTCGTGCTCCCTAAGCTGCGCTCGCTCGCGGAATGTCTCCTCGCAGGTCTTGCAGGCGTAAAGGAAGTCGGTGTGCAGCAGGGTGTGCTTGCGCAGGTAGGTCTTGCTGGAGAAGCGCTTGGAGCAGTACTCGCACGTGTGCTCCGCCAGCTGTAGCTTCAGTTCGCTGCCCGGCTCCAGGCCTTCGCCGTTGTGCTTGCTGACCTTGTGTCGCTCCAAGGCGTCCAGTCGCGAAAAGGCGGCCTCGCAGAGCGCACACTTGTGCTCCTTGTTGCTGTGCAGGCTCTGCACATGCGCCTTGAGGTGGTCGCTGCGCGCGAACGCCTTGGGGCAGTGCGGACAGTTGTGGGGCTTCTTCTCCAAATGCGACAGCTTGTGGCGCAGCAGGTGGCAGTGGCGCGAGAAGGTGCGCTGGCACACTTCGCAGCGGTTTTCGGGATTCGGCTCGCCCTTGTTGCGGCGCCGACGCCTGCCGGATTTGGACTTCTTCGGCGGTTTCTCGCCGTCCAGCGGCTCCTGCTTGAGCCGGAATTCTCCATCTTCGTCCTCGCCACCGTCCTCGTCGTCGTCCTCATCGTCATCCAGGTCGCTATCCTCGTCCACGAAATCATCGAACCGATCCTCGTCACTGAGCGTCAGTTCTCCGCTGACATGGAGCTTCATAAAGTCCTCCACTCCCATTGGTGCCTCGTCCTCGCTGCCCACAAGGTGGCTCTCCTCCTTAATGCTGAACTGAGCGTCGCCAATGGCAATGGGTTCATCTGGAAAATGCACAAAGGGATTAGTATTGGTTTCTAGGTGTTTATAAACCCCTGAATAAAATAAAGTGTAGAAACCCGGACACCCACCCTTCACAGCCCGTTCAATGGAGCCATCGGCCTGAGCTTCCGCCTTCTCTCGCCGCCGACGCTTCTTCTCGAGCTTCAGTTGCATGGCCAGGTCGACTTCTTCCGCCTCCAGGCAGGGCTCCGGCTTGATGTGCAGCCACAGCGTCTGATTGGCCACATTGGCCTCTTCGTCCTCCTCCTCGTTGCTGGAAATGGGATTCGTATTGCACTGGAAGGCTTCGCCGACTCCGTCACGGTCGTCGTCGTCGTCCTCCTCGTTCAGCAGCACCTCGGCGGAGACCAGCTCATCGCCGCCGTCGCTGTGCATGGTGCTCTCGTCCGCCGGCGGCCAGGTGCGCAGCAGGTCCTCCTCCATGTCCCGGTGCTGGTTGCGCATGTGCCGCAGCAGGTGATCCCGCCGGCTGAAGGTGCGCTGGCAATGGGCGCACTGCAGCCGGGCGGTCTGCTCGTGGCTGCGCGCCAAATGGCTTTGCAGCTGTCGGAGATGCGGGAAATGCTGCGGGCAGAACTTGCACTTGAGCTCCTCGGCCGGCTGGCCATCCGTCCCGGTGCCGGTTGTGCCCTCCTTGTTCGTCCTGTGCACCTGGTTGCGGTGCAGTCGGAGCTCCAGGCTGTTCAGGAACTGGTCGTGGCACATCTCGCAGGGCATTAGGGCCACCTGGTCCGTCTGGCTGGCCGCCTCCGTTCCGTGGGCCTTCAGCTGGGGCGAGCGACCCAGCAGGGCCACCAGCGAGCAGTAGGAGCGCTCCGCGTGCCTCTTGAAGCGATAGGCGTGGCGGGCCGCCTCCACGCAAGTGCCGCACATATGCGGGGGCATCCCGTCGTGCCGCTGACACTGGTGCTGGGTGCACTCGTCCAGGATGCGGGCCAGATTGGCGTCCTCCTCGACGGGCGCCTCGTTGAAGATGAAGTGCACCTCCCCGTCCAGCGAGGCGTCCTTCAGGCAAACGCGACAGACGCGCTGCGCGTCCACGGTGTCCAGGGCGTTGAGGAGCACCAACTTGCTGCCCGCCGGCTCACTGGCCGACTCCTGCTCCTGGCCCGAAGCCGGCTCCAGCTGCGGGTGCGGCTGGTGCGTTGCCATGGCTGTTTCGCGTCCTTTGGGTCCTCGCTATTGCATGTGGGCATCAACAATTAGCGCAACTGCTGCTGCATTTCCTTAATTTTCTTTTTACCAATACAAGGCGTTTGTTGTGACCTCAAGGGCGGTCATACTGGGTGCGCCGTTAATGGGGTTACCGAGTACGGGCACACAAAATATCGATAAATTGTGTGTTGACCATAGATTTTCAAGCCAAATCTGGCTAGTTTCCACAAAAAAGGAGAGTAGTTAGGAAAAGTATGTTATATTATATTTTTCAGTTGTTTCGAGCCTTTTAACACAAAGACTTTAAGTAAAATTTATTACACAATTTTGTTTTCAAATAAAAAAGTTTACGCATATTTTATTTTAACCGTCACAGCTTTTGCACATGCTCAATCAACTTAAATCCATAAAGTTGTATACAAAATATTATTATTTACAAGATTCGCTAATAATCTAAGAAGAAATGTCATTATAAGGCTCAAATTTCCTTTCCAGCTCCCGCGTCCACAATCAGCGTCAACTGTCCTTGTGTCGGATTCACCCAGGCAGCGGGAAACTTCTTGTCCAGATCGACAAATACACTCTAAAATTTAAAAAAATTAAAATGTTGTATTTATTTAAGAATATTTTTCTCGCATTTATTAGCTCCCACTAAATAAAAAAAAACCAAAGACTTCTGGGAAAGTGATCATATCAATTTCACTTTCCTTAAACTAAGCTATTGAACTCACCTTGACGACACTGGCTTTCCCGGCACCGGTGACCACGAAGGCTACGTCCCGGGCGTTATTGATCAGCGGCAGGGTGAAGGTAATCCGCTCGGGTGGCGGCTTGGGCGAGTTCCGGATGGGGATGACCAGGCGCTGGGATTCCTGGAGCGTGGCCGGCTGCTCGGGGAAGAGGGAGCAGGTGTGTCCGTCGGGTCCCATGCCCAGTAGCAGGAGATCGAACCGATCCACTTGACTCTTGACCTTCGCTTCGTAGTCCGCAGCGCATTCGTCCAGCGGCTTGGTCGTGTCGGCCCGGACGAACTGCGAGTCCCGGATGCTCGGCAAAAGGGTCAGCCACTCGGCCCTGTAGGCTCCGTAGGTGGAGTCGCTGTCGTCCAGCGGCACATATCGCTCGTCGCAGAAGAAGAACATCCACTTATCGGTTTTCAAAGCTCCTGACTTCAGGGCTTTCGTCAGCAGCTGGATGAGGGATCCACCTGTAAGCGGAGTGAGACACTTGACTTTGGGAGTGCGATTCCACAGAGGTCACCTTAAGTTGGGCTTATCAGCACACCCACTTGACTTGACTGACCGACCCCGACCCCGACCCCGATCCTTACCCGAAAGCCCCACGCTGAACTTATCCTGCCTGACCAACGCCTCCTGGGAGCAGCGCTTCAGGAGATCGGCCAGCACCTGGACCAGTTGCTCCTCCGAATTGGACCGGTTCACCTTCAGCGGACTCTTTCGCTCCGACATATTGCTGATCTGATAATGAAACCGGACTCGACTTCGATTCCAATAAATCACACCTTTCGTGGTGCCAACTATCGATTACTGGTAAGTGGTAGGAACATACACTGCAACTTGAGAAGGTTTTAAAAATGCTAAATATATATAAAATGTTCGAAAATAATTTGATTTACTACGCATGAAAGTAAAATATATTATTAAGTCATAATTTTAAAACCTTAAATTAAGATTAAGACTAAAATTAAGATGTTAATTTCAAAACTATTCTTTAATTAAAAAAAATAGCTAGAATCCCTCTATAGCTAGTAGCTAGACTGCCATCACCGATCACGAGCTATTCCGATAGTTGGCCCGCCATAATCGATAGGCCGTTCCGAAAGTACCGAAGGGAAAACAACACTCAACAATAATCCTTCGAGCACTGAATTTTACCTGTTCTTTTTTGCTTTCCTGCTTCGTTGCCTTCGCAAAACTACCTTTTTCCGGGAACAGCAGCCGGGAAAACTCGGAAATCCTTCGTAAATTCGCGCAAAAACCATCGGGCCGTGTCTATCGAAAGCGGATCGCTCGTCACTAGAGTCACTAAAATAAGTGTTTAATTTCATAAAATTGCGTTGTATGCGGATTGTTGAGACTAGGCAAAAGGCATTATTGCATCGAGTGTATAAAGTGCAAGGCTTTGGTGGCGGAAATCCAGCGTATTTCACAAGACATTGGAGGCCTTTGTGCGCTCTGCATTTTTTTGCGCAAAAATACACATATTTCTGTTGTTGCTGGCTGCTTTTCACAACCACAACAACAACAACTGGCGATACTGCGAAAAACGTGCTGAAGAAAGCATTTTTTTTCCCCTTCTGTTGTTGTTGCCTGATAAATTTGTAAGGAAAAACCGAAGATGCCCAAGCGCGGTGGCGGTGGCGGCGGCGGTAGAGGCGGCGGCGACGGCGGTGGTCAGCGGTACAACAACAACGTCGGCAATGGCGGCGGACGTTACTCGGCTCTCGAGGATTTCGATGGTCAGTACTTAAGATCGGCCTTATAAACCATATATTTTATCTATTGCAATCCCAATTCCAGATGTGGAGGATCGTCAGCGGCGCAAGGATCGAAACAAACGGCGCGTCAGCTTTAAGCCCTCGCAGTTTCCGCACAACAAAAAGGACATCAAGCTGCGTCCCGAGGATCTGCGCCGCTGGGACGAGGATGATGACATGAGCGACATGACCACAACCGTCAAGGTGAGCACACTAGCCCTCCTTCTAAACCAAAACTAACCCATTATCTTCCTCATGACAACCAACAGCAGGATCGACCCAGCTCCCGACGACGAGGATCGCCCATTCCGCGCGGCAAGTTCGGCAAACTGATGCCCAACAGCTTTGGCTGGTACCAAGTGACGGTGAGTTTGGCCCACAATGCCATATAGATATCGAATTTATGATATGGGAGAGAATCATGTGATTTGTTAGTTATTTAGACATAAGTTAAAGGTCGCCTGAAAACAAAACTTGAAAATTATCGATATTTTCGACATTTTCACAATATTGATACGATAATATCAATGTTTTGAAGGGAAAACTCCTTTTAAATATCCAGAAATATATATTTTGAAAGTCCTCGAATCCCTAAAGTTCCCTATAAATGCCCTATAACCATTTATATCGGATTTTTGGATGGGCAGGCGAGAATCATGTGATTCGTTAGTTATTTAGACATAAGTGAAAGGTCGCCTTGAAGTCCTCGAATCACTATAGTCCCCATATAGAGGCCAGATTTATATGGGCAGCCCTATAACCATTAATACCCAGATTTGTTGGGTATTATGACACAAGTTTGCTATTATTCGCATAGGTTGGCATATTTCTTGTTTATTAGCACACCGAACCAGCACTACAAACCCCAGACTGGTCCATATAGATAGCAGATTTACGATGGCGCAGCCATACAACTATTTTTGGTCTCCAAAAGAATCATGTGATGTGCCTGTTAGTTATTTTTTGGTTTCAGCATCCGCCAAGAATCGCATAGGTTGCAACTTTCTTGTTTATTTATACATATGTATGTATGTACACTGCTCCAGTGCTCCACTGACTTCCCGCCTGCTCTCGTTGTGTTTATTAATTAATTTCACTCGTAAAAATCGTAAAGCAAACAAGCAAAAGTGGTTGGTAGGGCAAGGGGTCTTCTACACAGCTAACGACAATCGCTACAACAATTACAATTGCAAGCCAACGAGCGGGTAAATAAATATTTATGGATGGCTAAACTCTGTCGGCGACACAGTGCCAGCCACAAGTGTGTGTTCCCGTCCCCACGAAAGCTGAAACTGCACTGGAGCCGAGCCCTTTGGTGGTTTTGGGATGGCCGATGACCGAAGACCGAAGACCCTCGCCGAAATGGATTCCAAGGACGCGAGGGCTGCGGCTAGGTTCACCGTCCTCCGTCCCCTTTTTTAGCCAACCAGCCACACGTGGTGCAACACAACAGGCCGCTATCTCTCGGCGGGGTCGTAAATGCCGTAAATGCCCAATGCTGATGGCTCACCAACAACCGGCTTGCGGTTCCATTTGGGCCTTTTATTTCATCGACGGCCGGCAGACTGTGAAGACGACGTGCTCGCGACGTCCGAAGGCAAACTTTAGCTGAATCTCAAGAGGCCCGATTACGGGTGCCAACTTATCAGCCGGAGCGGAGCGATTAGATGTGCGATTAGGATTGTCGGGGAAAACCAAAAGCCGTAAGCCGCAAACCGAAAACCATCTGCAGCAATGGCTACGCTGGGCGCCTGGGACTACACCATACTGGCGCTGGTGCTGGCCATTTCCGTGGCCATTGGCATCTACTATCGCTTTGTGGGCGGCAAACAGAAGACCACCACCGAATACCTGCTGGCGGATCGGTCGATGGGCGTGGCCCCCGTGGCCTTCAGCCTGATGGCCAGCTTTATGTCGGCCATCACCATACTGGGCGTGTCCATGGAGAACTACCAGTACGGCACCATGTTCGTCCTGATCAACCTGTCGTACGTGGTTGCCACGCCGGTGGCTGCCTACCTCATCATTCCCGTCTTCTATCGCCTGAAAACGGCCAGTGTTTACGAGTATCTGGAGCTGCGCTTCGGCTATGCCACCCGACTGGCCGCCTCGCTGAGCTTCTCGCTGCAGATGATCCTCTACATGGGCATCGTGGTCTACGCCCCGGCCCTGGCCCTGGAGGCTGTGACCGGACTGAACCAGGTCTTTTCCATCGTAATCGTCGGCGTCGTCTGCACCTTCTACGCGACGCTCGGCGGCATGAAGGCCGTACTCATCACGGACATCTACCAGTCGCTCCTCATGTTCGCCGCCGTCTTTAGCGTGATCATCTGCGCCTGGGTGAAGGCGGGCAGCCTGGAGGAGATATGGCGCGTGGCCCAGGAGAATGGACGTATTAGCTTCACCAACTTTAGCGTGGATCCGACGGAACGGCACACGTGGTTCACCCAGATCCTGGGCGGAAGTGCCACCTACCTGGCCATCTATGGAGTGAACCAAACGCAGGTCCAGCGCCTGATGGCGGTGAGGAGTTTGAGTGCAGCTCGAGCGGCCCTGTGGTGGTGCCTGCCCATTCTGTGCCTGCTGAGCGTGAGCACCTGCTTCTCGGGGCTGTGCATCTACTGGTACTACCGCGACTGCGATCCGCTGCTGGAGGGGCGGGTCAACTCGCGCGACCAAGTGATGCCGCTCTTCGTCGTGGACACCATGGGCGAGTACACCGGCCTCGCTGGCCTCTTCGTTTCGGGGATCTTCTGTGCCAGCCTCTCAACGATTAGCTCGATAATCAGCTCGCTGGCGGCCGTCACCCTGGAGGATTACCTCAAGCCGCTGGTCAGCTGCTGCGCCAAACGCACGCTCACCGATCGCCAGACCTTGTGGTACTCCAAGCTGCTGTCCCTGTTCTTCGGCGCCCTGTGCATTGGCATGGCCTTTATGGCGGGATCGATTGGAGGACTCCTGCAGGCGGCGCTCTCAATCTTCGGCATAATCGGCGGCCCTCTGCTGGGACTCTTCACGCTGGGCATGTACGTGACCAGGGCCAACGAGAAGGGAGCCATCGGAGGCCTGCTCATCTCGCTGGCGTTCTGCTTTTGGATCGGTTTCGGGCAGCCAAAGCCGCCGTTGGTCAGCCTGGACATGTCCACAGCGGGCTGCCCGCTGGACAGGAGCTATGCCCGCGATATTTTCCTCAACTCTGCAAAGACGGATGCCGAGGATGAGCACTTTTTTTACCTGTACAGGATCAGCTACATGTGGTACGCTGCCCTGGGCTTCCTGATTGCCTTCTTCGGCGGCTGGCTCTTGTCCTGGCTATTCGAGCTGTTGAGCTGGGACAACAATCGGCACATCTACCAGGATGCGGACTGTACGCTGATCAAGCACGATCTCTTTGTGCCGCCGCTGGCCAAGCGCCTGCAGCGGCGCCAGATGCCGCTCCTGGTGGTCACCGGCACCAGCTCGGAGATTGGCGGCATCTCGGTGGAGACTGCTACGGCGCCGCCGCGGCTGGACGAGATCGAGTGGGAGAAGCACAAGGCGGTGGCGTAGCCTTCAGAGTTTAGAAACGCTACATAAAGTGTTATACCCTTCTTATCGTTGCGAATTCCATTCAGCTGAGTCAGCTTTACCTTGGATTGGTACTGAAAAAAGAATGGTCAATCCAAAAGAGAACAACTTTTTTTGTTTTTCCAATATGGTTAAGTTTAATAGCAATTTTATACAAATCTAAATAATTCACTCTAACATTATAGATGGTTTTAGATAAAAATTGTCATAGAAAAAAAGAAACATGACCTTCTGTAGTTACATTGTTGTTTATTGTGTCGTTACGAAAGTGCATCAAAGTGAACCAATCATATCGATCTTGGAGTATCATATATAATGCCGTAGTATGTCTGCAGGAGTATTATTCCCAACTTCGCCCTCCAAAGAGCGTACTAGCCTTTTTCTCTTGTCACATTATATTAACTGAACTTTGGCTTTAATAAACGAGCTTACTCATAAAGCGATTCCATTAGCGAGTCTCGATATCGAGGGCCTGATCGGGCTGCTGCTCGGGTCCTCGGGCCTCGTAGACGTTGCGATTCTGGGACATGTGCCACAGGGCCAGGAGTCGCACCAGTTCCGTGTAGGTGAGCTGATGCAGCTCCCGTTTATCGCCCGACACCACTCCGGCGGCCTCCAGATCATTTCTCAGTTCCACAATGTCGAATAGGGCTCTATCCTCCGCGGTGTGATCGTTAATGTTCTCATTCTTGGCCAGAACTCTTCCAACGACACTCTCGCTCTTCGTCACTCCATTGTACTCCTGGCCCACTGGCTCCCTATCCTGGTCGGGATTCATGGGCAGTGACCAGGCCAGGCAAACGCCGAGGATCACCAGGAATGACAGGACCGGAATGCTGCCCGGAATGGAATTCATGTTTGCGTCCGACTGCGAGAAGCTTTGCTGTGGCACTGCCGTCGTCGCGTCTGACGATCGTGGCCTGGACTCGGGGTGCGCTCCAATTTCTGTCCGTCCCCTACCCCGTGCGCTCTTACGCGGTTCCCTATCACCCACTCGAGCACCCCGTGTGCCAGTGCTGGCCGTTCTTTTTCGTAATATCTGGCTTTTTTTCGTTTTTATTTTCCATTTTGGGAACCCAAAGAATTTACCAATGAAATAAAGCCAGAAAGCTATGATATTGGAATACAAAATATGAAGAAACAATTGAATTTTTGTCCGTATTTCCAAAATATTATACATTTAATAAATATTATTGTACATATGTATGTTAAAAAATTTGGAATATAAAGTATCTGTAGATATAAAATAATTACTGAAAAAAAGACTCTGAAAAATAAGGTTTTTATCATAAGTATTTGAAGATATTTCCGTTTTCTTTTCAAGAGAATAGTTAGGAAATCTAGTTTTGAAGTTCTTATAATAACTAGAGTCATTACCAAATGGAAATGCTTTACTTGAAAAAATATTGATTATAAAAATGTTGGGAACCCAAAGAATTTACCAATGATATAAAGCCAGATAGCTATGATATTGGAATACACAATATGAAGAAACAATTTAATATTTGTCCGTATTTCCAAAATATTATACATTTAATATATGTTATTGTACTTATGTATGTTCAAAAAATTAAAATCACATAAAATACATTTCCCACCGCGATTGACTGAATTTTACATTCATATCGACATCGCACTTGTTTAATTACTTTTCGCTACAATTATTTTTTTTTTTTGCCTGCCTTCAGGCGTTGCGAAAAAGCTTTTTCGTATAATTTGTATAGAAAAGTTGCACCTGGACCGACCGCTTGCCGAATGAATGTCAACAAACGTATTATTATTATTATTATATCGTGCTATTATGTATTATAACGATTCGACAAATACACGTAACGACGTTCCTGAGTGACAAGGGAACAAGTCGAGATATATGTAAGTCGAGTCGCATGTAACGAACGACCTGGCCAAGTATTGATAATTGCAATTCGAGAATCGCAATTGACAGGCCGATTTGCATTTTCTTAATGGATGCGACCACTTTGGATCGGGCAAACTATGCTGTATATAAATATGAATACGTGTGAATGGAATGGCCAAAACATTCCAATGACTGATCGTTGTTGTTTTTCATTAGTCGCTCGCTGACGGCAAACACGTGCCAGGTTAGTCATTCTGGCCGAGAACGAAAGCACCATGTACTCACCGTTGACAACCATGGTTGTGGGCCAAAAAAGAGCCCACTGACTCACTGGATCTGGATAGGATAGGCCATGTGGGGGTAATTCCGAACCCCCTACTTTCCTGTCCTCCATTTGGCTTCGCCTACAGTGCCCTACGCCGTGTGCTGAGTGCTGTGTGCATCTCCTGATGTCATCGCCCAGTAATGCGTTGGTTCGTTCCCCTTATCTCGCCAATTGAACTGGCAGATTCTACCTACCCCCCGTTCCATCCTGCTCGCAGTCCCACTTTTCCAATCTGTTATCCCACTTTTGTACAGTGGATATCGGTTAAATGAATCTTGTTTTTTGTTTCTATTTCCAGAATTTAAAAAAGAAACTAAAAGAACGCCTATTGTAGGACATCTTAATCTTTTTAGTAGACTTATGTTGAAATATGTTAAATTTTTTGATTTAATCTTAAAAGTAGAATTATATTGAAATATGTTATTTAAATTGTTTGATTTTACGCACTGGAATTTTATTTAGACGTTAGAAAAAAATTGCATTGGCGGGAGGATTTGAACTCAAACTTAACCTATTATTCTTACAAATAAAAAAAAAATTTTGAACCATTTTTCGTTAAAACATATTGTTAAAAAATTCAGATTTTCCTCTGATTTCTTTTAGTTAAATATAGATGCAGGCTTTTTGATGTTATTTTAAATAAATCAGTTTAAAACGAAATATTTTTTACCTCAAAACTCCAGAAAAAACAACCACAATAGATGATTCTCTGAATCGAATCCACTTTATAACGACATTGAGTGCATTTCTGATTTGCCTGAGAACCCAAGCTTGATTAACCCGGCACTGTGAAGCGGTCTGGAATATTTAGCGATTCAACAATTTATTTCGAAATTGGAATTCAGGCGCATAACAATTAATAATTACTCGTTAACAGCTTAACTTGATTCATATTCACATCGTATGTACACTTCGGTATTCACACACTCACAGCACACAAACACACACACGTACACATGGCATTGAAATTGTTTCAACAAAGAGGTGTAGAAAATAAAAAAAAAAGTTCTTGCTTTTCTATTACAAATCTATATAATAAGGGCAGCTAATCCTCCTGCTCGTCGTTGGTGGTGGTCACCGTCTTCTCCTGCGTGTGGTGCGTGGTGTTGGTTGTGGTGCGTGTTAGGGTGAAGACGCCCGTGGAGCCCACTTCATCCAGCGGCTGGGCAATGATGGTCGAAGTGGTGCTCTGGAATCGGTAGAATATATTATGTACTACTCAAAAACCATTCTGGCAGCTGGTCTCTTACGCCATTCTTGGTCTCCTCGGGGCTCCAGGAGCGCTTATCATCCAAATCCTTTGAGCAACAGCCACCCATCCTCTTGGTTTTTGGTTTTTTGTTCAATAAACTCTGAATATACACCGTATATATGATGTACTATGATGTCTGATGTCTATATATCGCTGTTCAGTTATTTGTTACTGCTTCATCGGCGCACGTCTGTCAGCGAATGCCGCTCCGTTCGCCGGTGTTCGATGGTGTGGTGTTCTGTTCTGTTCTGTTCTGTTCACTTGTTGGCCAACCAACCGAACAACCGAACAACAAAAAGCCCAACCCAGCCCAAGCTGCGCCGCCAGCTGCGACTGCGACGCCGGAGTTGTCATGGCTCCATATCAATTCTAGAAATATGTCTCAGCCAGCTCGTATTTTGTATTGTATTGTACTGTTCTGTACTGTTCTGTGTTGAATACAATAAATACAAAATGTGTGGCTATATCTGTGAGCTGTACAAACAAACCATTCACATTCCAGCCACCACCCACCACCCAGCACCAAGAACTCTCTAGGTTCCCCTGAGAGTGTGTGCGATCCCCCGAAATACAGTCATCATCTTTATTTTCGAAAGCGAAACCTCTGGCCTTGTCGGCTTAACGGTTAACGATTCAATTTTCCTATCGATCAGGTGCGTCGCCTCGATTCCACGGATCCCATTGTTGTCTGTGGCCGATTTAAAGTACACAAAGGGTGGGTAAACATTCCCAATAGGTTTCAAGAATTTCACCCAGGAATTCCAATAAAAAGCTGACTATTAAGTCATGTATCATGTATATTAAACTGATGATGGGGCCGTTTCCTCGTCAGCCTGTTACATTTAAAGGAAGCTTTAAAGTTTAAACTCTGATTTCCCATACGATTTCAAGGTTTCAACCTTAAAAAGTTAAAATAAAAGTCATTTAATACGACTAAAAATTCTAACTCTCCTAAAATCCTAAAAATGTATAATAATAATGTTAAAATATTTTGATAAGGACAATAAACCCATTGGTTGGGTCTTCTAATAAAGGGCTTAAGGAAATTCGAATACAAAATCAGTTAAAATAAAAGTCATTAAATTAAAAATAAAAATCCTAATAGTAGAAATTTATATTTATATAAAATATATGTATAAAATATTTTGAGAAATACGGCCAATAAATGAAAAAATCCTAATGGGCCATTGGTTGGGTCTTCTAATTAAGGGCTTAAGGAAAAAAATAATACCCATTTTTGAATACGATATCATCAGGGGTTTATGTTTATTTGCCAAAGTCAATGGAAATTAAAGACCAGCCTTAGGGCCAACAACTCCAGCCGATATCGGGGGACTCTATGGACAGGACAGAGACGCGAATATATATAATAATAACAGCTAATGCGCGTAATAAATAAATTTATCGCATTAATGCGCAATGAATGAGTGGGCTAGATGTGCTGTGAGTTATCTTGTTGATACCGTTGATATAAATAGGGTCGAGTGGTGACTGTAGAGTGGAGTGAGGAGGAGGGGGAACGGAGGGGCTGGGATCATGGCGATCATTCACACGATCATTATTCGCATATGGCCCCCATCTTTGTGCCCGACTGTACCCGAAGTGATCCCATAAATTGAATTACCACTGATTCCAGTGATTCTTTGTGCACAGACCCCGCGTTATACATATATACATATATATATATATGTACGTACGTCTGCAGTCCGATTAGATATCGGCCATCGGCCAATAATAACATTAATAATAATAACAATAATAGCCAAGTGACCGATATTGATGGTTGTCTGACCTTCGCATTGGCAGCAGAGATCCACCCTGGTCTGTTTTTCGCTGGCTGTTTTCTGTTTGCCATATACACTCACCATATCCGGATAAGTGCCTCGTAATTAAATCACTGACAGTGAAGAGTGATAAGACTGCCCTGCCCGAAAATGTAATTAGGTGACGAGACCCACATATTCGGAAATGGAAACGAATGGCATGCTAATTCTCATATCGTAATTGGGAGAGATCATGTTTTAGCAAATTGACAAATTACGATTAAAGTCTGTTTTTATACATCTATTGAAATATTGCTATTGGTTTTGTAGTAAAGTGTATAATTTATAATATTAGTATATTAGATTAATACTATTAAAATGTTGTTATTTGCAGGTCATAAGGCCGGTGGGCCTTGTGACACTTTTGAGAGTGTCCTAACGCCCGCGGGCCTTATGACACCGGACTGTAGTTATATATTATATTTTATAATATATTCTTTATTGAAAGCTAATGGCTTTTGTATTCATATGTAGGTACACTTGCCAGAAAAAGTATGCGTACAAATATTTTCCAGAACTTTAGAGCTTAAAAAAACGTCTTTAAAAAAATCGTAAAAATGTCATTTTAATTTTAACATTTAGTAGACATATTAAGCTTTAATTTGACGTAACTCATTAATTTCTAGCACCTTTACTTTTCCTAATATAAACAAAAATGTACAGAATGGCCGGATTTCGCATCAGAAAAAGTATGCGTACAAATGCATATAGTATTAAAAAAAGCCATATTTTGGGCAAAGTACGTCGAGTTTAGTACGGAGTTTGATACCCTTTATGTTTTATAACTTCAGTCTACATATTTGGCATCGAACGGACCAATGTCCTTGCATCCTTCGCCGTTATTTGATTCCATTCCTCGACAGTGAGTTTTTTCAGCATACCCTTGGATGCAAGGGTGTGAAGGTGGGTCCTGCCCTCCAGGACATCACAAAAATGCTTTACGGGATTGAGATATACTATTGTGATGGCGAATGTAGCTGTTTTACACATAAAAGCTTGGTTTTGTGGGCGCAATGTTTAGGTTCGTTGTCCTCTTGGTACCAAAAGTCCTTTTTGAGTCCCACTTTCAGGGCGCTTTAATTTGTTGTTTAAAAGTGCATAAAACAACCAACAAAATGAGGTATCGTTTATTAAAATCGGTCAACAACTTAACGAGAAATGGGTATAAAAACTTTCTTACTTAGATAGAAGGTTCGTTTTTATTGAAATTCGTATGAAATTCATGCATTACGCGAAAGCAGTTGTTTGTTTGGTTATATCGCTAGCCATTTCTCGTTAAGTTGTTGACCGATTTTAATAAACGATACCTCATTTTGTTGGTTGTTTTATGCACTTTTAAACAACAAATTAAAGCGCCCTGAAAGTGGGACTCAAAAAGGACTTTTGGTACCAAGAGGACAACGAACCTAAACATTGCGCCCACAAAACCAAGCTTTTATGTGTAAAACAGCTACATTCGCCATCACAATAGTATATCTCAATCCCGTAAAGCATTTTTGTGATGTCCTGGAGGGCAGGACCCACCTTCACACCCTTGCATCCAAGGGTATGCTGAAAAAACTCACTGTCGAGGAATGGAATCAAATAACGGCGAAGGATGCAAGGACATTGGTCCGTTCGATGCCAAATATGTAGACTGAAGTTATAAAACATAAAGGGTATCAAACTCCGTACTAAACTCGACGTACTTTGCCCAAAATATGGCTTTTTTTAATACTATATGCATTTGTACGCATACTTTTTCTGATGCGAAATCCGGCCATTCTGTACATTTTTGTTTATATTAGGAAAAGTAAAGGTGCTAGAAATTAATGAGTTACGTCAAATTAAAGCTTAATATGTCTACTAAATGTTAAAATTAAAATGACATTTTTACGATTTTTTTAAAGACGTTTTTTTAAGCTCTAAAGTTCTGGAAAATATTTGTACGCATACTTTTTCTGGCAAGTGTATTTTATATCTATTTCGATACTGAGTTGTGGTTTTTGAGATGTGTTTCATAATCAGTTATGTAATCGGGGATTCACAAAAGTTCTGAAGGCTTTAAATGAGTACAACTGGGGAAAGTTGGATATTACGACATATTTGTACAGACTTGTACGTGCTTTCCTATGGTTAGACTTTTGGAGCTATCTCGGCTTTTGACTTTTTACTTTGTACACACCCCATTGATAGATCACACAGAGCCAACACGAAATGTGGAGCAGTGCTGGCAAATAGAACAGCGCCCATGAGTTGGCCGATGAGATAATTTCAGCGACTGCTTATCTGTGCGCCTAATAATAAACCTATATAATTGTCTATTATCAGATGTCTAATTATTTCCGCTTCTCTTCCCCCTTTGCAGCTACAAAATGCACAGATCTACGAAAAGGAAACCCTTTTGCGGGCCCTGTTGGCGGCAATGTCGCCGCATGTCTTTATACCGCAATATTGGCGAGCGGAGCGCAACTGCGTGGTCTTCTTCACCGACGACTACGAGGTGGCCGAACGCATCCAGCATCTGGGCAGGCACGCCCAGCTACCCGATGGATACAGGCTGATGCCGCGCGTGCGCAGCGGCATACCGCTGGTGGCCATCGACGATGCCTTCAAGGAGAAGATGAAGGTGACCATGGCCAAGCGGTACAATGTGCAGACCAAGGCACTGGACCTCTCCCGCTTCCATGCCGACCCCGATCTCAAACAGATCTTTTGCCCGCTCTTCCGGCAAAACGTGATGAGCGCCGCCATCGACATTATCTGCGACAATATACCCGATCTGGAGGCCATCAACCTGAATGACAACAGCATGACCAGCATGGAGGCCTTCAAGGGCGTGGAGAAGCGGATACCGAACCTCAAGATTCTCTATTTGGGGGATAACAAGGTAAGGAACTATACTAACTATTTCGATGCTAACTATACATATTATTGAACCTTTACCTTTAGATTCCATCACTGGCCCACCTTGTGGTGTTCCGCAACCTGTCTATCCTGGAGCTGGTCTTAAAGAACAACCCCTGCCGTTCCCGCTATAAGGACTCGCAGCATTTTATCAGGTATACTATGGTGTGATTGGTGTGACTTCTAACCTTTCTAGAGGATGCTGCCACATGGTCGACGTGGGAGTCGCCGCGTCGGGAGTCACAGAGGAATTAGGATTAGCACATTTCCATTGTTCTGTTGTCTCCATTCTTCTTCTTTTCTTTTGAAGTGAATGCGCTGCAGGATTGTGGCCCAAAATCAGGTGGAACTCCAGTCCTCGCTATAATTGTGCTTGAAAGGCCTTCAGCCAGGTTTAGAAGCGGTTGAGCAGGCAAAAGCATTTGAGGAAAACAGTTTCTAAAGAAACTGCCTTAAAGCAAGGGCAGGTCGAAAGCAGCGGAAGAGACTTTGGGCAAGGCAGCAAAAAATTAAAAAACAAAATGAATGTATTAAAAAAAAAAGAAACCAAAAACTACAGTAGAGCCCAAGCCATTCGCCATTCAGCCGAGTGTACAACACTTTCGACGATGTGGCAACGCTGAGCTACAGACGCGACTGTACCCCTGCGACATACCACACACACACATACATACCTGCACCGTTCGCACTTCCACTTAAGCAGGCGGACATGCAGCAGTTCCTGACACAGCAGCAACAACAACGCTGGCAAAAGCACATCAATAGTAAAATCATACAATCGAATAATTAATTAAACGTAATACCCACCAACCCACCCATCGCGCACCCCGCTACAACACACACGGGCACACGCATGTGACCACTCCACGCCAGCGCACGCACGCATGCGCCTGCGCACTTGCGTTTGCGCGCCAAGTCCCTCAGCTGCGTGCCCTGTGCGCGCTGTTGTGTTGCGTTGTTGTGTCGCCGCTTGTTGATTTTGCGGCGGTTGCCAAGAAGAGGAGGCGGAGGGGGAGGAGTGGCGCAAAGGCCCCCCATTTGGGTGCGCAGCGTCCAGCAGGAGCAGAAACTACAATGAAATACCAAGGACCAAACACCAAAAACTAAACGGACGAAAAGGACCAAAGCATACACAAAACACTCACCCACGGACATATTCTGCTGGCGCCAGCGGCCGTCGCGTTGTGTTGCGAGCCGTTTACACTCAATTTGTGCGGCTCCGTTGGGCGTGTGATCCGCCTGCGGATGCGACGTGTGCGAACGTGACGCGACATGACGAGACATGTCGAACGCACCGGACTGAAGTGACACAGCCGTCAGCTTTTCCGGTCTGGCAACGCAGCCAGCCTTTGCTTGGGCCCACACTGTTCGAAAAAAAAAGATAAAAAGCTAAAAAAAAAAAAGGTGAAAAAATTAAAAAAAGAAGAAAAAAAAGAAAATGAAATGAAATGAAATACAACAAAATAAACACAAAAGATGCCCAGGCACAATGCAGTGCTCAATTGTACTTTTCCGCTGCACTCAAACAGCAGCATCAATCAAATAATGGCACAACAATGGCCAAGCACCTAGTGCCTCTGCCTCTTCAGCTGCCCAAAGCTCCGCGACATTTGGCGAGCCTGTCGAGTAACGTAATAAAGTAGTAATACTAGATCACAAGCGGATCTCGTGTGCGAGGGAGAGTCACCCCTGGCAATTGGCCTGTCCGCAACACCTGCAGCGCATACACCACCCCACACAATACACCCATTTAATTATTATTTCTCGCTATTTAACTCGCATATCTATCATCGCCTCCCTGCTAATGCCAACCAAAATACGGCCGAATATCCACTTCGAACTATTTACAGCGAAGTACGTCGCAAGTTCCCCAAACTGCTGAAGTTGGTAAGTGCAATGCTCCCCGTAGAACATCGTTTGTATGTGCCCCCATTTAGCAGAATGATGGGAATGTTACAATATTAATTCTTTAAGAACAGTTAAAATAAATCAGGTTTCCATCTGGATTTCATTTAGGAATTTATCAGAATAACATATCAAAGGCATCATAATATCATAAAATCATATAATCAGAATATCAGATTGTGTCCGAGTCATACCCGTAGATGGAGTCATCGTTGATTTCTGCGGCTGCGACAGAGGCAGCATTGGTATAATTTTTCTCGTTTTGGACGACGTGGTTGACCTTTTGTTGTTTTCTTTGGTTACCCGTGCGCTCGGAAGTCGCAGGCCTTCTGTTCTGATAAGCAGGGGCCCATCCTTGAGCGGGATGGGCTACCCTAGCGACGGATGGATCCACATCCATGGGCTCCTGTGTGTTCTGAAACTTACTGTTGCGCGGCTCACTGCGCAGGTGTCTTGTCCTGCTGACGATTTTGTGTCTTCGGACTTGACTTTCGTTTCCTTTCTTCTTGGTTTCTTGCGAACGTGGACGCGAATTGATACCGTTCGTGGTTTGATTCTACCTCTTGTGCCAGGGCTAGGGCCGATGGCATATCCTTCGGCTTTGCCGAGAAAAGTACGTCAGTGAGACTGCGTTTTAGGCCCGATGTAAACACCCTTAGCGCGTCATCACGGAATTTTTCACAAAGAATTTTCGCCATACTTTGATCGTAGGACATGTTAACTTTGTTGGTCAATAAGGTGAGGTTTTTCTCAACCTCATCGTAGTTAGGCTACCCTATCTGAGAGTGCCTAGTTCTTGTTCGATGACGTCCATCGGTCTTTTGTCACTGTAAGTAAAATCAAGACGACTTACGATTGCGTCAAAATTCAACACAGTGCCAAATGAGAACAGTACTGCGTCGGCAGCCTCCTAATTTTGCTTCTGATTATAATGACCGCCTGATAATGGCGTGAACTACCATCATATCGTCTGAATATGTGGTATGCGGCCGCGGCCGCCTGTCTCCAAGAAACATATGCCTCTTGTGCGCCCGCAAATTCGGGTAGGCATTTGACGGCGTCGAGTGGTTCGTTACATTGAATGAACGTCATCCCTGATTTGTATGGCCGCGTATACTTTAATTTCTGGGGCCGGAGTTATGGTTAGCTCCTGCAGGATGTGTCCTAGGGGGGCTTCAAGTTCTCTCCGTAGTCCTCTGGATTTTGACTTCCAAGATCTTTTTGTTTAGTTCAATTAAATACGATTTGAATATAGAGTAAAACGTCTGCTGCGTTTGAAGTAAATTTCAGAAGTGACTTCATATATTGTTCAGCGGTGGCCGAGAAGCCGCCGCTGCCAAAAGTGTACATAGAATCTTATATACTATATATAAGGGCTTATACACTAATACAAGATGAAATAAAGAATTGTTTATACTGCAATCCGTTCCAAGTGTTCTGCTTGTGTCATATTTCCTGTGGCGAGGGGTCGGGGTATCCTGTTGCGATGTCATCAAAACGTGAGCGGGGCAACGACTCGAGTGGGTCGTTGCCGGGTTTAAACATTGTTTCGGATTGCAACATAATTGCATCCAAATGTGTGGGTACAAGTGGCCGCCCAGTCAGCGTACCATTTCTAGGGTAGCTCTGGGAGGTTTGGCCGGAGGCTCGTTGCCTACCGACTGGTCGGTAACTCCGGCGCCGGGCCTTGGGCTGCGGCGGGTGCCACGCGTAACTCTGCCACCTCGCCGGCCAGCGCATTAATAGTCTGTCTAAGCTGTTCTTCCCTTTGCCGATTTAAAGCGGCCTGTTCTGCCAGTGCATTATCGATAGTGTTGTTACACAAAGGGTAGCGTGATGACAGTAATAATAATAAAAATAATAGATTATTATAAATTATGTGAGATATAGCGTAAAAAGAGTAATGCGTTACATAACTTTTGCTGATTAAAAAAAAAAATTAACCACAATACCTATAATCCTGATTTTCATAAAATATTGAGTTCGTTTTAACTCGTTTTATTTATAATTTATTTGTGTATTAATTTTTATGTATTTTTTAGAGTTGCAGAAGTTATTTTTGCAAAACAAATATTTTTTTCTTTGTTTATTATTTATCACCTCACGCAGTTAAGAAAACATTTAGAAGATTTTTGCTGTGCGTGTATTTCCTTAAATTTATTTCTCAAATTTTATTTATAAATTCTTCTGCAGAGACGATTGGGGTTTTTATCGTTGAGCGCCAATTCTGTTTTTGTTGGCGGCCTGCAGCTTGCGGTTGCCTCCCGTAGGTGCGGGAGGATAGCCGCTGGTCGCACCAGTTGAAGCCCGCTCGGTAGTGCGGGGAGGAGGGGGCCTTATCTTGTTCCACGTGTGTGGAGATCGGGGATCCCTCGCTGCAGTCAGAGCCGGATGGCTAGGCCTTCACAATTGCTGATTAGGATGACTTATGCTGGCCTAGAGACTCAGTCAGCGCAAAAATAAGAGAGATCTAACGTCGGTTGCCGGAGTTTTGCAAAGCTATAGAACTTGTGTTCTTTATTCTTACAGAGCTTGAAGCGAACTAACTTAGAGTTGACAAAAAATGAAATTCATAGCGGCCACGCAAATATGCTGTGTTTGCCGGCTATGCACGAGCATCCGCTGAGTATCGGACATTCGGTCATCGCCTCCGTCCGGTTAGCTACTTAGTTAACTTGTATATTAATATAAATTCAGACTATCTGAGGTTGGAAAGCTACATAGTAATCCACCGATCCAACACTAGGTTCCTTATTGAATTCCCATCACTGCTAGTTACCCGCCTCAAAGACCCACGATCCATAACTAACTTAAATCCATACAGGATGGAGAGGCCCTGGCGCCGCAGGTCACCTTTGATCTAACCGAGCAGGGACGCATTCTCGAGACGAAGGCCTCCTTCCTGTGCGACAACGCTGGCGCCGAGGTGGTGCGTCAGTTCCTGGACCAATACTTCCGCATATTTGATTCGGAAAGCCGACAGTCCCTGCTGGATGCCTACCACGAAAACGCGATGCTGTCCATAACAATGCCGTCGGCCAATCAGGCGGGCAGGTGAGCGCTGTCTTCATTAATAATTCAAAGTTCCATTCAATAATATTCCGTAATATTCTTTGCTTTTGCTGCAAACAGGCTGAACAGCTTCTGGAAGTTCAACCGCAACCTGCGACGCTTGGTGAACGGCGAAGACAACCGCACCCGGCACTTGAAGTACGGACGGCTGGCCTGCGTTTCCACGTTGGACGAGTGGCCAAGGACGCTGCACGAGCGTCGCACCTTCACCGTCGACCTGACCATATTCAATGTGAGCAAAAAATCATTAGAAGACCTCCGGATAATAGAAAAATCCGGCTTAATTTATCGAACTTATGCTTATCAAGACGCTGGTCCGTGAGTTTTATCCATGAAGAGAAATTCCCAAACATATATACCAGAGCTTAAAAAAATATCGACAGTTTGCTCTGCCTCGATATTTCATTTGCGTTTTCCCTTCAAAGCATCGATATCGTCAAATTATCGAAAATATCGATAATTTACAAACTCTATTATACACATAACATATATAAGAACTTATCTCGAGGGCAAGATCGTGTGTTTTGTAGTGCAAACTGCACTAAAACCAGCTGTTCAAAGATCGACTAGCTTAAGCAATGAATATTTCAATTACTTAGTTATTTGATTTTGGGCAAGGAATCATAATGTTTATATAATCATAATTCAGGAAAGTAAGAGTAGAATTTTAGAATATATATTAATGTAACCATAATAACCTTAAATATGTATACTCTTCCAGTTGCATAAACATTAAACTAATCACAATTCCACTTCTTTTCTGCCCACAGACTTCCATGATGGTGTTCACGGTGACGGGATTGTTCAAGGAGCTGAACGGCGAGGCCAACACCTCCGGCTCGATGTCCATGCAGTATGAGCTGCGCCACTTTGCCCGCACCTACGTGGTGGTGCCGCAGAACACCGGCTATTGCATTCGCAACGAGACCATCTTCATCACGAACGCCTCGCAGGAGCAGGTGCGTGAGTTCAAGCGGTCACAGCACCAGCCGGCTCCCGGTGCCATGGCCAGCACATCGACCAGTGCCACGGCGACCAGTCCGCAGCAGCAGCAACCGGGGACGACGGGTCTGCAGGGTCGGCTCAATCCGGTGGGTGTGACAACTGGGCCGGTGGCCATTCTGCCAGGAGGTCCGCTGGCAGCCACGTCACCCGTGAATAGCGGCAGTGCCGCCATATCAGTGGGTGCAGTGGCGCCTGGCGTGCAGGATGATAACACCAAAATGCAAATGATCCAGGCGATGAGCGCGCAAAGCCAAATGAACGTGCTCTGGAGCCGCAAGTAAGACCCATAATAATATCCTGCATAATAGTTTAACCAATGATAACCCAATCTCATCTTTCCCCTAACAGATGTCTGGAGGAGACGAATTGGGATTATAACCATGCCGCCTTTGTATTCGAGCAACTCTTCAAGGAAAACAAAATTCCGCCCGAGGCTTTTGTCAAGTAATTCTCATTCAACATTTGACCAGCCGCAGGAGGAAGAACAGAGCCAAGTGCCACGTATACAAAATCAAATGTTTTGTTTATTTGTTTTTGTTTTGTAATTAAATACTTTTTAATATTTTTTAGAGTCGCATCTAAATTGTAATAAAAGCTGAGATGTTGTGCGCACATGCGGCAGTGGCTCTGTGGATTGTTGGCCCAGCTCTGCGGGCATTGTGCCACAATGATCCCAGCCCTTTGATAGGTATATTTATCTCGCTTTAAGTTCCGTCCGCAGACCCCCTGGCTTAAGCGTCAGGTCGAAGAGTCTGCGAACGGTTGCCCCCTAGAATTTAGAACTGTTTTATAGCCCTAAGCACTTACAAGAAAATATACATAAAAATCCTGTATGCAACAATGTTGTTGAAACGAACGCAAAGCCCACTATTATTTACCCATAAACGGTTGACCTAGACCAAGCCACCAAGGCTTTCCTGGAAAAGTGCATGTCCCATCCCGCTTTCCTTGCTCCTCGAGTAGCCTTAACTTTTTTATACAAAGACCATCGGACGAAAACAAACATTTCGTTTAGCGAGTGCAAACAAACGTATATTAATAGAGAACTTGGACAAGCAATAACATTGACCTTCGTGTAAATTTTGTAACGACTCAGAAACCAACATTACCTTTTTTCCTTAATAGCAAAAATAATAATAAAAAAACTTACATTTACAATTCACGCTTAGTCGTAAGTCCAATTGAATTTAAGTGTGCGCGGTATATAGGAATTATATACATTAATATAATAAGTATAGAATCTTTAATAAATTTATCGAAATCGAATGAGAAGTCGGTGTTTTATTTTATTTTTAAAAAAGCAAAGTATTTTGGAATGCTACAACTGTTCTGCATTATTTATTCCAACTACCATTAGTTTTTATTATTATGCGTAGTTTTCATAACTAACTAGATAAAATCATTCTGAATTGGCAATACAATTTAAAATGTAACGCCTAGATGACCAAGCGTCTTTTGACGCTAGGTGGCGCCAAAACTTGCAAATCTACTTTTACCGCTAGGTGGCGCCCACAATAAAATCCGTGTAAGAAACATGTCAAATGCAAAAGGCGCTAGATGGCGGACAAAATAGTTGGTAGGGGAGTGTAGGGTAATGTGACGAGTAGGGTAATGTGACGAACTCGTCGAATCTCACATATGACGTCACGACAAAAATTCCAAATAAATGTAGTCGTCTCCCCTTATCGTGTCGACAATGTATTTACAGTAATATTAATAAGAAGTCCCGTAATTTGTTCGTGAGGTAATTTTTTCTAAAAAGGTGGTGCGCAAACTAGCAAATCTATTCAATTTACTTGTGTTTCGGCAGGGCCAGAGCGAAGAGGAGTGAAAAATAAAATCAGGTAAGTATATGCACGTATAAATGAGATCTTTATCAACAGTTTTTGGTACTTGGCGTTTGTTTTGTTTACACCGTTTAAGAGTGCTACCGTTTTTGCTCCAAGTCTACCTTGTAGGGTATCGTGACGAACTTTTTGTAGGGTATGGTGACGAACTTTTTTTATTCAAGAATTTGAATTGATATCGTTGATTATGTGTAAAAAAACTATTAAAATACCGAATAACATTAACTGCTGCAGTTTTATTGCTTTTTCGTATTGTTTTAGATATGTCGTCAGTTCAATCAAAGTTTGTTAAAAAAAAAGTCGAAAAAGTGTTGCAGGCAATAAAATTAGTAAAGCTCCATGGTAGGTCGACTAATTGGGTTGCAAATGAACAAGGAATTTCGGAACCCACTCTTAGACGTTACATTAAAAAAGTAAACGAAGCCAGTGTTGATGTTTCAAAGGAATCCGACGACGTGGTATTGAACTTTTTAAACAATCATTCTCAGATTGGTTCAAATTCTGTAAGTTTTTATATTAATATTTTTTTGTTAAATTTAAAATTACCTTTTTATTATATTATTGTCATTTTTCATCCATTCTTGAAAAAAAAAAAATAATTCGCGCATCTGAATACAGTTTTAGTGTGTATTTATTAGTTCGTCGCCTTATCTGGCCACTTTTGAAAGTGCAAAAAAAGGATGATTCACGCCAAACGCTGTAGGATTTGGCTCCGTTAGATTTTCGAATCGTACTTTTACAGAAATATGCTCAAAAGATGTAAGCAACTTTCTGCATTTACACTTTTAAAAAATATTGATTTTTGGGGAAATTACATTAAAAAGAAAATCGTTCGTCACATTACCCTACAATTTTTAAAAGTGCAAAAAAAGGATGGTTCACTCTAAACGCTGTAGGACTTAGCTCCGTTAGAATTTCGAATCCAAATTTTACAAAGATATGCTCCAAAGATGTAAGCAACTTTCTGCATTTACATTTTTGAAAAATATTGATTTTTCGAAAAGTTACATTCAAAAGTCGAATCGTTCGTCACCTTACCCTACACTCCCCTATGTTTATTGTTAAATGTTAAATGAGAAAGACAATTAAAAGAGATTAAAAAATTACTTCATTTTTAGACACTATTTGAGGTTTTTTTGAGATATGTTTTTATGTTTGGAAATCACTGTGTTTGTGAACTATTCAATTGGACTTTTTGTGATTTTTGTGACACCCTTGTATATTTATCTGAAATGATCTATTTTATTTTATTTTATTTTATTTTATTTAAATCTTCCCGAACATGATGTGGATTATCTGCTTAGCTGGGGCATCTAATTTCTATTTTGATGGAAAAAATCCTAAGTATAATTTTCCTCAAAAATAATCAGTATTTTGTACATAACAAAGCAAGAAGTGTCCACATATTGAATCGATTGGTTAAATTTTGAAGAATTTTTATACCCGTTACTCGTAGAGTAGAAATTTTTCAAATCGGACCATTCGTTAAAAAGTTATGCGTGTTCAAAGTTTCTATCTCCATCTCCCTCGCACTCCCTTTACCTGAGTAACGGGTATCTGATTGTCGGGGCACCCGACTATGGCGTTCTCTCTTGTTTTTTATTTTAAGACAAACATTTTTTCAAAGTTTATAAATATTAAGGCTATTTAAGATTAAGTAAGGGTTTGCTGCAATAGCAATTTTAAATAAATAAATTAAAATTCAACTCGAGTGTCTAATAAATCTTAAAGAGCGCACTTCCCAGATTATTTTATGTAGCCCATGTATTCATTGTAACCAGTTCAACGCGCCTTGGACCAACTCTTTTCTTTCCCGCACCGTATTGCCATTGTCCCCGCTGAGACGAGAAAGTGTCTGGGACTCGAGTCCTAGGACCTAGCACCCAGGACCTAGGACCTAGGACTTAGGACCCATTGTGCGGGTCCCCTTTGAGAGCGTGTGACGGGGCAAGGACAACAAAGGAGTCGAATAACAAAAAGCTTTTCTAGTTTCACAGCTTTCAGCAGCCGGATTTGGGCTTTGTTTGCGGTGTCGGCTCCTCGATTTTGGGCCACAGCTGTCCGGCAATTGGGTGGGATTTGGATTCAAATTCCATTCAACAATTGGTCAGCAACCGGTGGCCAGTAACCAGTATCCAGTGTCCAGTGACCAGTGGGCAGCGTGAGAAGCGGCTGGCGCCCAGCATCCCAAGTGAAACTCCTGGACAGCTGGCCCACTCTTGTGGTCCACACAATGGACACGGGATCGAGCTACAACCGGACCTCTTTGTTATTCAAAATTAGCCAGAAGAAAGACGGCCACTGGACCTCTGGACCACTGGACCAGAATCTGACCAGGCTGCCAGCATCTGCCGGGGATCTCGAATGGCGCCCAAAATGGTCAATCAAGTTCAGCTTGTTCTAGGCCCTAGGATCTACGGTTCTGATCTTCAGCTGCCTCCAGGAAGCTCCGCACAATGCAATATTCCTTGGGGTGGGAAATTTAATAAGTTTAATTTTTATTATTTCTTAAGCATACACACAACAAAATTTGCTTTATAAAATTGAGCAATGCAGATAGTTCAGTAACTATAAAAAATAGTAATTTACCAATAAAAATAGTCGTTCGTGTATTTGTTTTTGCTTCGTGTAATTTTAAATACAATAGTTAAACGACAATTGAAATAGTTACGCTTACGGGATGTGTGCATTTTGTTTGTGTACCTTGAAACTATTTTAAATAGTTGTTTTACTATGAACAATAGTTACCCTTTTACTCTACGAGTAACGGGTATAAAAATTATCTTTAAAAAGTCTTTAAAAAAATGTATCCATATAAACAAATTTTGATTTCTTCATCCTTCTTGGTGTATTTTGAAAAAAAGTATTTTGAAAACTAGTGTTATAGACCCCTGGATTTTTTTTTAAATGGTTTTGCTTATTTGTACCTTAATATAAAAGTTATTAATCCTTTTCATTTCTGCTACAAAAGTTTCCTCATATTACGTAATTCGACATTCTTGATTGACACATTTTTAAATCAATAAGGTATTCCTAATATTCGAATAAATAAGAATAAAACGCATTTCTGTGGTAAGGCCAATTTCGAAACTGAGCACCCTTTGAACTAAGGAGCTAAGGACGATCGCAGGACACACACAGTGTACATGAGTAAACATATATACATATAGGTGCATTTGTATATTCGCATTGCCTGACAAGAGTCAATGATCGCACGGCTGCTGAAACTGTTGAAAAATGAGAGGAACGTGAAATCGCAATCAAGCGCAAAGGATCGGGATCGGGATAGGGATCAGGAGGAGTAGGAGGGGGTCGCCTAATCCGGCTGACGCAGGATCAGGGCACGCAGACGCGACAGGATCAGGACGAGGACGAGGACGAGGACAGGGTGTGTGGGCACGAGGATTCGCTCGTTCACTCGGAACATTTTCGGCAATTACCGAAAAATAAAGAAGCGAATTAATGCAGGCCGTGTGTCTTTGTGTGTGCTCAAGGATCAACGGGGTAAGGACACTCTCGGGACACTCGGCAGCGACTTTTTGGGGGACAGGACAGACGACGGCCGACGACCGACGACCGACAGCCGAAAAACACACACGCAAAAACGAAAGCCGAAAAAAAATTAAGGACTTTGCACCTGTCCCGAAACGAAGGACAAGAGGGGGTTGGTAGGGGGGTAAGGAGTCGCAGGACGACAGCCGGGCCAGCGAAATTAAGGATAAGCAGTGCAGTGCAAGGATCGCAGGGATCGCTGGATGCGACGGCTCGTGCCACTCAAAATTCCAGCTTAATTTCGCTGTTTGTTCGTCGGCTTTTGTTGAAATAAAGGTGGTGCAGCCAGCCAGCAACCCCGTTTCTGCTTCCATATGTGGGTGCCAGTAGTCCCGCCACGCGATCCGCGATCCTTGATCCCCTTTAGCCCCTGATATCCATATCCCATCCGATACGATCCCAAGCGATCCTAACGTTCGCCGTTAAAGCTTCGCGTGCGGCACTCATTGTTATGCATTTTAAATATGAATTTTTATGGCCGCCAGACATGCAAGGATCGCCAGGACCCCTTATCCTGCCTCCCCCTGTTCTTGGGACACCAACGAAGTTGGGCATTTTGTGCATTTTGTTCTCTGGCTAAATGCCCGTTAATTCGCGGCGTTAATGAGGCCAAGCGGAGCCAACAAGGATGCAATGGTTCGTGTCCCTTTATCCTGTATCCTGTATCCCATGGCCCAATGTCCCAATGTCCTGGGTGGCCTGCAGATGGCCAATCGCACTCCCTGAGCTATTCAATTTTCGACTGCTTATTATCGTTATTGCCCGGCCCTATTTATTTTATAAACGATAATAACCTGGCTAATAACCAGGCAGGCAGGCAGCCGACACCTTCCATCGCCCGGATAAGCCGGCCCAAAGATATTGTATCTCCTGGCCGGCCGATTGATTGCGTAAGATAGTGCACAGGGCCAGGATAATGCGTACGTTCACAAATTCAGTTTCAGCTTTTAATAATAAAAGAAGCCAATTTAAAAGCAGTTAAATGAATATATATATTTAAAAAAAAGAATACCTCATCCAAAGTTCAGAGTCCGAATAATCCTTGCAGTCAAATTTAATCTGACTTTATTGTTTTATTTGTCTTACAGTATTTTATTGTTTTTTTTTGTAAAGCTACAAGGGCTTCCTTATAAATTATTAAATATACTACAAATGTTTAGATTCCAACTTAACTGGACTTATCAGCCTTATGGCATTTTACAATTGACAATCAAGTTAAATGCCCATATCTAATATTTAATACAGGTAACATTTCGGGTTGATATATTACATAATTGTTCTTACCTTAAATTTAATTAATTTGAATATATTAATTGGTATGTTGACTAAGATTTTAAGTTTCATAATTATATCAAACAATTATTTTATTTGTATAAACTAAAGAAATACTTTCATAGTGGCTTTAAGTTAAATCGTAAGTTTATTTTTGGAAAATTTTCTATTGGCTCCACCTAGCGGAAATGCATTATTTTTGCTCCTAACTTTTCAATGATTTGTCTAATTTATAAAATCATTTATACACTTCAGTAGGTATTACTAAACCAAACAACATGGCATTTACGCTTTTAGAAAATCTGTAAAGATTGTGGGCGTTAGAGTGGGCGAGGCGCTCGGCTGAAACAAACATGCGCTGCGCAGATACCCCAAGAATCTGCATGGCTTATAGCAACTTTCTGGCTTTTATAGTTTCCGAGATCTCAGCGTTTTTACGGACGGACAGACGGACGGACATAGCAAGATAGATCACGAATACAAGCCAATTATGCTTTTTTTTTAAATCATATACCAAGTAGCAATGCATTTACCATAAAACTATTATTGCTCACATTATTTTGGATAATTTCAAAGGCCAATGGGTTTATTGAATACTTCTGAGTTCCAAAAATGGTGGAGCAAATTATCGCAACTTTTAATTTGTGTGGTTTGCAGTGAGACCTGTAGTCCTGTGGTCCCCGGGTCCTGCATATGCACATTAATTGGGACATTATCGGGTCCGATGTGCTCACAGGCCCATTTCCATTTCGCTTATGCTCTGTTGATTTGGTTCCAGCTTGCAACTTAAGCCCCGCGCATTATCGCCCCACGGGATGCCCCCGGGTATCGCCTCTGGGGCAATTTAATACCTCTGGGATGGCCAATATTTACTCTTTCTCCTTCTCTCCTGCCCGCTGCATATTGAAATTTTATGTTTTAATTTCTTTTCGGTGTTTTCCGCTTGTTTCTTTGCACACTGGAGCCATCGATGGCTTGTAATTGAGCTGACAACATTATCGAACTACGCCCCCTTTGCCCCCTGCGTCCTGCCCCTTTGGCCAGCAATCCTTTTGGCCAGTGCAACAGTCTCAGGCGAAAAGCGCGTGCATAATTGCTTCATTTTTGGGGCGAGTCCCGGTTCAGTTTCGTTTGCTTCGATTCAGTTTCAGTTTCAGCTCTCAGGTGGCAGGCAGGTGAGCTGCTGAGCTGCTGAGCAGTTCCTGCAACCAGTGACGCGTGCCCTTGCCACAGGTAAAGGCAGCCAGCTGCCCTCCTCTCGATTACGCAATCACAACACATTAAGCGCTGATTAAGACACTTGGGAGCCACTCGTATGCAAAGAGGAGACTGAGACTGAGACTGAAGGACTGCAAAAGTGCAAAACTGAAGGAGCAAACTTGCAAGCTGGGAGATACTGACACAGATCAGATTGCACAGCAGGTCCTGCATTCACAGGCAGAGCTGCACTCGAAAAAAACATAGCCATATTTGTTATCTAAAGTGATTGGATATGTCCGAGAAGAATTATCTTGTTAGCTCAGGGATCATTTAAGTTTAAAGACTTCAAAGACTAGTCGAATCGAACAATAGTAATAAAAAAGAAGAAAACGCGAATTCTTCAGCTCCTAGAACTTCTCTTTATAGATCTCTGCTATAGGTCTTAAAAAATCCTTTAAAAATGCAAGGATAAGTAGGTTTATTTCTTGTATAATTTAGCTATTCTTAAAGCCAGCAACGTTAAATGACTTTAAATGGAAGGTTATGAACTTGTTTTAAGTAAAATATATAAAAAAAGGAAACTAATTTTCAAAAGTAGTAGCAGGTAGGCCGATAAAAGAATAATACATTTTTGATGGTATTAAAAAAGTATTGTTTTAGCTATTTTCGAGTTCTGGATGTGCTAATTTCTTTCAGTGTAGTTCGAGGGGCACGCCGATGTAGAAGAAGAAGCTGACAAGAGGAGGCTGCAACGATGCAACGTGGAAGTTCGAAGGGTTGCCATTGCCACGCGACTGCACTACCCCCCCCCCCCCTGGATTCTTCATTCCTGGTGAAATGCAATCCTTTATCCTTGATGCCCTCGTTCATTTATCGCTGTTCGTTCGTTGCTTCGTTGCTTGATTTGATAATTATAAGAGAGAGTCAAGATTGTGCGGATCGCATTGCAAAGTGCAAACTGCAAATAGGGGGCACCTAAAAGGGATCAAGTGGGACAGCATCTATGGCAACACGTGGACCTCTCCCAGGTGCAATACCGTTAACAGGGAACCGTTAGCGAGTGAGAAATGGGCAGTCGGCAGAACGGCGAAGCGAAAGAAGCGAGCGAAAAACCAACAAACACACCAGCGATGTCCTGCAGGTGCAGCTGGCGACGAGATCAAGGATCGCCGATCGCCGATTGCCGATGATAGGGTCTTCTGTCTTGACCCCCGAAAAGGTTTCAGCTATATGTATATGTGTGTGTATATGCCCCGGGTTCCGAGTCCTGAGTTCTGGGTCCTGGGTCCTGGATCCTGGATCCCCAAGGGAGAGTGTGCCATCGAGGACAGACAGGCACTTTCGCTCGCTTTCGATCGCAGGATGCACGTTGCATGCCGCACGCGCTTTCTTTGCAGCAAAAAGAGAGAGAGAGAGAGAGGGGGGTGGGGGTGGAGAGGTGGCAGGTCCTGCCGTGAGATTGCCATCATCCAATCAGCCGAGTCACGACTCCCAAGTCCCAAGTCTCAAGTCTCCAGTTCCGAGTTCCCGAATTCAGGCCTCAGTGTCGTTGGCAGAACTTATTAAAAACGCATTCAGGTCATCGCACCAGCAGAAGAATAAGAAACTCGAGTAACAGTAACAGAGGGGCGAGAAGAACGCCTGAAGAAAGCCATCGATGGGGAAGGATCCGAAAAGAGTGACTCCCGGGTATACGAAAACACAAGAACATATGTGCATATACTATATACTTTAGTGCTGCTTACAAACTTCAGATATACAAAAACCATTATACAATAAAGAGTAAGAGGACACAACTCACAAAAAAAGACTTGCAAAACTGTGCTTTTTTAAATAAATAAAACATTTTAACATTTTGTCTCCCGGGTATACGAAAATACAAGAACATATGTGCATATACTATATACCCGTGTGCTGTTTACAAACTTCAGATATTTAAAACCAGTATACAATAAAGAGTAAGAGGACACAACTCATAAAAAAGACTTACAAAACTGTGTTTTTTAAATAAATAAAACATTTTAACATTTTGACTCCCGGGTATACGAAAATACAAGAACATATGTGCATATTCTATATACTTGAGTGCTATTTACAAACTTCAGATATATAAAAATCATTATACAATAAAGAGTAAGAGGACACAACTCATAAAAAAGACTTACAAAACTGTGTTTTTTTAAATAAATAAAACATTTTAACATTTTAATTTTAACATTTTGACTCCCGGGTATACGAAAATACAAGAACATATGTGCATATACTATATACTTGTGTGCTGTTTACAAACTTCAGATATTTAAAACCAGTATACAATAAAGAGTAAGAGGACACAACTCGTAAAAAAGACTTGCAAAACTGTGTTTTTTAAATAAATAAAACATTTTAACTATTCAAATACCAAGTTTCATGGGATTAACAATAAGTGAAAACCTGAGATAGATAGCTTTCTACCTTTTATGGAAATAACATGAGCCCAAATTGTAGATTTTGTAGAAATTACAGAAGAATGCCAAAAAAAAAGGACTAAGAAACTGGAAGAAATTGGTGGAGTGTTAGGAAAACTTTGGGAAAACTTTGAAGACGAATAAGTTGCAGATTCGAGGGGTGGGCCGCACTTCAGTTGCGATGACGTCAGCGCTAGCCAAAATCCGCAATGGACGCAATAAACAACCATGTTCCGTTAGGATTTCAAAGTACGCACTCACCAACGCATCACACCACCCCCCACCCACTTCATTTGTCCTTGTTCCACGACGGGACGATTACAGCAACAACTGGCGAGGGAAAGGGACGGCAGATGCCAGAATAGAGACACACGAGGGTTGCAATCTAATGAAATAATAATAATAAAAAAAGTAAATAAAGCAAAGGGCAAAATTTAGGAAGAAAGGGGGAAGGGGGAAGCGGAACAGAAGGGAAAGGAACGGGGGGAGGGGGGAGGGGAGTGGGCCAAGTCCCGTTTATCATTCGCAGCCGCTTTTGATCCTCGAACGGTAATTGCCGAGTGGCGGGGGTGCAAGGGAGATGGCGAATGCGTAACGGGACACCCTCCGAAAAGCGAGGAACGCAGTGGAATGGAACACCCAATGTGCGTTCCATCGCGTTTCCCATACCATTCTATCCCACTTCAGCTTAATCCATCCCACACATAAAGAATATTCGATCTATTTCCAGATTATGCAAATAATTATTGCAATTTGTAATGTAATGAGGGAAAAAATAATATAAAATATATAACCTAGGGATATTTTTTTTACTAAACAAGAAATAAATACTTATAGTTTTATGCTCGCCTATTTAAAATGTTGTTTTTAAATTGTCAAAAATCAAAACGAATACTTCCTACAAAGTTACAATGTTTTTCATATTATTTTTTCAGTTATTCCTAGGGGAGCCATAAGATATAGTGGTAGTACTACCTGCTATAGAAAGACGAATTTTGGGCAAGTTACATCGCAATAGCTTTAAAACTGAGAGAAATGGACAGACGGACATGGCTAGATGGACTCGGCTATTGGTGCTGAACAAGAATATACACAGAGAAAAAAAACACCAAAAATAGTCATCAATCTGGTATTTTTTCATATCAAATTGATATTTCCGAGCATATGATTTTGTACCATATTGATATGAAATCATATCATTTTGTTATGGAAAAATTGATATGAAACAATATCAATCCCATATTGATCCGTTTTTTTCTCTGTGTATAAATATATGTATGTATATATATATGTTTTTTTGCTTTTAGGCACCGTTTTTTAAACTTTTCTTTACTGTGCACTCAATACCATCCGATCCCAGGCATCCCAAATGGAAATCGCAGCATGGCAACGCACAGGACGCACACACAAAAATGCGTCGCAGTTGCCTCAGGGGTGGGTGGTGGCTTTCCCTTCCCTTGCCCTCTCCCTTGCCTTTGTTGTGAACCCTTACCCCTAGTCCTTTCTGCGGTGCAGGGGAGGCAACTTGGCAGCGCGACTAGGCTAGAGCTATGTAGCTAGAGCCCAGACTCAAGCCCAGCCGGCTGTAAACATTCCTGGCAGACGCAGGAACGCATCTCAACCACAGCACAGCACAGCAGCGGTGGTGGCGAACAAATTGAGGGGCTTTTGGGGGTTCAACAGCCTACTGATGTGTCCGAATAGATTTCGCCTTACCCTCAACTCATTGAACACCTTTTCGAGCACTTTTGATAAGACCCATTAGATACGTCCTTGAAATGATTGTAGTTTCCTCAAAATCTTCTTCATACTATAAAGAAGGATATTATATTATATTATATTACATCCATTCTCTAAGATATACGTTCATGTTTGATCATGAAAGGAAGGAAGGAAATCATTGTAGATATGATCGTTATATGAAAATTGGGGATCTATCTAAAAACTTTAACATTGGTACATCCAAAAAAAAACATACACACAAATGTTAATGTCAGGTTATTCATATTCATATCGTTTTTACCTGAAATACTCATAAAATTGATCCTTAATAATATCATTTTGCCGACTATGCTATGAAAAATTGAGTTTACCGAAATATCGTTTTTACGGTTCGACCATATCAAGTTAAAATTGATCTTAAATAATGTAAAATCGACGTACGTTTCATATCGATTTTTTGTTGGGTGTAGTTTAACTCTTAAAACTCGTTTTATTAATAATATACCAAGTCCAGTATAAAAGTTTGGTATTGAATTTAGTATTAAGTGTAATAAAATATAAATAGAATATAAAATATAAAATGTGAACCCTGTAGTACCTATTAAGTTCATACTAAATATCATAAAATGTATATTTCGTAGTTTACATTTTATACTAAAAGTTAAATAATAACACTTCCGAAAGTATTAATTTAATACTCATCTTATTATAAAGATATTTTTAAAACTAAATAGTTTAGAATTAATATAAGAATAGTTTAGTTTCTAATAGAAACTTTCTGTGATCCTTTTTGTTTCGGTGTATCGAAAAGACCAACTAGAACTTTTTAACTCGAAGTCCACAACTTGCAAATATCATTTTTAAAGAGATATCAAATATGACCCTAAATTCCCTAATCAGTAATCACTAGTTGATTTCTATCAGTTGAGCTTGAAGTTGAACTTCGATGAAAGGATCTCGCGATGAAAAATGCAGCTTAAACGTAAAGTGGGTGGCTGAAAGATTTAAACATGGCTGGTGGGTTTGGGTATGGTTTTGGGTCTGGGTCTGGGACATTCCACTTATTTCGCACCCATCGCCCCTGTCCAGAGGCGTACGGCCACATCCTCGACCTTGTCCTTGTCCCGTATTTTGGGGTTGAAAAACTACGCAAGTTTCGCTCGAAATTCGGAAACGGGACGCAACCAGCTTGTGTGTGTGTGTGTGTGTGTGTGTGTGTGTGTGCGTGTGGGCTGAGTTGGGTTGGTAACAGTCGGATATATATATGTATGTATAAATGTGTATTTATGTAGGTATATAATAATGTGTGTTTGCTGTTGCTCTGGGGTGCGCATCGGATTTAGCTAAACGAGGAAGCAGCGACAAAGAGGAACGGGAAAATGTAGGAAAGCAGGAAGTAGAAATTTCGATGCCAGCAAGGTCAGCGAGGGAGGGAGACGGCTGGGGTGAAACAGAGAGAGGGACAGAAAGAGAGAGAGAGAGCCTAAGATCCAAATGCGCTTTCAAGATTCCGACTTTTCCTAACCCACAATCGTTGTGATCTTCTTTTGAAATCTAGTTGGAAAATATATATAGAACTTTCAATATAGTAGATTTGAAAAGCTAACAAACGTAATTTGTATTTTTCTTATATAATTTATACAAATCTGTTAAAAAAGATAACTAAGTTAATGAACCCTGTCCCAAAACTCCAGAAACTAACTTAAAAAAAACATTGCATACTTTCTGTAGTTTGCGGCCCTACAATTTATCGGATCATTACGAAATTTGGTATGTGGGTAGAGTAAAAATTATTAAAAACTGAACTCCCGATGAATTAATTTCGTATTAATCATTCTTATCATTTATTAATCCTTAAAAACATGATGCGGGGCATTAAGTATCGAGTAACTAATAGAATTGCTTCCTTGTTCAAAATTTAATTAGTTCCCATACTTGGTTTATTTTCGATTGCCAACATTCAAATGGCAATCGTAGGTGGAATAGAATCCACAATTCCCATTCCCCCAGAGACAATTTTCCTTTTCGTGTTTTTCTCCCCATATCTCAAAATTTAAGTCTTGCCTTTGTAAAGCAGCTGTGGCAGTTTGAATTTTCCTGACATTTTCACGAGCCAGCAGACAAAACAGACAGTGCGATTGGAATAAGAAGGGAAAATAGAGGAGAGGAGAGGAAAATAGAGAGAAGCGGAGAGAATAGAGAGAGGGAGAGGGAAAAACGCCAGCGTCGCTGCTCGGGCCACCCTTGTTTTCCGAGTTTTTCCCCGAGTTTTCCGCTTGGGACAATGAATTTTCGCTTTTCACATTTCACACTCACCCCCGTCGCAGCTGCGTCGACGTCGACGCCAGCGCCGACTGCGCTGCCAACAGCAAGCCGGTCCAAACCAATCAGATGGAAAATATTCGTTTATCCGTAGCCGTTTTTGGATGTTTTTCCTTTCGGTTGGAAAACCTTGTGGAACAGCAGTGAAAAGTACAGGTCCAACAGCTGGCACAGTGATCACCAGAGGCACTCTGCTGACCCAAATGGGTCCTGGGTTCAAATCCATGGGATAACTAAAATGATTGTATAAGATTGAAATTATTACAATTTAAACATCTTATCCCCTAATTATAATCTGGTATAGTAAGAAAATACCTTAAATAGTTGATTTAATTAACAGGGATGTTGAACTTTAAAAAATCTATAAATAAAACTCTCTCAAAAACTAAAGGAGTCGATTCAGAGAACAAGGCAGTAAGGCTACAGCATCCAAATTTGAACCAAGTGTTCCTAGTGTAGTGGGCTATAAATATGTACACACAAAAAAAAGCATGTTCCCGTAAAATCGATATGGCCATGTAAATTTCAGGTTAAGCAAAACCCATATCGTTTTTATATGAAATATCATTTTCAAATTAAAATTGATCTTAAATAATGTCAAATCGATCTACGTTTCATATAGATTTTTTTGGGTGTATATAAAATTTAATTCAATTAAGTAAACTCTAAAAAAAATTTTTTTTATGTGAATTTTTTTAAGACATTTCAACTTGCTAAAATCAGAACAAATCTTCTGTGGCATCAACTTCGAATATCTGGCTGGGTTTTTTTGTAATACATCTCTAGAGGGTTAAGATCATTTTTTTTTTTGGACTGTGGACTGTGACTGCTTGGAGTGAGTGTGGTGTAAGCCGGCTGCTGCTCTTTAAAGCGGATAAGGCGGATAGACGCTCACACGTACGCAGGAGCAGGCTGGCAGGGTCAGCCATTTTGGTTTACAACTTTCACTGCTTGGATGGGTGGGAAAATGCGACGCCGCCGCCAACGCTGCTGCTGCTGCGCGGCGGCAGAGGGACAGAGAGCAGAGTTGTGGCAGAGTTTTCCTCGCATTTTCATCGGGCGCAGAGCGGACACCTTGGAACTGGGATCCGTATATCCGGCAGGCAGTTCACTCGTCGCCGTTGCGTCAGTTCGTTCGACTCTCGACTCTCAGCCCACAGCTCACAGTTCACAGTTCACAATTCACAGCAAATAGCTCACGCCGCGTCGTTTACAGCTAAATAGCTATCGAGATAGTTTTCAGATAGATTCAGACGCCGCCGTTGTCGCCGCCGCCATTTGCGATTTTTGTTGTTTTTTCTTCCATGCCCAAAAAAGTGACACAAAACCAAAATACAAAGAAAAACAAGTGAAAAGCCCAAGGGAAAGGCGAAAAGAAAAGTGCTAAATTGATGAATTCAACAAAAATACAAGTATTCGACGAGAATTCTTGAGGTTTAAGAAATACACCAAAGTGTAAGTGAACGAGAAGGAGAGGAAGAGACAAAACCAGAAAGAGAGAGAAGGAGAGAGAGAGTGGGAAAGAGAGGGGGGAGGGGAAGAGAGTGTTTTTCCAGCCCTACTTACTTTGTACGCACTCACGCAGCTGTTGCCGTCTCGCTCGCTCCCACACACTCGAACGCCACCCACCGCCACCCACCCACAGAGTTGTCACCTACGCAAAAATCAATAACGAAAGCAAATAAAATAAAATCCACATCGACAGCGAAAACAAGCCAAGGAAATATTACTTCCGGTCGAAATCAATCAATGGAAAAATCAACCAAAAACTTATAAATATATACAGACCCATCTAAAAGGTTCCTACATTTGCGTAAACCTTTAAATAGGATGGAATTGGGTCAAAACTAAGGGGGTGAAAGGCCCATTTAATACTAATAGAAAAACACACATGAATTTGTTAGTTTTTATGGTGCTTAGATATGGAATTTTATAATATTCGAATATTATTATTTTATGTAGGGTTTACCAGATATTATTCCTATTCCAATCATGGAATTTTTAAACTTTCGATTAAAATTATTTGAGAATGAAAGATAGGTACTATAAGGTTTTATGAATTTTATGTAAGCCTTGTTTTCCTTTCCAAAGTTGTGGGTGCACCCCATTTACTGGCGCCCCAAACCTCAGAACCCAACGCCTCTTCTGTCAAACCCAGCTGCCAAAAGGCCCCTACAAATTTTCACTTTCTCACAATTCTGTTTCAATTTTTTTCTCGCTCAAAAAAAATCAAAAATTTACCCAAAATCAAAAATATACACTCACACAGACCATAACAAGACAAGATACCGAAAAAAACAAATAACAAAACCCAAACAAAATAAAATCAGAAGAAAGTAAAGCAAAGGAAAGGAAAGGAAAGCAAAGGAAAGGAGAAAAGGAACGAGGGGCACATGAACAGATCTAAATCCAAACCGATTCAGTACAAAGAGTTCCATCACTCACAGACCTTGCTATAAAAAATCGTTTATAGATTTAACATCCAACCAAAGGATCTTCACGAGCCCCCTGATCCTTGATCTAGAGTACTATCCCAGGAAAAGAGCCAAAGAGACGGCAGTAGTTGAGGCTCCACTTAGAAGAAAAGCTAGTAAAGACTGCAGGACTCTGAAACTCCCCGAAAAATTTGCACAACCCCCAAATTCAATCCCAAAGCCTGACATATCAATCATCTCTCAGTTAGCGACGTCCACCGATGAAGTTTGAACCGAAAACCGATAGCCAGAAATTGGAAACTTAAGAGGATCAATAGCCAGGACAAAGCCGAGATCTCGGGAGAATCGTTTATAGGACCTTAATCGCAAGCACTTTCAACCGACATCCTATCATCCAATCGGAGAACAGCGGTTCAGCCAACTGAATCTGTAAGTATCCATAGGTACACCCCCGATTATTTTATGTTAGGTTAGGTTTTTAGGTTAGCAAACTGCCTACTAAATAATCATTTGATTGCCCAATCATCCGAAAGTTCACTCATTTGAGTTTATCGCAAGGAACCTTGTAGTATCTGAAGTATGCGCTACTCCTTTTAAAGTTAGAAGCAGGACTTAGTTCTGATCAGTTTATTTATAAGTCAGCATCAGGGATTCCTAATTGGAAAATTAAATATATCCGGAAATCATTCTTTGATTAAAGTCTTGTGATAATCTTGTGATGTTATAGGGTTTATGTGGACTATTCAAATCATATTATAAGACCCAACTAAAATCTCTTCTATAAGTAGTAGTTTCACTTCGAGAAATGGGATCAATTAAAAACCTATAACTTAGCAAGCAGTTCCCCCAGATCCTCCGTCTGTCTTTCATTCATATTTCCGATGAGAAATTCCGTATTTTTTGTTCTCCCATTGCAACTTTGTAGCAATGACACGGCGACGGCGACTACAGGGAATGCTCCCCAAGTGGGATAATAAATTGCCACGGATCAGAGCGAAAGCGCAACCGAATGGGGCAGGCTCCGCTGTAGTTGAACGTTGAACGTTCAACGAGGAGGTTGCGTGTTCGGCGTCTATTTTAAATGTCGACAGCGCAAGATGCGCGTGGCATGAATGAAGCGTCTGTCCCGCCTTCTCTTCCTCATTCCCACTCCCATTCTCGTTCTAATCTGGCTCGTCTGCGTCTAAATTTAATACATTCTCAACTGTGGCGGCGAATTCATGGAAGATGCGAATAAAATCGGATCAATTTTAAAGTTCAACAGCCGGTGAAAAAGAGAGAGTGAAACAGTGGGATGGATATGGCCAAAAAGGGGGTTACGGCGAAAGATATGTAGTATATAAATGAGGTGGGACCAAAAATAGAAGCAGACTGACAAAGCATAAAGGTCCGGCTTGTGCAAATTCCCTGGCGTTTCGAAGGGAGGTTTGTATCTTATAGAGGCTCCTACGTCCTTAGCCATTTTATCTGTACTTCCTAACCTTGTTCAAATTGTATGAGCTTTGATTCTTCGGAATGTCTATGCTGAGGGCTCCTATTTCCTATTTCCATTTGGGGGTGGTTTTCGACTGTAAGATGGTCTATCTCTTATCTTCAAATAGCTCTCTTCTTTTCATTTATATGAAAGGTAGTTAGCTTACCTTAATGCTTTGCCTAAAATACCTTTTTGATCTGGGTTGACTCGTTCAAAATTCAGTAAGTCCCCAAAATATTTGATTCTTTGTTATGCTACTTTTTATGAGGGTGGTTCGAGCCAGCTCCCCTCTTAATTGCATTCTACTGGAGACGTTAGTTATCCACTTGAGGGCGCTCAGTATCCATCGATCTTCACATCCATACATCTATCTCGTTCTATTTGCGGCAACTGTACCTCGTTAGCGCTCCTTTGACGCGCGTTGTCCTTGAGCCAGCTCTCTAAGAAAGCTTAGGTAGGCAGACAGGCAGCTTTCGCAGCTGTTGCCTGCCTGCCTGGCTGCCCCTCATCCGCACCGCCCCGCCCTCCCTTGGGCACTCCTTATCTAGTCCTTAAAGGTGTCCTGTAGCCAAACGAGCAAACGAGCCGTTGCCCCGCGACCCCAGCCCCATCCCTCATCTCTGGCATTTCGCGTCCGATTGTTTAATGTCCTGTTTGGCGGCGAGTGTGTGCGTTAGAGTCAGGACATCGCCGAGCTAACCCTAGTAATTGCGAAAAACTAACTTGATTTTAGAAATTACTTTGCATAACTTTTTTGCACAAACTTATTTGTATTACAATGCAAACTGATTTCTTTAAAACTCTTTTTCTTTTCCTTAATTATGGTAACTTATGGTTATTAAAGGTTATTATTAGCTGTTTGCAACAAATACCTATATATTTTATGGAAAACTGGTTTTCTGCTTTGTAAGATAATAATAAGAATCATTTAATCGTATATTTGAACGAAGCAAGTAATCATGACTCACTATCCTAAAAAGTAAATCCAAATGTGGGATTAAAGCAAATTTATTTAAGGAGAAGCACCTCACATATGTTGCCTCCTGCGAGCTAAGTAGCAAATGTAGCAAGAGCCAAATAAAATGGAATCCGTTTTACCGAAGAGTCCTCCAAGCACACGAACACTTTTCTGTATGCACTGGCGGCCCGGTTCGTGTGCATCTCAATCACATTTGACTGCGTTCGCCATTGCAGTCGGGAAAAGCGTAATCAACCACTGGGCCACAGAACCACTGGAGTGCTGACACCACTGAACCACCGACACCACCACCACCCAAGCCACCCACAAGTGGCTAAGTGGACGGACATACGGACATACGGACAAGCGGACAAACGGACAAATGGACAAACGGACGCATTCACATAGCTATCGACGATTTTATTCGCAGTGACGCAAGACGGGAGTTCCTGCCCTCTCTCTTTCACTCACTCAAAAGGGGTAGTGGGTGGTGGGTGGTTAGGCCTGGTGTTGCATACTTTCGAGGGGTTGCTGTTGCACTTTGCTGCGCGCGCGCCATTTTCTGTGTTCCCAACCGAAAAAAAGGGAGCAGAAAAAGTGCAACTGCAACAGGCGTTCGCCATTTGCCGGCGGTGGAAAAAAAGGGGCAAAACAAGAGGGGGGGGGGGCGGAGGTCAAGCCCGCCCACCCCGGGGGTTATAACCTTTGGCAGGATGATGTTGCAACCGCAGGAGTCGCCACCCCTCGAGAGCTTCTTTGTTGGCGGTGGTGGTTGAGAGACCCTTGCCGCCGTTGCACTTTTGTTGCAAATTGCTGGCGAGGACAAAAAGCTTTACAAGCCTCGCCACCTCTAATTGGCTTGTCGCGGCAAAAAGGAGGCAGGATGTACGTACGCAAGGATTCCAGAGGCAAGGGTAGAACTAATTTAAACCATGTACCATGTACCGGCACCCTTGGGTCACCACCACCACCCTTTCGTCTTCGGGAAGAGCGAGATATGTACGTACGTATGAGGCCTATTAAACGTCAATTAATGTCACCTTCAACAACTGCAATTGCTGCAGTTCGCCTCGTTCTTGGTCCTTCAACCCTGGACCCCTACCCTTCCCCCTCCCCCTCCCCTCGGGCAACCCTACCCTCTCGATTGTGATTTTGTTTTGATTGCGACGCGTGCAGGGCCTTAAGTTGGCGATTGCCAGGGCGAAGTGATGGGGGGGGGGGCTATATAGAGAGGGTCAGAGTGCACTGTTGCATGCAACAAGTGAGCCGACACAACCAGAACTGCTCTATTGTCGCCATTTGAATGCATCTTCGTAGCGGGGTAGAACGGGATTTAAGCTGCTTGCAGGCAATCTTGCGAGACGTCCATTTGATTTCTCAAGGCATTTCAACACGTAGCGTGTGATAATGATATCCTCTTAGAAGGAAATCGACGATGCTAACTGAAGTCGGTTTCCAATTCTTAGAAGGAATGAAAAAAAAAGCTCAAAGGTATTTATAATGAAAGATATTGCCAAGGTTACATTCGAAGAGAATGTCTTTCTTCATGTATATTTTAAGAATTTAAAGAGTTCCTTTTCTATCTTCCTACACACAAAAAAATTTCCTTGGTAAAATTGACCAACAAAGAGTTACGTGTATTTTGTTTTTGCTTTGGGTGTGTGTCTTTGCTAATTGTGTGTATTTTGTTGTTGTGAAATAACTATTTACTTAGTAGAATTGACAATTTTGCTGGTTGGGGCCAGTTTGACTATTATTACAGTTGATTTTACCAAGTTTTTTTTGTGTGTAGAGTCGTTTAGCCACTTAAAGTGCACATATAAAAGATAGTTAAAGGCAGTAAAAACAGTTAGAAAAGTATAAGACGATTGTGTTTAGAGGTTCCAGTTTTTTTGCAATATAACGATTCAAAAACTTAAAATTAAGAACGATGGAAGGGAACCCTTTTAAGATTAAACTAGCTTTATAACTTAGATGAGGATCATAAATGAACATTGCAAAGAAGTAAGTTCTAGTAATAGATCGTAAGAGAAGCGTGATTTGTGGTTTCATATTCAAGTATTTGGACTGCGGAAGGAGTTCTTTAGAAAGAATTCTACCGTCTAAACTTTTCAGCGCTAATCGCAGCTTTGGACTTGAACTTGTGGCTCAAGCTCAAGGACATTGTACTAACTTCCCCCCCCCCTCCGATTTCCCCTCCGCCTGCCCCCTTCCCCCAACTAGGATTCTATGTGAAACTCGCTTTAAGTGTCCTTCCCCCCTCCCCTCCCCCTCTATTCGTTTTTCAATTTTTCGGCTGCTTTTTGCGTTTCTTCTTTTTTCTAAGAAAAAAAGCAGCAACAACAAGAACGCCGGTATACAGCAGCAGCTATTGTGTGTTCGCAGTTCACTTCCTTTGCCGCTTCCTTCTTCCTTTTTGGTTTTCAGTTTCCAGAGCTTAAGCGCCGTCGTCATCGCCACACACACACACACACACAGGCACCTCTCCTATGCGTGAGTGTGTGCATCCATGTGTGCCTCGTTTTTTGGCAACGCCAGCAGCGCAGTCAGCGTCGACGTCGACGCCGGCAGCGATATGAAGAAAAGAGAGAGAAAGAGAAAGAGAGCGAGCCAGTCCTGGGCATTGTGCGTCTCGCTCGCACGTGCTCCTTTGATCAGGGGGGGGGTTTAGGTTTGATGGGGGAGGGGGTGGAGCGAGGGCAACACACGCGCGTCTTTTCTGAGCCGCTTTTTTGAGTGAGTTTTCGGAGAGTGCGAGAGACGAGCGTATGGAGACAGGAGTTCGAATTCTTTATACAGTCCAACTTCCATAGCTGGAACATCCAGTATCCAGGCAAAGTATCTTCCACTCGAGCCTTAGTCGCCAGCAGACCCAGTTTTTAGGTCTAAAAATCCAAACCCCCCTTGAGGGATGGCTCCCTAAACTCGACCCATATTTATCATTATGACTAGCTAGAATTTACCAACTCAAGACGACCCCTAATACCTGATGCCTCCTTAAATATAAACTTCAATCCCCATTAAATCTATAGTCTTTCTCACTATTCAAATTAGAAATTATTGCAAGCCTGTTTCTTAAACTTTTTAGCTGTATATATCGCGAACTAGAACTAGTTTTAGGGAAATTCGAATAAAATGATATCAAAAATGATTTCGACTGAATTACAGGACATTTTTAGCCGACCGTAAACCCATTTTTAATATCGCAAGAGCTTTCTTGTTTAATTCACCACCTTACCATAACTCGAAATGCCGCAAGATAATCTAATAAAAGGCTCCAAATTTGTCATTATGACTAACAACACTGTTAAACTTAAAGAAAACTTTATACTTCCCATAAGATTTCAAGGTTTAAGCCCTACTTTGAATTTAACATGGGGTCAAGAAAATGGCCCTCAGCATAACTAAAATACTCATAATTATTTAAGTACAAACCTTTAATTTCAAACCTTTAACTACGATATTTTCTATCATATCTTTTGCTTTGTGTTATTTTATGTTTGCTAGCTTGCTAGCCATTTAATCTATTTTAAAATGATGTCAATACTTATAGTTATTTTTTGTAACTTAATAACTTAGTTAATTCTGTAACTAAAGGTTCTTAGCTTCCTTACTTTCCGGAGTACCAGTAGTTTTGAAAGAAGTAAAAAGCTGTTCTATGTGACTTCTATAAAATCATTAAATATTGTAAAAGTATCCTATTAAATTTCGGTTTCGATGTGGTGGTCTTGAAGATTTAAACCTAGAATTTCTTAGGTTCTGTACAAACTATGTGAGTTTTTAAGAGGTACTCTTGTAAATCATTGAGGTAGATAAATAAAATATCTTGAAATGTACCGAGTTATGATTCCTTAAGAAAAAGGGTTAGGAGTTGCTATTAGATAGTTAGGGATATCTCAGGATCTGGTTTTGGTCGGAGCTTTCTTGATAACCCAAGTGAACTAAACCTCCATTTTAGATTTCATCTGTCTCATTGTTAGCTTTAATTACCGCTTTTATCAATTTCCGCGCCACTCACCGAAAAACGACGGGTGGAAAGAAGAAGACGCCCAGTCACTCTCACTCAACACTCGCCGCCTCGCTCGCACTCGCACTCGCACTCATCGCACTCACTCGACTCGAAAAACTCTCGCCGAAAAATTTTCGGCAATCCGGCACACGCACACCAGTGCAACGAACGTCTTTTAGTCTTTTGCCTTTGCCTTTTGCTTTTGCCTTTGCTTCTCCCCTCCCTCCTCGACGCTCCAAGTGCCTGCGAGTGTGTGTGTGTGTCTCGTATCTGTGTTTAGGAATTTCGGCAGCGGAGAAAAAAAATGTGAATTTTCGAGTGAAACTGTGGCTGTGCGCTCGGTCGGCAGTTCAGTGTCTGAAAACGCTCCTAACTGTAAGCAACGTAGCGTCGCGACTCGCGGGCTGCCCCAAATAATATACAAAAAAAGGCAGAAGGCAGAAAGAAATTGTACAAAGCCAACAAAAAAGAGAAAAAATAGCCAAAGCGAAAAACACCGAAAAATACACCAGAAGAAGCAGCAGCAGCAGCAACAGCAGCCTTGAATCAATATCAATTTTTTCTGTGTGTTACACTTAGTTTACTTTGTGTTTTCCGTTTTGCGCGCCACGGATACTTGGATACACGGATAACGGAAACGGCTAACGGGTCCGAGTCCGAATCCGAATCCGAATCCGCCGTTATAAACTATCTCCACTGCCGAGAAAATCCCAAAAAAGAAGAAAAAATAGAGGATGGGGGGTGGTGAATAACTGGGGGCTTGTGGGGGGTTTCCGTGTTTTTTTTGTTGCTGCTGCTGTTACTTTTTTCGTGGCATATTTTTTGACTTTGACTTTAATTCGTTTGCCTTTGCCTTTGCTTTTTTCCTTTGCCCCTGCCCCTGTGTTTGTGTGAGTGTGTGCGAAGGCGTGTGTGTGTCGGCAACAACAACAACAACAAAGATTGTAATACGATTTTTTTTTCTTATTTTTCTTGATAACATTTTCATTTTTCGAATCCCCAACAAAACAAAAAGTGTTGCCAAAAACAGAAATCTCCCGAAATTACAAACAAACAAAATCAAAAACCGCGCACCGACAAAAACAACAACAATTTTTTTTTTGTTTTTTGAAGGCACTCTGACATCATCTGCAAAGCTCCACTCTCCACTGCGCGAAAAAAGTAACACCAAAAATTCAAAAAGATAAAACCAACAACACTTCTTAAACACCAACGGCAGACAACAAACAACATTCGACAGCAACAAATGAAAAGTAAGCCAAAAGACAGAAAGACAGAAGGAAACAAAACAAATGACAGTCAGAAATTTCCGCAATTTTTGGGCCATATGCGAAATGGTTTATTTTTCTTTCGCCTACTTATTCACCACAAAAAAGACAAAAAAAAAAACCAAAAAAATGCCAACAACAACACTTACGCGCGCACACACACACACACGAGAGCCAAGATCAAAGTCAACATGACGAAAAAAAAGCTCGCGCTCTCTTTTTTTTTTTGGCTGCTCTCACGCATCGTCCCGCATAAATCTCTTCTACTTGCTTCTAATGCCCCGCGCTCGTTCGCTCTCTTTCACTCGGCGGCTCTCCCACGCCGCCTTGATGACGAAAGCAAATAGCCGCCAAAAGAAAGAAATGAAAAAGAAAGCTGACTTTTGCCGGCCGGCGATCGCGCAACAGCTGTTAATGTTAACCCTTGTGTGGGCGTGTTAGTCCTAACCCCCCCTCTCTCACTCTCTCTCTCTCTATCTCTGCCTGCTGAATGAGCCCCCAGAACTAATTGCATTTTCCCCGTCTCTCTCCACAGATAACTCTTTTTTTTGGCCCAATTGACACCAAAAACAAACAACAAAAAAAACAACAAAAAACCACAAACCACTAATGTAACTTTTTTTGAAGCCCACAAAAAGGACGAGTAAAAATAAAACGCAACCAAGTTTCGAGCTAAAAAAGTTTAAATTAAACGCCCAAAAAAACGTAAAAGACAGTTGCAAAAAGCCGTGAAAAATCCAAATAAGAAATGCAAACGCGACTTTAACACAAATCCACTGACGAACGCTTGCTAAACGCTTTTTTCCCGGTTCAGCAGAGGTCAGCAGAACTTTCGACTCGGCGAAAATATAAAAATTAACCAAAAAAAATTTAATAAAAACATATTACAAACGTAAAATCCGTCAAGGACATGAGTCAAACGAGTAATTGAGCGCGCTAAATTCAAGAAGTCATCATTCCACACGTAACATCCGAAAAAGAAACGAAAAAGAGTTGAAGCAGGAGTAAAGAGAAGACAAGCTGAAAAATACAAATATATAATATACAACATATATTAAAGATCGATTTCGAAATCTCCGAATCGCGTTTTCGAAGGCCACCTTCAAATTCTAAAGTGTTCGAGCAGCAAACCTCGGTTTCAGGCAGTCTTAGGCTATCCCCCCCGGATATATATATACCCGTATACTATATATATCCGATCGACTCACCAACCCCGAAGGTAAACCTCAAAAACACACGCACACCTAACCAAAAAAGAGCTACCGAAAATGGCATCCGAACTGGATCAATTCGCCGACCTGGAACTTTCAAAGGAGGATCGTGAACAGATCTTCGATCCGCCACTGGATCGACAGCAGTTGGAAGGTGCTGGCACCTCAAGGTATGTACCCTCCACCCGTTAACTATTACTACCCTACCCATTTAGAACGGATCGAAAAACAGATCGCACAAGGCCTTTCTCTCTCTGTCCAAAATCCAAAATCAAAAACCGAAACCCCCCCAAACCCAACCACCAGAAAACATTTCCCCAAACATTCCTACCATCTTTCATTGATCTTGATGTAGCTTTTGTAGTTTGTTGTATGATGCTTTTTAGCTTTTTAGTGCGGGTTCCCAGTTTCCAGCCACCCACCTATCCACTTAGAAATCCGATACTCTCTACCCCCGATAAGATCAGATCAGATCAGATAGTTTGGCAACTACTTAGCCCTAGCTGGTCGAAAATGGCGCCAAATAGTTTTTAGCTACGCCTTGGCCGCGATTCGATGCGCCCCTCCAAGGTTTTGAGAAAAAAAAAAAAAACAGAAACCAAAAAGAAAAGAAAAAAAGCGGTGAGGCTCTCATAAGTAATGGGAAACCCGGAAGGGGAAAAAAGAGCTCACCCTGAGCCTCGGGCGTTCCTTTGAAGAATCTGAATCTGAATCGGAATCTGAATCGGAATTTGAATTTGAATCTAAATCCGAGATGCTCCGCTCTCGCTGGCAATCCACAATTGCACAAATTATCACGCCAAATAACATGAAGTTTGCCCCTCACACGGTGGCCCTCCTACTTTGCCACCCTAACACCCCTAACACCCCCCTTTGGACATACAACGCTGCTAAATAGCAGCTAATTTCCTGTGATAAATTGGGCATATCGCCGGGAGACAGGCGAAAAGGCCAAAAAAAAAAAAAAAAGACAGAAGGAAAATACAAATACAAATTTAAAAAAATGGCTCTCAGGGAGGATCCTCATCCTCGTAGCCTCGTAGCCCCGACCCTCGTCAAGTTCCCCCCTCGAGCCAAGCTCAAGTGGTGTAAGTAAACACTGAGCGACCTAGAACAAGCTGGGGTAGGCGAAACCATCATCATTGTCACATAAAAAAGCCCCGGGAAGCAGTAGCCACTACCTGTCTCGCCCCTCGCCTCTCACACCTCCGATCCTACGATCTTGCGATCTGACGATCCTCAATCCCGATCCCGAGGATTTCTCGGCCAACCCCCGATCTGACAGAATTGATATACTTGCCGCACGCTGCTACAGAAAAAAGGTCTAAAGGGAGGGAGGAACTCACTTAGCATCCTCCCGGCAGGCCGGCAGGATCCTATCGTATCGTTTCCCTCCTGACCAAGGGGAGGTGCAAAAAGATCAATGAAGGACAACAGCCACTGATCGAAGTTCGACCCAACTCAGGGAGCCAAAGATAATGTTTGTGTTGCACCTCTAAACAGATTAGCATTTTTTATTTGCCTCCTTGGGAAGAGTCTAAGAGAATCTACAGGGTATATATAGGCTATATAATGAGGTTCATCTCTTTCCATATATACCTTAAAGGGTTTAACTTAAGTAACTTATCTAAACAAAAACATAAGAAATGTCAGGTAATACCAATTATGTGAAATAAACTATCGCAAATGTAGAAGAAAAGGCATTGATGCTTCCAGGATGTCATATGAATAGGATTCATCAATTCAAGGAGCAATTTGCTCAGACCTAGTCTTCTAAGTCCCCAAAATGATATTTCAAAGATGCTAGGATAGTCCACTACAACATTCTACAATTCGTTATAATAACATAACTTAGGACTCAATAAAAAAACATATATGTATGTATGCAAAAAATTATATATATGATGATGGTTTAGATTTGTCATGAGTCCAAGAATAAAAGGCATTCCAGTATTTCATATGAATAGGATTATTCAAAGATTCATCAATTCAACTAGCAATTCGCTAAGACCTAGTCTTCTAAGCCCACAAAATTATATTTCAAAGATGCAACATTCTACAATTAGTTATAATAACATAACTTAGGACTCAATAAAAAACCATATATGTATACACAATATGATATATATGATGATGTTTCAGGTTTATCATGAGGCCAAGAGCTATTTGGGTGGATGAAAACCTGTATTGAAGGTATTAAAAAGTATAGATCCTTTGTTCGATCGAAGGGTTTTAGAAGAATTGGGTCAAATCTACCGATTCGCCCACAAACTTGTGGCTGCATCCCAGGACGGGGATCGAAATCCCGATTCCCGCTGCGGCATAGTTTGTGTTGCGTGCTAAGCCGCTTGTTGCAACAACTGCTAAGCCGGGTAGGCGAACGAAAAAAAGAAGTCCCGGTCCCAACTAATTTCCTGCAGGAATGCAAAGTAAACAAAACAGCAGCAGAGTGGTGGCAGGAATACGAAATAATATGAAAAATCCAGGGAAAAATGCCCAGAGACCGGAGACCAGCTAAAAGAATCTCACAAAGAAGCAAAGCTAAACAAAAAAAAACAGCAGCGAAGGCAGGCAGCGACAATCTTTTTCTGTAGCAATTGGTTTAATCCGCCAAAGGAAACATGCCGCTGCCGCAGGAGGCATCTTTTGCCAGGTTTGATTTGCTTTTTCTCTGCTTTTGCTCTGCTATGCTCAGCCTTGCTTTGCTTTGCTTCTAATTTGAACTTGGTCTTGGGATTTTGCTTAGAAAGAAGGGTTGACCCAGAACGCCGGCAATCGAGATGAGATCTCATCTCTGGAATCTGAAATCTGGAATCTGAAATCTGTTCTGTTCGCTCGCCTCCGAGTGTTCTTGTTGTTGGTGTTGTGTCTTGGTGATCTCATGATCAGGTTTCTCAGGAGAGTTGGCGTTTGTTGGAAATATGATTTTGGCTGAGTTTAGGGGCTTTCCTGCCCGCTTTATTGTGTAGTTTTTTGTTGTTCTGTGTTTTTTGGTTTTTGCCCCTCGTGATGGTTATTTTTCTAGTCTTGAAAACACGTTTCTCATATTTCCAACTCGCTCTCATTTTTCTGCGAGTGCGCCGGGCTCAAACATTTTTAATTATACAAGAGGAGGCTTTTTCCTTTTCCCCTTCTTCTAATGTTTGTTCACTGCTTGCTGCTTGCCAATTTGTCCTTTGCCACTTGGCTGTCTTTTCAGCCTCTGCCGCTGAATCTCAATCTGAATATGAATTTGAGTCTGCGCTTCTAATCGCAACCCCTTGCTTTTGCGCCTCTGCCATCTGTATCTGCGTATCTGTATCTGTATCTTTGCCTCTGCCACTTAGCCCGAAAAAGATGGGGAAGCAGCGGACCTTGTGGAAGCCAGGAGCAAATTTGATTCCCATCGATTATCAACTCGCAGGGAGCAGGAATCTGCTTCGCTTGCCTGATTCTGCTGATTCTGTGATTCTGCCCTTTTTGATTGACAGTCAAATTAGTAGAGCTCCTTGGGCGACAGGAGGCTGGATCTGGGGGTTGGATTGATCGGATGGATGGATATATGGATCTAGCATCCCAAGCTTAGAGCAACAGCTGCTTTCTGCTCAAACAACGGGGCCTGACCTTGGTTTATCGCTCCATTCATTCCAATCGCCCCCGCCTTTGTCGTCACTTCACAAAGCCAGCCAAAATCGAGCCAAAAACCCGATTCACATGAGTCCAGTCTCATGTGTATGCTTATACATATATGGAGCTGAATATGCACTGAGCGAAACAAATAGAACCTCAGACATTTCGGCTCTATAATATCGATAACCTTACCAAGGATATATTAACTTCGTTGAAAACTACAATATAAAAATCATATTCTGTTCTGGGCAAGTTCAAAGATCCACAACAGTTCGCTTAACATATATTAGGATTATAAATTTCCCTTGAAGAGACTTAAAGCATGGATTTTTCCAGTGCACCATCGTTGTATAGAATCAAATGAATGAAATCAAGTACTGAGAGAATGGCGGGGGAGCGGCGGGTACACTTTACCTACATTTGTCCAAAAACAAAATATGCTCTGGCCCATATTGGGTTTGTTTGGGGATAGTTGAGAGTGGGGAGGACTGGAGGTAGGACGGGCAAGGCGTGGCCCGCCAAATTTCCGCTGCTTGCGAATTGCGAGCTGCGATTGCTGGAAGTTGAAGTTGTTGCACAGCGGAAGAGCAGAAGGACACCGACTTTGGCAAATCGCTCCGGACAGCAAACAGGATGCACATTTTTCGTTTTGTACTCCTACCCCAGGTAGACAGGTAGTCCAGAGTGCTCAAGAGTGCGAGTTGTCAGGTACGAAACAAGAACAGTCTTGGCCTGCCCTAATTTCAAGGTGATGCTGTAACCAGGTTAAGCATTTGACAGTCGCTCAAGGGGTCTTCGAGGGTCCCCTTGTGATTTTAAAATTACGCAGTCCATTGTTTTCAAATTGTTACTTACTTCCTACTTATTTACTAATTAGGTACCCTAGAATCTTTATTATTTAATGTAGTTCGATATGGAGAGTTATTTGGAAAGATATTAATATCTTTTCGTATCGTCTATACTATTTTTGTAAAACTTCCTTTAGGCAAATTATTAGGTAGTCCTTTAAACCCTCGTTCAGTCTTTTGCGAATCTAACAGCGTTGCACTCCGATTAGCAAGTTATCGTTATTCGTTCGAATCATCCATCCTCCTTCCTCTAACTTCCTCCCACCCTCTCTTTCCCACTCTCTGGCGGCAAATTCTTGCTGGCTTCGTTTCTGTTGTTCTTCGCTTCTTCTTTTTTCTACCACATTTTTGTTGGCTCCTTTTTGTGTTTGTGTTCATTAGAAATTTCCGAGAATTCGAACGACAACGCACACATGCGCAGGCCAGACTTGAAGAGAGAGAAGAGAACAGCGAGGTATGAAAGATCTGGATTCGTGTTACTGCTGGCTTAGTTTTCCAAAACCCAAAACCGAAAATGAAAAAAAAAATACAGCCCAGAAACACACGTTTCGTCTGATTTTTGCTACAATGAGAGAGCGAGGTGGCAAGATACAGTGGCTCCATCGCTTAATCGGACACCTACTTTCCTACATGCAAAAAAAAAGAATAAAATGGGCTAAATTCGTCGATTTTTTTGCTTTTACTTGTACATAATGCTAATATCTTCCAAAAATATAAACAAAAATCACATATTTTCAACGAAAACACTTAGTTTTCCAACAAAAAATACGATTTTTAAGGTTCAACGAATAATTGGACACTCGCTGAATACGGTTTCTTTATGGAACTTGCTGCAAACTTTGGGTTTTTGGCATTGAGATTACTTTGTAGTAGAGATTAAGAGCAGAAACCATCACTACACTGCAAAAAAAAAGTTAAAATGGCTCCAAGGAAAGCCATTTTCTGTGAAACTTCGTCAGTTGATTGGAAAACTCAATTTCTAACTGAAAACTGTACGGAAATTCACTGGATTGGTCGGAGAAGTCAAGTCTATTGTCCAGGACCTTATTAAAAGGTTCCGGGATAAATTTTAATTTGACAATAGAGGCGGGGAAGGCCAAGACAAGATGTTAATGACGGCATAATTCCAAAGTACCTTAAGATTTTAGAGGTTAAAAATTATTTTAATTATTTTTTAATGTTTCTTTCTTTGGTCTGAAAGTGCATTAAGCAACCGACAAAATGAGGTATCGTTAATAAAAAACGGTTAACAAGTTTATGCATGTTTATTTTATGAATGTAGGTGTCCGATTAAGCGATGGAGCCACTGTATGTATGTACGTGGGAGCGAGGGAGATGGCGCTCGAATTCCTCCGTTTTATAGATCGATGCATCACCCGTATTGAACTTGAAATATATCTCAAGATATGTATGTATGTATACGAACACATGTACATATATATGTATGTACATACCTTTGGTAAAATACCTTTACCCTTGAAGGATTCAATAGACATTTGTAAATTCGAACATGGCTTAATGTATTTTACAAGGATTAAAAAATGGTCCTTAAACTTAAAAACAAGTCCTTCAGTTACTTTAAAAGCACTATTCGGGATAGCCATCCAACTTAAGTTTAAAGAAAAGGAGCCGATCCTAATGCGATCCGAATGAACTATTGTCCTCGGCTATTGTTATCGACCTGCGGGTACCGCTCTCTAGGGATAGGGATAGGGATAGGGATAGCAACTGTTATTGTTCCGGTACACGTGGCAGGAGGACACCTTTGCAGGACTTTCTTTCCCCGTTAGGACCACTTTCTTTGCGTTTTTTCACCAGCTGCCAGTTGCGATCGACCAACCCTTTTCGTGTCTTCGAGTGTTCCCGCTGATCTTCGAGATCCCCGTGATCGCGGCTTGTTCGACACGCAGGTAGGACCTGGAAATTAGTTGACAGGGTCCTGGGTCCTGTTCCCGATCCTCGCCCTTTTTGGCGTCCTCTTCCTGTCTAGCCCATTGTTGGTTTTATGTGCGCTCCCCGCGAGTGAAGAAAGCATTTCACCGCTGGGTTAGGGGTTGCGACTCCGACTCCGATTCCATTCCTTTCCATTCGATTCGTTTCGATTCAATTCGCGTTTTCAAGACGACAGCTGCCGAAAAAGCTTTCTTCGGTTTCTTTGGCGCGAGCAAAGCTCGGCGGAAGCTCTCGCGATATTCTTCTGTTTGTACAATCGCGACCAACTATATAGTTGCTCTCAAATTACTTAACTAAGTAATATCCACAAAACAATATCTACATATTTCTTAAGCAATAATTTTAAATATGAACTAAGTCGGCAAAAAGAAGACCACACTTTTTCCATCTATTATTGGTAGGAAAATATAGTCAGAAGAACCAAATGAATAAATAATAAATAATAATCGCTCTGTTGCCCAATGAATTGTAATATTTTATCTGCATAGTTAATATAATTCCGATATTGTTAAATCAAATGACATGCAAATTGATTCATACCATGACATATTTGTACATATGTAAATATGTCCCTAATGGAACACTCCTAAGCAGTTGCCCGCTGCTGTGGGTGCGAGTGTGTTTGGTTTTGGTTTTTGGGGTTTGCGCACTATCAGCGATTCGCTTCACTTTTCTCTCCTCCTATTTCTGTATTAACTTTAAGCAGGTTGTTGCCGCCTGATTACAACTGTTTTTACCGTTGCTTTTGCTTGATTCCGCCGCTTTTGCGGTCAAAACATATTTTTCAAAAAAGATTTATACTAGGGAGAGCGCAGCAAAGGGAGAGAGAGGGAAAGAAAGAGTCACACTGGGCTCCAAAAAATTTGAGTTTTCAGTTACAAACAAACAGAGCATGGATACAAAAATTGAAAAAACATCGGTACATTATTTTAATCAGGATTTTTTGATATTAAAATACATTTATTCATTCATAAGCTCTAAAAAATCTCTAAAATCCTATGATTGATGGAAACTCTGAAAAGAATCATTATTTGAAGGTTTTTAAATGTTAAAAATTTGTTCAAAATATTTTTTTGCAAGATCACCGTTAAATACAGTACTTAATTATGTTTACTTCGAATCGCGACCGTCTGGCAACGCCATTTAACGTAACCGCTTAACGTGGTCATTTCTCCTACTCCTGCCGTCTTCTTTTCGCAAACACTCGCACACACACGGGCGAAAACAAAACCCGAAGTTGTTCTTATTGGAGCTCGGCAATACCCGCTCTCTCTCGCTCGCTCGCCCGCTCACTTGTCGGCGGCTCTCCCACTCTCTTCGCCTTTTTTCAAATTTTTTGTCCACATTCACATTTTCGCATTCCCGTTCGGTTCGCCTTTGGCTGAGCTCAGTATTTAAATACTCTCTGCATTTTGCGGTCGTCTTTTTCGGAAATACGCGCGGCGTAGTTGCACAACAACAATAGCGACAAAACAGCAACAACTACAACAACAACAACACCGCTAATTTCACAAATCAAAAACTGAAACGGCAAAAAATATAAAATATTGTAGGCGCGCGTGTGTTTGCGAGTGTGTGTTGCCAGTTGTTTTTACTATTTCATCCTACGCCTTGCACACCTCGTTCTTCTGTGCGAAACAAGAAACAAAAATTGAAAAAATTTGCAAAAAACTAGCGCCCTGCGTTTTGCTGCGCTTTTTTTTTTCCTCATACGCATTTGGCATTTAAACACAAGAAAAAGTAAAAAAAAAAAAACAACAGTGAGTGTGAAGCAGAAACGAAAATAGAAGGTGTCTCGACTTTTTCCACGCCCTGCTGCTTCCTCTGTTTCGTAGTTTTTGTGCAGTTTTCTTTTTTTTTATGTCCGACACAACGGTTTATCTTTTGCATTTGCAGAAAGTGGGGAAAAACAAAAATCTTAGGCCGGCTTTTCTTCTCAGTCTCTTTCTCCGCCCCCTCCCCCTCTTTCGGCCTGGAAAATGAAAATGTGTGTGTGCGAGAGTCAACAATAAAAATCAATTTAGATAAACTGACCTACTTCCCACTAACTCGTCGAACGCAACAGTTGGCAACCCTGCTATGCTGGCCGCTAATTAGCCAAACACGTTTTTTCCAGTGGAAAAACATAACGGTTCCCCGATATGTATCGATAGGCAGCCCGCGAGATCGATTGCACTGCATTCCATCTTTGCGAGTGTGTGAGTGAGTCATTTGAAGTGGGGAGGGGGGAAGTAAAAAAAAAAAAGAACACGCCAGCGCATCCAGAAGAAATCACAGTCCAACGGCGAATTAAAGCCCATACGCATGACCAACGAAGAAACGAGGAAAAGGAGAACAGAAAGAAATAAACCGAAATCATATCAGCAACAGCAGCAGAATTTTTTTTTTTTGTTTGCCCCTACTTCTACACAGTTTTTTGTGTGATTAACAAGTGAGCGCGTGGATCGGGAAAGTGAGACGGAAGATGGTGGGAGGAGGAGGCGGAGTAGGAGTGGGAGGAGAGCAGAGAGCAGCGGAGAGTGAGAGTGAGAGAGAGAACCTCTCCATCTCCACCTCCCCCACTCTCTCTCGGTGCGCGTGTGTGCGTGATATATTTGTCATAAACGTTCTCTTCTTCTTCTCCGCCTTAGTTTTTTTTTGCGAATTGTGAAATAGACAAAATCGAAAAAGTTCATACGAAGGCAAAAGGAAAAAAGAAGCAGCCAGAAGAAAGTGTGTGATCGGTCAGAGGAAGCGAGTGCGTGGAAGGAAGTGAGAAAATCACAAAAATAGAGAGAGAACGCCTTATTAGAGATAAGAGAAAAGTTTTGGTTTTGCACCGCAAAGACAAAAGTCAGAAATATAGTAAAGAAAACAAAAATACAAAATGCACAGCAACAACAACAGCAGCAGACTCAACAACAACATTAGCAACAACAACTTTTACCAACAGAAACAATCGTTTATACGCTATTTGGATCGGTGAGTTCTACGTGTGACCCACCCCCGCCCAAAAAATAGAACCCCTTCCCCCGCCCCCGCATTGCAAATATTTTGTAGTGGCTCAAACTCGACACTTTTGACCCACTGTACGCACATGTAAGCCATACACATACACACAAAAGGTGCGAATATGTACATCAAATCAAAGTCATATGTTGTGTATCTCGATCGCATTCTTAAGATCACGACCACTCCCCTTTCCCCCGCCCCTTCCCCTCACCGGATTCCAAAATCTGTAAATCTGGATTTATCTGGCACACACACACTTACAGCTCTCCCAAGATTTTCTCTCTTTCTTCATTGATCCAATTGGAACTGGAAGAAAGCACAACGATTCTGCATTTCTTTGCTTAAAAGGTGAATTATGGAGTATTATAGTCAGTCTGGAATCAAGAACATTAGACAGCCAATTGATATCGTTCAATAGTAAACATACATTTATATTTGCTTTGGTGGCAGATGGTTCGAGTTATGGCAGCTCAACTATAAGTCAATATAGGGTTAAAAGTATGCAAATAAAAGGAAGCGATAAGATATAAACTAAAGGTATCGCATTAAGTAGGGGATATTCTAAAAGTATCTTAATCTTAAAAGCTTTAAAATTTGTGATTTTCTCCTCCGCTTCTCTAATTCTAAACTTCAAAGCTCGTGTTTGATTTTGTTTATTTCTTTAAATGGCCGACACATATGCACAATGCATGTGGCAGTGCCACGCCCACCGCTGTTGCATACGGGCTCTCAACCAACCAGCCTCAGCCTCCGTGCCCCTTCTTTCGAACACCCTTGCTCGCCATTTTGTGTACGTTTTGCATGATGATGATAATCGCCAAAGCACAAACAACCAAGCAACGAAATAAAAAGCAATTGTACCCATAAAGTGGAAAATAGAACAAATTTGTCATAGATATGTATTGTATGCATACAAGTACGGTTCAAGTAACAGCAAAAAAAAAAACCTGAATACGTGATTTTTAAGGCTTTTAGTAAATTAGTCATTTAACTCTGAAAATTGAAGAAATTAAAAAAAAAATACCTTATATGGTACATTACAATAAATTTTTCATTTATGATTTGTTATTTTGCGATGTGGAAACTTCTTTAAAAACTAAACCTTTAAAGGTTTCGGTCCAATATTCACTTTAAAATAGAAATGCTATTTTCGTGACTGCACCTGTAATCGGGTTGCATTGGTGGATCCCCTGCCAAACCGAAGGTGACAGATTCGCGATAGGCTTCACTGTGGGTGTTCCATTTGTCACGCTGCGAAGGGGGCGACGGGGGGGAAGGGGGCGACAATGGGAAGCGTCGTCCCCACACCACCGTACGCCAATTTAGGTCAAACCAGCCTGCAACAATGCAAGCGATGTGCTTTTCCCTTCCCCCGTTTTCTGCATTTTCCTTCTTCTCCCTTCCTCTAACTCAAACACCCCTCACACAGAGCCAAAAATCGCATTTTTATGAATAATATTAAATTGAGTTGAATTTGGTAAAAGTTCCTGAAATGGTTTCATAGGCTCCGGGAAAAAAAGACCGAGTTCGAAACCTACCCACGGGCCAAAGAATTTGTATATATTTTTTCAGGACTTAACATTTTTTTTTATATGTTGATATTGATCTTTAAGGGAAATAAATGAAAATAAATATTTTTCTCCGTGCAGCTTTAAGCTGAAAAACAAGTTTTCCTTTTCCATATGTTGACAAATAAAATTTTTTCTGTGCTTTTTTTTTTATTATTATTTTTCACCATGGGCGTTTGCAAAGAACTAGTGGAAAAGGGGCAAAAGATTTTCTTGGTAAAGAAGCGAAAAAAACTAACCTTTGCCGATTGCATTTTGTACGCATGTGTGTGTGAGTTTGTTTGTCAGCAACTTGTGGAATGTGCCATGAAAATAGAACAACGCACATAAATACATACATTTGCTACAAACTTATGTATGTATATACGTATGTTTGTGGCACATGCGTCATTCAGCGCAGTGCAAGTACCAAGTATTCATATATTCATGAGACGAAAATAAAGTTGCAATACAAGAAAAAAAATAAGCCAGCAGGTTTCCGACTTTTTCATTCATAAAAATTATACAAAAAGAAAGAAAGAAAAACAAAGAGGAAGGATGAAAGGCAAGCTCACACACACACTGCACTGATAAAGCAGCATCTGCATCTGTATCTGTGTGTGTTGGTGTCAGTGTGAGTGCATTGAGCGCCGCCTTTTTTATAAGAGAGATAAAAGCTAAAAGAAAAACAAAAAATAACAAAAAATAAATACGCGAGGGCGCCGCATGTCGTACGTGTATATATTGATTGGAGTTGCCAGTGTATGCAGCTGATACAGCTATGCGCAAAATAATAGTAAATAGTTACATTTCCCTTTAACTTTTAAAGTGTGTTCACTTTTTTTTAATTGCAATCGATTTGTTTCTATGACTGATTATAGCAAAACCAATCTCAAATATTTTTGGTTCATAAAAATGGATCTCTTCTCAAATTTTGATAGATTAATATTCTAAGCTTGGGATGCCAGATTATTATTATTATTGGAATAAATAATCTGAAAAATTGTTCATTCATACATTCGTTATCATTTGCAAAACGACTATTTTTCTGCCCACGACTGTATTGCATTTAGGTTGCGCATTGATAACAAAAAGAGCAAGAAAGCTTTTCCAGGTGCGACGAGTGTGAATATATGTACATATGTCTGTATGTGTGCGTGTTTGTGTGATTGCGCCAGAGGTCATTTGCTTAGAATCGGTCACATGTCAGGCAAAAACAACAACAGTAAATGTGTACATGCGTGTGTGCACTTGGTAAAATGAAAACAACCACAACAAAACAAGAAAAAATATTGTAGAATTGTTGCACAGACTAGTGGTTAATGACTGTGAGCGCGACAGAGATAGAGAGCAGTGGCGATGAGAGAGAGAGCGGGAGAGAGAATGATGCGCTCTCCTCTCTCATTGGATGCAGCCGGTGTACTAGACGCAACAACAACACAACGCAACGTCAACGAACTGCAACTTGTCATTTGCATCGAAAAGAACAACAACAACAAACAACAAGCGCAGATGTGACGCATGCGCTCTGGCAATTACAGTTAGCCGACACAGTTTGACAGCCACTGGGGAATGGAATGGAATGGGGGAATATCGAATTCCAGCGAATTCAAGATTTTCAGCGCAACAAGAAGACGGGAAAATAGCGAACGGTGGCAGAATTTGCTCCACGTTTTGCCTGTGGTTCCTGGAAAAGCGCCACAGCCCGAGAAATCGCTTGAGAAATGTGCTGGCATAAGCGAGAAAAAAAAATAAAACCGGTCAAAGCGGGAGTGCAAAGTGGAGAAAATAGCAAAACAAAAAAAAAAACCGGAGGGTGGTCTGTGAATGGCAAATGGAATTGGAATGTCGGAATGCGAATGTGCTCTCTCTTCTCATTTCCAGTAACTTAAAAACAGATGATCCTGACGATGACTTTAACACAAACTCTGTACATGCTATATTATTATTACAATACTACATTTAAGGTGATACTTGATGATTTTACTATCTACACATGTATTAAATTAAACGAAATTAGTGAAGTTTCAAAAAACTATTTTTCCTAACACAGCTGTACATTCATAGTTTGACATTCACGCATGCGGTTTGACAGCTAATTAAAGATCATTCACGAAAGGGAGTTAAACCACAAACAACGTGTGTGAAAATCCCAAAAATTGAAACTGTTAATTAAGAAAAGCGCCAAACACAAAAGCGAAAGAGATTACAGAGGAAAACAAGAAAAAAAAATTCAGCTCCACGCGTCTCCTCTTTTTTCATTTCTTCTCGACCTCGACTCGTCTCATGCCTCTCCTCTTCTCCTCCTTTTTGGGGCTTTCTTGCCTTGTTGTTGTGTTTCTTTTTTTTTTTTTTTTTTGTTAGCTTGGTGGCGACGGGAGTGAAATTACTTCCAAGAAAAATAAACACGATATTAAATGTGCAACATTCCAGGCGTCGTTTGCGTTTGCCTTCGTCGTCGTCTTCTCCCGGTCTTATTTTTATTCTACTCTTTTTTTTTTGGTCTCTTCGAAGATCAACAACAGCAGCAACATTGTTACAGAGAAAATAAATTCTACAAATATAAAAATATGCATACAAATTTACAGAGTACAAATACATCTATGCTTCGAAATTAATTAACAAAAAAAAAAGTATTCAAATATTTATACCCGTTACTCGTAGAGTAAAAGGGTATATTGTATTCGTGCAAAAGTATGTAACAGCTAGAAGGAAGCGTTTCCGACCCCATAAAGTATATATATTCTTGATCAGGATCACTAGCCGAGTCGATCTAGCCATGTCCGTCTGTCCGTCTGTCCGTCTGTCTGTCTGTCCGTCTGTCCGTATGAACGCTGAGATCTCGGAAACTATAAAAGCTAGACGATTGGTATTTGGCATGAAGATTCTTGGAGTTCCTACGCAGCGCAAGTTTGTTTCAAAAGGGTGCCACGCCCCCTCTAACGCCCACAATCGCTTATATACGATTTTAAAAATTTCAATATTTCGGAAAAGTAAAAGTGCAGTTTTATTGTGTTTATCAATACCTATCGAAATGTAGAAGAAATTTTTCAAATCGGACCATTCGTTAAAAAGTTGTGCGTGTTCAAAGTTTCTATCTCCATCTCCCTCGCACTCCTTTTACCTGAGTAACGGGTATCTGATTGTCGGGGCACCCGACTATAGCGTTCTCTCTTGTTTTTAATTAAAATGTGAAATAAATTAACTATCCCGTATGTAATTATATTTTTCTTGCTGTGTAAAAAATAAGCTTGATCTTCTCCTGCTCTTTTGCTGCTGCTCATTCTCATTATTATTGCAATGCCGTCAGGGCAGCAGGATGTTTACAAACTCGAACTTGGTCTTTTCCTCAAATCGAAATAAACTTTAATTGGTTAGGAACAGAGATTTCAAAATCGAACCTCTTTCAAAACATCGTGCATTATTTCGATCTGTCTTGAACTTCAAATCAATTTTTGGGCTCCGTTTATATTTGTATTTTTTATTAAAACTAAAAGATTTTGAAATGTCAACTATCGCATAAAGTAATCGTTGGAAAGTAATCGCAGTATTGTTATAGTAAAATAGGTTACAAAAAAACTTGATTTCGTTTGACATTTCGGGGGTAGGAGTATCGATATTGGTAGATAAGATGATCCTATTCTTACGCACTCACAGTCATAATTCCGCCCTTTGTGTCTTGCTTTGGATTTGAATGTCATTTTTTGCACGCATCCCATACACCCGCATAAAACAGACACAATTTCCGGGGATTTCTGCTAATTTGTGTGTGTTGCATATCTTGGCTTAACTTCCCATCTAGATCCCAACAGTCACCCTAAAAGAAATATATATATATGTTTTAAACCGAACCCAAATCATTCGTATTGTCACGCTCGCTCAAATAGCTCTTTAGATGCTAGTTCGCTTGATCTCGCTCTGTCTTTGTGTTTATCTTTATCTGTACTCTCTCGGTGCTGCCGGAATCTGGGGGAAAAACTAGCAATATATGTAAATGGAAAAGAAAATATTATGACTCTATTTCTCCTGTAAAATAAACACTTGTTAACCAGGCTTGAAAGCTGTAGACGGATTTCGATTTCTTTATCTAGTATTATTTGTTTATAGAATCCTACGAGTGTTTCGCAATTTTTTTTTAAGGATTGACTGATCCTAAACCTTTTTCGGTACAATTCTGGCAACACTTTTTCCTAGCTTCTCGACAGCACTCTCTTTAACCGACTGCTTTCTCTTTACTACCACTACCACTACTTCTACTTACTAACTTTTCTTTTATTCGCATATATTTTCTTATCTAATTCATTTTCCCATTTCCCCCCACTCACCCACTTCCGTCCCTCTTGTTTTTGGACTACTATCATTACCACTACTACAACAACAACCACAACCACAACCACTACCACTACCACTTCTACTTGTACTACAACTACTACTATTTTTGTTTCTTTTGTGTTTGTTTGTTTTTCTTGTTCTTGTGTGTTTTTACGCTATTTTCTTCACAGTGTTACGACATCAAAAATCTTAATAAGCGGCATACCGATGCAAACACGTTTCGAAGACATCGAACCGCTACTGAAGCCCTATGGCATCGTCAAACAGTGTGAGGCTATTTCTAGTAAGGATCAAAATACTCAAACAGTACATATAACATTCGAAAATCCTGAGCAGGCGCAAAGGTATATACCCAAAACTACTCATTTAAGAACTATTCATCTAAATCAAAAGCTCTCTAAGGGGATTTTTCAGTCTAGCACCAGATCGCATGGAGAACCATTGATTTCATACAGGTTTTTCGTGGGTGTCTAGTGTTAGGCGTGGAAAGAATAACCTATATGTATTATCTCTATATTGGGCGGGGAAGGGGACGAAGATTTGGGGACTTTATTTTCGGAGTTGTGCAGAATGCGTTTGTGTGTGGCGGCTTACCTACCCCTCTTCCCATATTTTAAATTTCTTCCAAATTTCCCAAATCTCCAAATCAATTGGCCTTGTTCTCCCAAATGCTAAATACATTTTTAATAGGATGTATAAACTTGACCAATTTAAGAAAATTATACAAAACTAAGCTGTTAAAAGAAATAAGTTTGCATTTCATCCACTAAAATACAATGATTTAAAGATATTTTGGTAGATAAATAAACTTTTTTGAAAGCTAAAGTGTCAAATATTAATTTATTTAAATTCTGTTGAACTCAAATGTATGAATGAGAACTCGAAACCTTTGGTAAAATTCTTAAAACTTCAATTTCTGAATACTGAATATTATATATGAAAAATTTCTGAAAAAAACGTGCAATTGCATACCTTCGATATAAGTATGTACATTTACATATTTTATTGAAGTGATACAAGCAAGACTAGATTGGGATATTAGCTGATTTTCTAGAGAACTGTCAATGCAGCGGTTGCTGTTGTTGTTGTCTGGAATCAAGCACTTGACTAATCAATAATTCTTCCATCATTCCCTCTCCCACACAGAGCTGCTGGTGGTCTGAACGGTGTCGAGTTCGAGGGCAGCAAGCTGCATGCCGAGCAGCTGGACAAGAACCAGCGGCGTAGCCAGCGCAACCAGCGCAATCCGTACCCGGGAATGCCCGGTCCCGGACGCCAGGCGGACTTCCCGCTGCGCATCCTTGTGCAGAGCGAGATGGTGGGTGCCATCATTGGCCGCCAGGGCAGCACCATCAGGACGATCACACAACAGAGCCGTGCTCGCGTCGACGTCCATCGCAAGGAGAACGTTGGATCGCTGGAGAAATCGATCACGATCTATGGCAATCCGGAGAACTGCACCAATGCCTGCAAGCGCATCCTGGAAGTGATGCAGCAAGAGGCCCTCTCCACGAATAAGGGGTAAGTTTTGTGAATTGTCTCGGCATCGCGACTATATTTAATATTTAAAATCTTGATTATTGCAGGGAAATTTGCCTCAAAATACTCGCCCACAATAATTTGATTGGACGGATCATTGGCAAGTCGGGCAACACCATTAAGCGGATCATGCAGGACACCGATACGAAGATCACCGTCAGCTCGATCAACGATATCAACAGCTTCAACTTGGAGCGCATCATCACGGTCAAGGGATTGATCGAGAACATGTCGCGTGCTGAGAACCAGATTAGCACCAAACTGCGCCAGAGCTACGAGAACGACCTGCAGGCGATGGCGCCGCAGAGCCTCATGTTCCCCGGTCTCCATCCCATGGCAATGATGTCGACACCGGGCAACGGCATGGTCTTCAATACGAGCATGCCGTTCCCCTCGTGTCAAAGCTTTGCCATGTCCAAGACCCCGGCCAGTGTGGTTCCGCCGGTCTTCCCCAACGACCTGCAGGAGACCACCTATCTCTACATACCGAACAACGCTGTCGGCGCCATTATCGGCACCAAGGGCTCGCACATCCGTAGCATCATGCGCTTCTCGAACGCATCCCTCAAAATAGCCCCCCTCGACGCCGACAAGCCGCTGGACCAGCAAACGGAGCGCAAGGTGACGATTGTTGGCACACCGGAGGGTCAGTGGAAGGCGCAGTACATGATCTTCGAAAAGATGCGCGAGGAGGGCTTTATGTGCGGCACGGACGATGTGCGCCTCACGGTTGAGTTGCTTGTGGCAAGCTCTCAGGTAAATGATCAATTTACGTATAACTATAACATGTATTTAAGCTTTATTGGATCTGGATCTGGATCTGGATCCTGGCGCCCTCAATTAATTAACGCTTAATATTAACTTATCCGAATTTATTGCGAATTTAGGTGGGCCGCATTATTGGCAAGGGCGGTCAGAATGTGCGCGAATTGCAGCGCGTGACGGGCAGTGTGATCAAGTTGCCAGAGCATGCTTTGGCGCCGCCATCCGGCGGAGATGAGGAGACACCGGTGCACATCATCGGACCATTCTACAGCGTACAGGTGAGACTTGCATACCCACCGATTATTATCGTTACAAACAAACTAATGAGTCCCTTCTTTCAGTCTGCACAGCGACGCATTCGAGCCATGATGCTATCCACAAATCCGCCGCCAATAACCAAAAAACAGAAAGCTGCCAAAGAACAATTGCAACAACAGCAACAGAGCCTAGCCGGAGCTGCGACCAGCGGGTCCCAGCAGCAGCAACAGCAGCCACTGTCACCATCGCAACAGCAGGCGCTGCCGCCGCAATTGCATCATCAGCCAGTGTCGTCGGCGTCGTCATCGTCGACGCCGCCTGCACACCATCAGCAGCAGGCGTCGACGGCAGCGGCGGCACACCAGTTGCAGCAGCAGCAGCAGCCTTCGCCGCCGCCACCTGGCAATGCAACTGCGGCCGCAGCCCAGCAGCAGCAGCAGCAGCTGGCTAGCTCACAGCAGTAAGGAGGAAGGAATCACCGATGAAGGAGTGCCGGCGCAGCAGCAGCAACATTTGCAACATCAACAGCAACAGCAGTAGCAGCAGCAACAACAACAGCAGCAACAGCAGCAGCAGCAGCGACAGCGCCAACAATAGCCAAGGCAGGGTTTTCTACTGTTGATACTACCTCCACAACACACCCATAATCTTCAAACCCCCCGCCCCCAACAACCACCCAAAATTTACAACCCTATAATTACAAGCTAACCGTAGGCGCCACCTTTGTGCTGGCACAGGCGACGGCAAAAGTAAGCAAACAACCTGGAGCAGTAACATAAACAAAATCGTATACATATATATATATATATAATAGGGGAACAACTACATCAAAAAAGTGAGCCGCGTGAAGAAGCTCTACTAGTTCATAACAGTGTAATGCAACTTTAACAAGAAGAACATCAAACACACAGCAAGAATAACCATAACAACATTCTTCATTTGCATACTAAGAAATAAAGAGAAAACGTTAAATAGAAAGCGCTATCGTTCGCCTGAACCACTAAACAACAGCAACAACAAAAAAACAAAACACCCCGCTCAAAACTTTGTGTTGTTGTTCGTTCGTTCTGTTAGGTGTAAACTTTTGTGTCGACTGAGAATTCGAATTCGACACCGCCCTAACAGTTTCTTTTTTCAAGGCAGTAGCAGTACATCTTGAAATATTAATCATTTTTAAAAGTAAACAATATTTTCAACAACCATTAACAACAACAACAACACAAAGAGTCAAAGTAACTAAAGAGAAAACCCCCAAAACTAACAACCCCACAAATTTGAATGCAAGAAGGGAATTAAAGGATAAAGAAGGAAAGTTTAGTAGTGTATGCGTTATATTTTTTTTTAAATATATTTAACTATAAAACGTTTATTTTTAATTATTTTTTTTTAACAAAGATTTAGTAAGCTTATATTTAAGTGGAAAGAAAAGAAGGAGAGAAGTGAGCAAAGCGAAAGAGAATGAGATTGAGAATCGAGCAGAGAAAAAGAGAAGGACAAACGTTAGTTTGATCCCAAGATTGTACACAAGCAGAACATATAACCAAGAAATATCCAAAAAAAATTAAAAAAAAAAGGAAGAAAATTACAATACAGACATGGAAAACAACAGAAGCGTCAGAAAACACAAATATATACCTATTTTGAGCCCACATCCACAACAACAACAACAAAGGTGAAGAAAGTTTCCAACGAGCACTCATTTCTGGGTTATAAAAATGTATAACAGTTGATAAAGTTATGTGTACAATGTGCGACAGTTGATGCAACTGTTGGCGCCCCTTACGTTATACGTAGTATAACAGACCTCAACCCAAAAACCCAAACCACCAAAAAGAAACAACTATCTATGTATACAATATCGTTAAGAGCTGTACTGGATACTGGATGGATTGATGGATGGATCAGTGTGTATATTGGGACTATATTGATAGGAAGGGATGCGGATGGAACCAGAAACGCCAGCGAGAGCAATGTTTACTGTACTGTACAGCTGTAAAATAGTTTTTCGATGCCTGAAACGTTGTATGTATGAATGGATACGTATGGATACGGAGACCAGTCATTTTTTTTGCGAGGGAAAGAGTTACATGAATTGTTGATTATACTTAGTGCGAAAGCAGCCGAAGGAGAAAACATAAGGACGGAGATGGAGATGGAGATGGAGAAGATAGGAACGCTACAGCAAATGCAAGAGCGAAAGATGATAGTGTTAAAGAAAACTATTGTAATGTGTTTGCCTTGAAATGAAAACAAAACTAACTAGAAATGAAATAACGGTGCTGAAATGTTAATTTTTTTTAATCGATCGTTAACGTTAAGTGTTACGTTATAACGTTTGAGCGTGTATGAGAGACAAGCTGTTATACGAGGATGGGACACTGCACTACACAAGAATATAAACCCAAACCTAGACCTATACCAGCCAATCTGAACCCTAATCAAAGTCTAATTCATAGCCACAAAGCAATCAAAACCGGAGGATGCATTTCGTAGAGATCGTAATCGTAGCGTAAACAGATGAACAGACAATATATATAACCATATGACCAAACACCATAGCTAGAGGCCGCAACCCAAGTAACTGAATCGGAGCAACAAACAATCAAACTACAATCTACACCAGCCAAAACAACAATAGCAATAGCCCAATTTTGTGTTGTTTTTAAATAGCTATTATCTAATTAGTAACCATACAATTTTTTTATTTTTTCTTCTAACGTAAATATTAAACTAATTGATATTCCATAGAATTAATGTTACGAAATAGTGGGACGTACAGTCAACCAAATCAAATCAAATCAAATGAAATTGAAAACCCAATCCCTAGCGATCCAATCCTTTTGTTTGTATAACACTTGCTTCGAAGGCAGACAGTTTCAAAACACCACATGAAATTCAAGGCAAATTCGACATTTCGGCAAAACAAACAGCAAACCTATAAAAAAAATTCAACATTTCGGTCAAACAAGCAACCACAAAACTAAAAACTTTTGAGCGGCACATTATTTTGGATGAACAAAAGATAAGATGAACAAAATTTTTGGACAAAAACTCAAAGCCAACAAGAAGCGTGTACAAGCTTTAGGACAGCCCAATTTTTTGAAATATCACATTTTCTTTGTTCTTTTTCAAGAAGAAAGAAAAGAAAACAAGCAAAAGCAGAAAAGATGAAGAAATTTGAAGAAGATTGAAAAAGTAATTAAAATACCTCAATGTAAGTGCATTATCTTCTACAAAAAAAAAAAAATAAAAATATGACTAAAACTAAAAACAAACTTGCAAAGCGTAAAAATGGATAAAAATGCAAAAAAAATCCTAATGAGAGAAAACGAATTATGAAAAGCCAACCCTAAAAACTAAATGTAGATTATAAGCAAACAAATAAAAGAACTATTAATGAATGAATCAAACAATACGAATCTGAACAGAACCGGAATCAGCAAAACAAGCATTGGAGAAGGCATATCACCAAGTCACAGAAGAACAAACGCATTTCGATGAGAAATCTCTTCTAAAAGACAAATGCAGGCGAATAGATATTTTTCCGAAAGTCTCTATAAGCATAAAACAAATCCGAACCGAACCCAATTCAAATCAAACCCACAGCGACCAATCAAACAATCACACACCCACCAAAGCCCTTCGCGAAATAGTTTTGGGTCAAACTCCCCACCCAGGCCATATGTACCATACCAACTGAAGCAGATCAACCTAGAACAGAGGGATATAGGAGATATGAGATATAGGAGCAGGATGCGATTAGGAGGGATGGGAAGTGTATATAAGAATGTTGCGGGGCATTAACATTGATCTTTATATACGAAAAATCAGGCCGCTGTATATGTATATATATGCGATATATATGTGTATGTTGAAAATGCGTGACATTTTGTTTTGTTATACTTGAGAATCTATATATGTATATCTATATATATATATATGTATATAAATCTAATAAATTTCCCCTCTTGTTTATAACGAATAATTATTCAAACTAATTATACCCTTTTTATTTTTTTCCATGGAAAAATGTCCAAAGTTGTCAATATAAAGACATTTACATATACATATATATCTATATATAGATATGTGGATCTATGCTTAAATACGATATTTATAAAGAAGAAGGAACGGAATTTTTCTAAAAGATTCCAAACAGGAAAGAACAAAGAAATGAAAATTATTATTCCAAATGCTGAATCAAAGGAAAGTCAGATCGGTGATCGATGATCGATGAAAGGGACGAGTTAATAATTTAGCTATAGCTCTGGTTTATTTTGACGGGGGGTTAAACACGATAAAAGATACAAATAATATAACTGACGACAGAGATCGACGAAACAACTGAAAACTTGTGAGTTAGCGTGCGCGTTAAAAACGAAAACAAAGATAAGAATAAAGATAATGATAATGATGTAGAAAGAGAACTCAGTTGAAGAACGAAGAACGAAGAGAGGAAAGCGATTGTGAGAAGTGTGAAGTGTGAAAAGCAGAAACGAAATTATTTTTTAGTATTTAGAGGCTATTTTATATCGTTATTAAAGCAGGTAGGAAAGTGAGGCAACGGTTAGGACAAGAGCTGAGATGATGATGATATAATGATGATGATGAGGGAAAAATACCAGCAGTGAAAGCGAAAAATGAATGGCAGTTTAGCGAGAGAGAGCAGGAGGAAGTTTTAACCAAATGGGAAATCGAAAGAATAGGGCAAAACTCGAAAAACCAAAACTGGCATGGGTGTAGTGTGGCATTTAGCATTTCGAAATCCCAAATTTCAAATCCCGAATCCCAGAGTACAGTCGACACCAAATGTACAAAGCTTTTGGAGTACAATCTACTTACAAGGTTGCTACCAGTTCTAAACATTGCATTTTACTATTTACCACAATCCAGTTTCTATTTTTCAAACATTTCTCCAACACTCATGCCGATTTTGTACAGTTTTTCTTTCCGCAGAACGTCAAATTGAGGGAAAAAACATTGTAAAAGAGAAAAAGAAAAAGAATAATGAGAAAAGTACTTTTTTGTGTTGTAAGTTGTGCCAAGTACTGATAACGTTTAAGGTGTGATAAACTCGTTTTTAAATTTAACAACTATTTAAACTATAAAAACTACTTACTAAAACAAAACAAAAAAAAATGAAAATTTATAAAAAAAAAACACTTATTATTTAACAACAAAAAATGCTTTTGATGTACATTTTATACACAAACACACACACACACGCGCAAGAACCAACATTACAAAAACACACACCAACCCACAAAAGTACTTTGACAGCCGATTTCTTTTGGGAATAGGGAATAGGAAAAGACAGGAATAGAAACCCTAAAAACATCAATCAAAAACACGTACATATAATCAACAACAACAATTTGCTTTGCTACCGGAATTCAGAAGATTTAATTTAATTTTGATTTATAAATATAATTTAACATAAAACAAAAGCAAACAAGTTTGTACTCTTTAGAAATGCAGTGAAAGGGAAATGAAAGGACAAAGAGGTAATCGATGTCGATGAAAAAAACGATAAACTCTTTACAAGCATAAAAAATGTTATGAAACACGGATTAAGGGAAGAATACTTTTTTAAAAAGGAATATTTTTTTATATATGTACATATATATAAATATTTACAAAGGAAAACTAAACGAAAGGAAGGGAAAAACGTTTTTAGCGGTACAAACATGAGTACAAATCAAGTTTTATTATTTTTTAAAATATTTTTTTTGTCTATTATGAGAGTGGAAATTTACCTATCGGAAGGAGTTTTCTTTAGGCATATACAAAAAAAACCGAGTTGTTTTTTTTCTTCAATTGTTAGGCGCGTAAAAGTTAGAGAGAGAGACAGCAGCAGCAGCAGCAGCAGCCGAATTAGGTAGCCAGACAGAGAGAGGGACAGTTGATTAATGAGACATTCTATTAAAGCGAAGATAAGGATTAACGATAGGGATAACGATATAAAGCGAGTTTAACCATAAGTCAAGCTTGACAACCGATCAGCCACGAGCAGAAACAGCAAACATAGAGCAGAAAGCAGAAGAACAGCCAGAGAACCGTTAGCCACGCAGAGAAAGCTGGAAGAAAGCAGGAAGAAAGCAGGAAGAAAGCAGAGCAAATAGCCCAAAAAGCCAAGCCGCCACTCACACAGTGAAAATGAGAATATGAATATGAATATAACGAAAATCGCAAGTAAAAATTCGAGGATTAGGCAATCCTAGCGAAGGAGAAACAGCACAAATTTAATCGATACAAATTGGGGGTTCATTATTTTTTAGTTTCGAAAAGAAATTTGGACGCAAAATCAGCCAGAATCCAAAGCAGCCGGAAAAAGTTAAAAAGAAAAACAAGTCAGAAGTCAGAAAAAACAGGCAGAAAAGATCTAAAGAATCGAAATGGAAATCCAACTCACCCTGAAATACGACACAAAGCAAGTAAAATTTGAAATCAACTGCAGAACGCATGGAATGGAACGAAACGCATGGAGAACTCACGCGATTCGAAAAACCAAATCTACAAAAAGAATGAAAAACCAACAAAACGCAGCAGAAAGCAGAAAGCGAGTTTAACAAAAATCGTAAACCGAAAACTAAACTAATAAAACCGAAACTGAATATAACATTTTTGAGAAGAGAAAACATGAAATAACACTTTCAACATTTACTATATATTTTAGCATTTAAGATCCAAAAATGGAAGAAAAAGAAAAACCTATTGTGTCAGCCGTAAGAGAAATTTACTAAAAAAGTTTACACACACAAACAAAACACTCTTAAGAAAACACAAAAAAATCTAACAAAATGAAACCCAAAAAAAAATCGATTAATCATTAACTAAAAACACCCAACAACCGAAGGGAAGAAGACCCCAAAGTTTTGAATACACACACACTAAATTCTTTATGTAAATTCGATATGGAAACCCCTATTCGTAATGTAAATGTACAATAGCAACCACACAGCATCAAAATTCATCAAAGTGATGTATGATGTAGACAACGCATAGGAACGAAACGAAAAAATGGGAGGATAGAAAGGAAAAGGAAGGAGCAAACGAAACGAAACGAGACGAAACGAAACAGAATGAGATGAAAGATCTTTGCCCCCGACCACAGAGCTTTGTTTGTTTGTTTTTGTACATTTCAAGCATTTTGAATATATATACATATATATTTGATAGTCCTTATTTAATATTATTCATATATATATCTATATATATATATACATATATATTTATATATATACTATACATATATTTTTTTATTGTTTCGATTTGTAATAGATTATATACGGTAATCAACTGGAGACTGAGCTACAACATATATTTAGTTACCGTTATATTTATTGCAAAGACACACACACACATACAAACACCCCCATGCACACACACATGCAAAAAGCACACCCATACACCCACCACCCACCAATCACCACTCACATGCAACATCAAACTATATCCTAACCGAACTCTAACTAAAAACAATAATCTATAAACCATACATAGCTATAAATAAATTATGAATCGATAAACTTGGCGTTGTGTAGTAAGTTTATTGCATTTTATTTGGCATTTTTGAAATGATTTCCGATTGATTTCGTACTACCTACCCATATGGGAATATCTACGATTCCCGCTTATTTACTATATTTTTATAATTTTGTTGTTGTGTATTTCATTTTGCCGCCCTCGTCACCCAGTCCCCACACTCCACGCCACACCCCTCCCAAAAACCCCACACCAGCCACCCATCCAATCGCCCCCCACCAACCCCCTTTTCTCGTCCGTCCAGCGCCTGGTTTGCCTGTGTGATAGTAGTTTATAATTAAAACCATCCGCTGGGCAGCCCCATCAGTCCATAACTCCCCCATCACCAGACCCCCATCCCGCCCACATCATTTTTTAAATTTTTAAACGGCGAGCAAACTATATAGAAACCACTTTACACATAATAAACTAAATCTTAAACAAAAAAAAAACATAAAATTAAAGATGAAAATTTACAAAAAAATACCACTATTTTTACAATAATTATTTTTAAATTTACCTTTATCTTTACCTAAATTAGTTTAGAGCTTTTTTTTTGCGTCGTCTACATTTTACGATTTAAGTTCATTTAATCTACACGTAATCTACATGAGGATGATGTGACGACACGGATGTATCTACATTGTACATTGTATCTACATTACAGAGCTAAAATATCTATAAATATTATAAATATAACAAAAAAAGAGTAAAATATTATTAAAAAAACCAAAAAAAAACAAAAAATTATTCGTTCTTTCGTTTTTATTTTCGTTGTAGTTCAGTATTTTTGCTTTTCAGTTTTACTGCTCGGCTCCTTTCGATTTCGACTCCGATCCCCAGATCCCGACGTCCCGATCGTTTCGTGAGGCTTTCGATGTTGTCCCTGTACTGTCTGTACCCTGTACCACACATATAAGACCCGTAACCCCTATACCAAAACAGTCGTCTAAATTATGAATTTAATGTGAATTTGAGAAGGTTAAAGGTTTAATTAGGGCCGTCAGTTGTCAGTTACATTGAAATTGCGTGTGAGTACATAGATGTATACCTAACTAACTACACCGATCATATATATGGAGTACACTAAACTAACCTAACCTAACGTAAACTAAAATAAACTAAAATAAAGAATAAATGAATGAATTAACTACCTCAGCTTTGAATATTTCTATAGAAATGTTATTAAATGTATTTGAAAAGAAAAGCGTAAGAAATATACAAATGCAAGATGCCATGCCGCCAGATGGAAAGTGAACAAAACAATGTCAAAGAATACAAGTTTTAGAGCTGCATTTATATAGTATCAGATCGATAAGGAACATAGAAACAAAATCGAGAAACAAAACAAAACCAAAAACCAAAAAAATATATTAAGTGTACGTTTTGCATATTCCTATATAGTTAACTAAACGTAAAAGCAAGATGGGTAAACATGAATACTACTATAACAATAATTTTGCGTCCATTTTTGTTGTTTCCTATACAAATAAAATTGAAAATTTGAAAACAAAAAAAATGAATAAGTCACAAAAATAGGAGGAGATGGAGGAGGAGGATAACGAAGCTATATTCCCAATACATTGTATAACTGTCTTTTAACCGGAAGTACACGATAACCACACTATATATCGAATATCCACTCTGTGTATGTTTTGTATCTGCCATGGCATATGTACCCGAAACTAAGCTAGATAACCAAGTAAAGGACGCTCGATGTCAAGTGTGTCGTCATAGTTTAGAGGCCCCAGTATTTACTAGCGAGTACTTTGCATTTGTTTACCCCTAAACCCCAAAAACCCCACAACCCCACAGCCCTACCAACCAAAGAATCAAAGTTCGTTCTCATTTTGATCGCCACCACCCCCATCAGCACCCCCGCCCACCCAACTCCTGGTAGTGCTGATCCAAAAACTATATATACATAGCATACTAATCTGCGTAAGATGTTTTCCCCATTTCGGTGTAACTAAATGTTAATTGCTAGCGCTCAATACGAAACTACATTACCGTATACCAGACCACATTCACCAAAAAAAAGACATGCAGCTTACTAAATTGTATCCCAAGGCCAAGGAAAATATTAGAAAACAAGCTATACAACTAAACCCGAATACAATTTTGTGAACATGTGAAAAACAAATCGAAAAGAAATTTACTCAATAAATGATTTTTCGTATATAAGAAGTGTTGCACTTTTGAATTTGGATATGGGTTTTTGAGATGTTTTATGGGTTAGACTTTGAGCATATTTAATTTGTCTTGCTTACATTATTATTCGCATTAGTTTTCAATATTTTTTACATGTCGTTTGTTAATCCTTTCGACCTCAACAGTGCTATGGTATCCTGATTTTTAGCAATATGTGTAGGCTTCCTCTCTAGGAATTATAGAAAGAAACGTATTTGCCTAGATTGACTCGCAATGTGTTTCATAAAATAGCGGAACTGCCTTGTTGAAAAAATGCATGTAAAATTCTTTGATATCGTGTAAAATGCGTAATAACAAAAATTGTAAAATTTATTGGGTGTACCCTTTTTGAAAATTAGATTGCAAAATTATAAATGGATTCCATAAAAGAAATTAACTTCCTTGTGCAATACAAATTTACAATTTAAGGCACCTTCGATAGCGCCCGAGCAAGTGGTCGTTGTTTTCTTAAAGGTCTTTTTTAATTAATACCAACTTGGGAAAAATATAAAAAAAATATTGGAAATAGACGTCTGATCGATAATATTTTAGGACGACAGTGAAAGCTTCAGACAGACGGACATGGCTAGATCGACTCCCCTAGTGATCCTGATCAGGAATATACATATATGTACAGTGGCTCACAGCTTATTTCGTGCAGAGGTGAACTTAAAATTCAAACTCGTATAGCTAACAAACTATACGATAATTAACCAAAATTTAAATGCAGTTATGTTAGGTAGTATTCTGGCCTTTATTAAGACACTTCATTATTTTTAAATTCAATAGAGTAACACTTAAAATTAAAAAAAACTAAAAACATTGGCATTTTTAATGTCACAGCTTATTTCGTGCAAAACTTTTAAATTATTATTACTTGTAAATTATGGCTATAAATGTTGTTTTTTTTTTTTCTACATTGTTTTTTTTGGATCTTTAATTATGAAAAATAAACTTTAAAAAAAAGTTACAAGCAAAAAAAAAATGAATCAATTTAAAATGCCTAAATGTATATTTTCGTATTAAAAATATCGAAAAATGTATCTTAAATTTGCAGAATTTATTGAGCAAGGACCCAGTTCTCAACTATCCATGATCAAACGCTTCTTACGAATGAATTAAGTGGTACAAATAGGCCCAAAATTCATCTTGTACAATAGTATCTGAACCGGAAAACAGTTTAAATTATCAAAAATGTATAGTAAATTCAACAGTACGGGTTTCAAAATATATGCTTTATGGGGCCGGAGACGTATCCTTCACTGCGTTAACAACTTCTTACCAAAATTATAAAAAATGTAATTATAAGGGTCGAAAACGTTTTCCACATTCCAATAAACTTTGAAAACATGAGGAAGAAAAGTACTCAATCGACTACTTTTAGTTTTTGGCATAAATTAGCCTATATTTTATTTTAACAGCTTAAGCTTAAAAAAAAAGTATTTATTTCCAATACAAAATCCAATTGGCAATTAGAGATGGAGCGGCTAAGTTAGCGGAGTCACCTTCCGCCCATTTTGGTGAGACCGTTTATGTTGAACCTAACTTGCTGTTAGAGAAGTGCTGCGGTTCCTGTCTCGGGAAATTGAAGTGATGTGCCAAACGACGATATGGTCCCCCCAATTTATTTTTAAGTTTACAACTATCGAGGCGAAATATTTGTAAATTTATCGATGTTATTCTGTCGCTCCTGCTATCTTTAAATCTTTACAGTTTCGCCCTCCATTAGCCGAAATGTTAAACGTTGTGTCTCAATGGTTCAACAGAACTGTTAAGATGCAACGTTTGCTTAACATTTCTGTTAACATTTAGTGATGGGCCAAACGGCGATATTTATTTTTACCTTATTCTTAAGACTATCGACGAAATATTTTTAGGTGAGTAAAATATTTTTAAGCACCCAAGCCCCAGCCCCACCACCAAACGTCCCACCACTTCACGAATTTCATTCGCCAAGTGAGCACGCGGCTTCGTCTGGTTCTGCAAAAGAAGTTTTTATTCTGTGACTTTTGTGAGAAGTTATCAACTGAAGGTATTGTGCTATTTTCTATATTACCACCTTTTCACGGCCCTTGCTTGAAAAACAGCGGGCGGCGCACAGTGCATGGCGAACCCAGTAAATTGCCATTGATTTTTTTTTCTCACGTCACCTTGCGCTAGATTCTGTAGTTATGTAATGTGCTAATTTTTTTATTGTGTCGGTGCTGGTTCAATTAACTCTATATGTACTACGGGCTGCTCTGACTGGGCTGCCCCGAAAATAACTCCCTACGTGGGGCTTGAAAAAGCCGAAAAGTTCTTACATAACCCAGGCGAAGAAATAACTGTGCCGAAACTTTGCCTTCAATAAAACACGTAACAAACGGGGCGTATAAACGCACTCATTGGGGCTTCGATCTCTGATCTATGGTACTATTTAAAGTCCCCAGGAAAAATTTGGTAAAGCCACGCTGGATAATTTCCCAATTTTTTTCATTTTTTTTTTTGCAACCACGCTGGAACTGCCAACTTATGCAATTGGCAGCGAGTTGGCAGGCCGGTTCGCCGGAACGAAAAATTCGCACATCAGTTGTGGGCATTTTTTTTCTAAACGATAATTGTACTTGAGTCAAATTCGCCTGCATTTGCATAGATATTGTAAAATATAGAGCAAGTGCAGGCGATTTATTAGAGAAGAGTGCAGAGCAATTGGCTGTTCTAACGCTTACTCACACATTGGCGAATAAATTCCATGTGCCTCTAGCGCCCTCTCGCTCACTCCTGTGCCAGACACCAGCTGCGCGTGCAAGTGCTTAGCTGTGTGTGTGAGAGAGTTAGTAAGTGTGCCGTTTCTTAAGAGAAAATGTAACCATCGCTCTTTTCTCCTGCCTTTCTCTTCCGACCTGCTTTCTTTCTACCTTAAAGGTAAAAAGTTCTTGCCAAGAAACGGGTTTTCCCAGTTTCCACATAGTTCTTATCCCTATCCCTTTCTTAACCCCTTGTGACGTCAATCGTTAAGCTGCGTCTAGTGTTCATGTGATTTGTATGTTTATTTTGCCCCTTTGTGTGGCCTTTTAGCGCCATTTTGCACTGATTAGAGATTAGTGTTTATTATTACATCTCCCTGGCGAATCGCATCACATTTCTCGCCTCCTAAGCGGAAATTTTCAAGCCGCCACCCTATTTTTTGTTTAGTCTTGGAAATACGATTCACACACTGAGCGAAAAGATGATAAACTTGGCAATTTTGCATTTTTCGTTCGCTCTCTTTTGCAGGCAGAAAGCCAGCGAGCGCTCTCTTTACTTTTTTATGTAATTTTTTGCGATAACGGGACCTTGAAAAAGCGTCGCAGACAGTTATATAAATAACTGTATTAGCAGCGGTGTTTATCTAATCGCTTCACGCACTTTTTTTCGAGCTGCCGCCCTTCTTCCGCGTGCGCGAAAGAGACGGGGAGTGAAGAGAGAGAGAGCGGCAAGCGGACGTCAGAAAGCAAAGTCACATGCTAACAGTGTTGGCCAAAGCCAAATGTTAAAAATAGCTAAACAATATATAGTTGAAAAATAAATACAACAATTCAACTCTTTTTTTTTATAAAATGTATTTGAGAGTGGTTTGTCCTAAATATCTTGCGAGTTTTAGTTAAGTTAATGATTTTTAAAAGAGGAATAGTTGAGCATTATTGTGAATATAAATTCAGCTAGATTTGTTTTTATTTAGTTTCATAATTGTAAAACAAGAATCCTATATATATATGCATGTTATGCGAATTTAGAATACCATTGACTAAATTTACTCGTGCCCTTTTATTTCTGGCTACAAAAAGTAGCTAAACTGGCAACTCTGGCTACGCAGCTGACTCGTCGGACTCTTCTGACTCTTTGCCAAATGTAATTTTTTTTGGCAAGCATTTAGAAAGCGCCGCCGAAAACCTCGAAAGGGGTAAATGAAAAACAATTGGCCATATATGCATTTTCGGGCATGGCCAAAACGAAACAAAAAGTGTTTTCTAATGAGTTCGATTTGTGGTTGTCGTTGTAGTTGTGGTACTAGTACAACACTTCCTCTTATGCAACAAACGACGGCATTGAATTCGAATTCTTAGCACTGATAAGCGGCGATCTCTCGCTCTTTGTGGACCCCCGCCCCCCTACCAGCCCCATCCCTCTCTCTCACACACGTGCTGTTGCCAACCGCTAGGTGGCGCTCTCATTTCGCACATTTCTCGCTCTCGCCGCTCATCTGTTGCTGAACTTGACGACGACTGGCGTCGCTGCCGACGCCGACGCAGGCAGCGCAGGCTAGCTGGCCGACTTCGGCGAACGGAACTTTCACAAGCAATTCAGTGGCCGTCCGGTTCAGATTCAGACCTCTGAGTTCCAAGGAATAAGGATAATTTTTTTTCGGTTTTGTGCTGTGATATAGAACACATACAAATAGTACGTATGGCGAACAGAAATCAATTATCGACTCGATTTCGAATGCAAACAATCCAAATGCATTCATCATTCATCATTTAAAAACAAAAGCCCAGTTAAACGCGAGTGTGATTAGTTCTTCGAATATTCTTTTTTTTAAACCCAACCTGAGCAACGAAAAGAATTTGCCTGGTTATGTAAACCAATAAGAGTTGAACTTGAATCATCAATTTTTTTCTCGTGTGCGGTGCTTGCTTTTCGGTCTTATGCAATCAATAACAATGAATTAGGAATAAACTTAACCCTGGATTGGTGGATACTACTCAGCACTCAGCCTTCGGTGGAAGGTGGAAGCTTTCCACGTGCAACTGTAGAATTTTTTCCAGCTGAGGCTATTACATCACGGGTTCTCGCCTCCTCTCTTGACCACAAAGAAAAGCTTCGCTCTCCTCTCTCTTCCAGTCAATCAAATGAAAAGTTTAACCCGATTAGATAACGGTTGTTTGGGCCGAAGAGAGCAGCCAAACCGAACGGAAGGCGAAGAGAAACAAAGCTCTCTTCGCCAAGTGTGTTACATAAAGCATTGTCAATGAAATGCTAATTTAATTTCGCTGAATTTTATTGAAACACACGGCTACGGCTAAAGAAGAGCGCCGCCGCTGCTCTTGAAAGTCTAAAATTAACGAAAACGAAACACGCTTCAATGGCGAATGCCAGCTGCCAAAAAAGTGTGGCCCCTATAGCCATCTTGCTCACACCCACACAGACGACCATATATACTGGCTTTTTCCATTGAACTTTTTCTTTTCTATTCTATTCTTTTATTTTTTTTTTCTTGCGGTGTGGCAATTATGCAATCCCAAACATTACTCAATGAAAACCAGTAAAAGGCCGTTTTATTCAACTTGAACTGCAAGTAATGTATGCCATTCTGGTTCAAATAAATTGGATAAGCAATTTATGCCACGTAATACTTTTTTCCCAAGTCAACTCTTAAGATTCTGACTGAAAACTGGTTAGAACTCAATTCGGTTTTCCTACAATATCACATTTATTTAGCTTTAAACCACGTGGCAACAAGCAACCAATAAACTTTAGTTTTTTTTTTTGCACAAAACCAGTTTTGCCGGCGACTGCCAACACCCATACCAATATAGTAGTTTATTTGTTGTAACGAAAATGCTCCCCATATATGTATCATCAAATATTAACCACCTTTAAACTTAAGTTTTAATATGTACTTCCATACTAACACATTATAAACACACATACTGCATGTTTTAACATTTTCGCGTTTATCAAATTTTCATTTGTCGCTAAAACCCTTTATCTTACCTTTCCCATTTCCCACACTTTATTTAACCAAAAAAAAAGTGCATGTTTTTCGGTTTCGGTTTGTTGTCATGTATCGCATCTCCACCCAATCAATTGTTATTATTTAGAACATTGACAATTTTCACATTTTCATTTGGCTTTGGGCTATTCTTCTATTGTGCCTTTTGCACCTGTGTAAAGAAAGTGAATCGTACATCCACCATACAAAATATCGTAAGCGTATATCGTAAAACGTAACATTATGCAACGCATGGGGAGCGGTTCCGGTTCCCATCCGTATATCAAGCACCACCACCTGCATGCCATGGGGATCATCCATCCATAACATCACAGAAGTAACATCATCATCGGTGATCAATCAATCAATCATCGGGTATCATCCAGAGACGGCTATTGAGGCGATGGAGATTAATCAGAGTTTCGGGCAATTGCGCAATGTGTTTACAGCAAAATGGGCAAGGATTTTGATGCTGTTGGATTCGTCAAGGACTTCGCTGCCGGAGGCATCTCCGCAGCCGTCTCGAAGACTGCCGTCGCCCCCATTGAGCGTGTGAAACTGCTCCTGCAGGTTCAGCACATCTCGAAACAAATCAGCCCCGACAAGCAGTACAAGGGCATGGTTGATTGCTTTATCCGCATTCCAAAGGAACAGGGATTCTCGTCGTTCTGGCGCGGTAACTTGGCCAACGTCATCAGATACTTCCCGACCCAGGCTCTGAACTTTGCCTTCAAGGACAAGTACAAGCAGGTGAGTCAACTAGGAGCTGTGAAAGAAGTGGAGCCGAAAACTAACCCGTGCGCTTATGTAAACGTAGGTCTTCCTGGGAGGTGTTGACAAGAACACCCAGTTCTGGCGCTACTTCGCCGGCAACTTGGCCTCCGGCGGTGCCGCTGGTGCCACCTCTCTGTGCTTTGTCTACCCCTTGGACTTTGCCCGTACTCGGTAAGTTTTTGATATTGGAAGAAAACAAAGAATTTGGATGATAACCACCAACATCTTTCCATCATACAGCTTGGCTGCTGATACCGGCAAGGGAGGTCAGCGTGAATTCACCGGTCTGGGCAACTGCTTGACCAAGATCTTCAAGAGCGACGGCCTCGTTGGCCTGTACCGCGGCTTCGGTGTGTCCGTGCAGGGCATCATCATCTACCGTGCCGCCTACTTCGGCTTCTACGATACCGCTCGCGGTATGCTGCCCGACCCCAAGAACACACCCATCTACATCAGCTGGGCCATCGCCCAGGTTGTGACAACCGTCGCTGGCATCGTGTCCTATCCCTTCGATACCGTGCGTCGTCGCATGATGATGCAGTCGGGTCGCAAGGCCACCGAGATCATCTACAAGAACACAATCCACTGCTGGGGCACCATCGCCAAGCAGGAGGGCACTGGTGCCTTCTTCAAGGGCGCCTTCTCCAACGTTCTCAGAGGCACTGGCGGCGCTTTCGTGCTTGTGTTGTACGATGAGATCAAGAAGTTCTTGTAAATTAAATTATTAAATTATTCAAACAAGCAAAATACAACAACATACAACAACAACAACAACAAAACAAAACACTACCAGCTAATTATGTTAGATAACTGAAAAAAGTGAACAGCTAAAGCAACAGCAATGTTTGATCTGCAACCAACACCTCTTACCAAGAACAACGGCAAGCAATAACAACCCTTCCACCCTCCCCCCTGATATAATTATGAAATTATATTATTTATAATAACTGGGAATTAATTTACGGAACGATGGCCAGAGTCAATAGAACAACAATACAACAGCAATGCTAGGAGACGAGGATACGACTCGGCTCATGGGAGACCCACTACACTGAAAGACGAACGAACATAGCGACGATATTGATATTGATTAGTATTGTTAAGTTTGGGTTAGGCTATTCAACTATATGCCGTCATGTTGCTGGGTCGCGCCCCATCTCCCCAGCCAAATCAGTGTTATCGATAGGATGCAAGGAACCGATCGAAGACCTGTAGGTTCCTTAGCATCCGACACGACAAACAAACTCAACTTCGGTTGGTTTAAAAATATATAAAAATTGATAAAAATAGTACAATGTTGTGTTTTTCTTTATGCTGCTCTGAGTATGTTTTTTCTTGATTTGCCTATGAGAACTGTGTGTTTTGTGTATCTGCGTTTTATGATTTGATGGGAAGAATATAAGAAAAAAGCTCACTGCGAATCTGAAAATTACAGTAGCATACTTCAGGTTCTTGTGCAGTTTATCAATTGATTGATTTCGAAACAAAAATCAAAATGGTTAAGATGTTTTTTTTAACCGCCATGGGAGTTCTCATGATAAAATATGCTACGTAGCAATTTAAACATTATTTTTATAGATAGCCATTGTAAATAGTTTGTTCTCAAATGTATTACTTATGATAACTTTTAAAAACTATAGCAGAGAAAACTTTTAGTTTATTATAAAACAGGGAATAGCATAGAATTGTTGTATCATTTCATTAAAAGTGCAGAGGCCCTTTATTAAAAAATGTAGCATATTAAACATTCTTTTTATAGATAGCCGTTGTAAATAGTTTGTTTTCAAGTGTATTATTTATGATAATTTTTTAAACTATAGCAGAGTAAACTTTAAGTTGAAATAGGGAATCGGATAGAATTGTTTTATTATGAACCTAATAATTTCACTGAAAGTGCTGAGGCATTATTTAAAAATAAACAAGAGAGAACGCTATAGTCGGGTGCCCCGACAATCAGATACCCGTTACTCAGGTAAAGGGAGTGCGAGGGAGATGGAGATAGAAACTTTGAACACGCATAACTTTTTAACGAATGGTCCGATTTGAAAAATTTCTTCTACATTTCGATAGGTATTGATAAACACAATAAAACTGCATTTTTACTTTTCCGAAATATTGAAATTTTTAAAATCGTATATAAGCGATTGTGGGCGTTAGAGGAGGCGTGGCACCCTTTTGAAACAAACTTGCGCTGCGTAGGAACTCCAAGAATCTTCATGCCAAATACCAATCTTCTAGCTTTTATAGTTTCCGAGATCTCAGCGTTCATACGGACAGACGGACAGACAGACAGACAGACAGACAGACAGACAGACAGACGGACAGACGGACAGACGGACATGGCTAGATCGACTCGGCTAGTGATCCTGATCAAGAATATATATACTTTATGGGGTCGGAAACGCTTCCTTCTCCCTGTTACATACTTTTGCACGAATACAATATACCCTTTTACTCTACGAGTAACGGGTATAATTATTATATCAGACTGCAATTAGTCCATAGATGCTTAAACAAATGAATCACTTTTATTTATCGAGGGACTTTCTTCATAGAAATCATAGCATGAGGCTACGAGGGGAATTTGAAAATGTAAGCCCAAGTTGGCCAAGGAAATGCTATCGCAGGTCAACTGCTCAATTGGGCTCAGAACTTTGTTATCCTACGTCAGTTCAGATCTCGTACGGAGTTGAATCAAAATTACAAGTTATAAAAGTGAAAATCGGTTTTATTCTTTTTGCCATCCAACTTGGACGCTAATCCGAATCGTTTTAAAATCAAGCAACCAGCAATCCAACATGGGCGATGAAGGCGGTGGCGGCGGACATGGTAAGGGCGACCTCAAGTCCTTTCTCATGGACTTCATGATGGGCGGCGTTTCGGCGGCGGTGGCCAAGACGGCGGTGGCGCCCATCGAGCGGGTGAAGCTGCTGCTGCAGGTGCAGGAGGTGTCCAAGCAGATCGCGGCGGACCAGCGATACAAGGGCATCATCGACTGTTTCGTGCGCATTCCCAAGGAGCAGGGATTCTCGTCCTTCTGGCGCGGCAACTTGGCCAACGTGATCCGTTACTTTCCCACGCAGGCCCTCAACTTTGCCTTCAAGGATGTGTACAAATCGGTTCGTTTTCTCGGGATATGGGATTTGGGATTATATTGATCATGTAAATCTACATTATCTACACTTAATATCCCAACCTGCAGGTCTTCCTCGGCGGCGTTGACAAGCACAAGCAGTTCTGGCGCCACTTTGCAGGAAACTTGGCCTCTGGCGGTGCAGCAGGTGCCACATCTTTGTGCTTCGTCTATCCCCTGGACTTTGCCCGAACCCGGTGAGTTAAGACTCCAACCCTTAAGTGACTTTCGTAGTTTAAGTTGATTAAATTCATAGATTAAGTTAATTTACATTGAGCTTTTATTGGAACTCAAAAGCTAGGCTACTTTTTTATATATTTTAATGCCAAATTAGCTTTTCGATTGATACCTCGTGCTATCTAAAGTAGACATTCAAATATCTAATATATATTTAATTAAGTTGAGTTTATGTTTTGTAATAATTACCTCACTTTAGATGAATTCATTCTTTTATCGATATTTAAGAGACTATGCTAATATTGTACTACCCAGTCAATATTAAAATCTTTAAGCACTAGTTTCAAAAAGTTTTGGTTGCTTTCGTATTTCTATTTATAGCCAGTCGAAAACCTCGACTATCAGATACCCGTTACTCAGCTGAAGGCAGTGCGTGTAAATAATAATATATTGGTTATAATTAAATAATGGTTACATTATTATATATTTAGGATATTCAATTGCTTTGCAAACGTTTGAAAAGTGAAATAAGTCTGTTGTACTTGTGTAGAAATAATAGTTTAAAATACAGGTTTTAAATACTGCAAAAACACCAAAAAGTCGGGTTTTAATCTATGGTGATGTCAACGATTGACGCTAAAGAATTCGCGTATAGATTTAAATGCCCTACTTTTGACTTTTTAATGGTATTGTTAAACCATACAGATACATTATAAACGATATATGCCAAAGAATTCGCTGTTGTACAATATTTTGACGTTTTTAGATTTTTTAATCGAGTGATTAGATAAGGCAATAAGGAAGTGACATACTTGACATGAAAGTGGCCACCTGATGGGCTGAAGAATTCGCGGTGAAGGCAAATACGAATAGACGACAATACAATTGAATACCCTAATTATATTTTGTATCTATAACATTTGTTGCTTAGCATTTCTTATTACCTTAGTAAATACCCTGTTAATTTTTTAATAATCGCTGCCATTTTTACCCCACAGCTTGGCCGCCGACGTGGGCCAGGGCGGTAATCGGGAGTTCAACGGCCTGATCGACTGTCTGATGAAGGTGATAAAGAGCGATGGCCCCATTGGCCTGTACCGCGGCTTCATTGTGTCGGTGCAGGGCATCGTCATCTACCGTGCGGCCTACTTCGGTTTCTACGACACCTGCCGCGACTTCCTGCCGAATCCCAAGAGCACGCCCTTCTACGTCAGCTGGGCGATCGCCCAGGTGGTCACCACCGTGGCCGGCATCGCGTCCTACCCCTTCGACACGGTGCGTCGCCGCATGATGATGCAGTCGGGCCTGAAGAAGTCCGAGATGGTCTACAAGAACACGGCCCACTGCTGGCTGGTGATTGCCAAGCAGGAGGGCATTGGCGCCTTCTTCAAGGGCGCCCTGTCGAACATCATCCGCGGCACGGGCGGCGCCCTGGTTCTCGCCATTTACGACGAGATGAAGAAGTACTTTTAGCCCCGATTTCCGGCCGTTTGTGGTGAGCCCATTCGGCCACCATCAGGCACCCCAGCCCCACCAAATAGCACACCACGAGGGCGCCGCTCCTGCAGATCCCAAACCCACCGTCAGCACGCCGGTTTCATCGCTTCGTAGAGGAGGACTGGGACCATTCCAGGGGCCAGGAGGCCAATAAATTAGTGGTTTGATCGGGATGATGGCTGCCCTTCAAGTTGTGTTCTTTGCCAGTGGTTGAGAAAATACAAATAATTTATTGAACTTAAATCTTTGTTGCGCTCTTGTATGTTTTTTTTTTGGTGCAGTGTGTATTGACTAGGGTGGGCCGCTTCTCACAAAGATTCGTCTGTAACAACATTAGCTTGATAATTTGAATAGCTTTAATCTTTGCATATTTAGTCTCGCTTAGCAAATCAAAAACAAAATCAATAATGTATTGGAAAAGTAGTAAAGAAATTGAAAATGATCTTATATCCCAAAAGTTATATTTTTAAGAAGAATTCACTTTCTCTGGGGCGCCCACCCTACTCGTTTTCGCAGATGTGTTCGTGTGCGGGTGGGTTTTAGCTTAAATAACATTAAAAACACATCAAGTCGAGAAAGGCTTCTCTTTCCATTGAGCTGACCGCACGTGCTGTGCCCATTTGCATATGTAATCGCATAAATTAACAACAAAAACGAAAATACGTTGGCAAAAGATAAAGAGGCACTTAATCTGTAAACAGTTAGAAATTATTCTACGCCTATGTAGATCCAGCATTGAGTGGTGGTGGACTTAGTGTGTGGCTCCGGATCGGTGGGCGAGGAACAGGAAGTAGACGCCCGCCGCGTAGGCCAGGAAATTGAAGAGACCGAAGACTCCGGCGGCGGTGTTGGAACCGGAAGCGTAGCCAGTTGCGTCCGACCACCTGGCCAGCTGGACGATGAATCCGATGAAGTACAACAGAGTCAGCACGGCGGTGGTGATCAGCTCCTGTTGGTTGAGTGAGAGAGGGAGTTGGGTTAGTTAGTGCTCCTCGTTGCCCCTCCTAAGCAGTCCAGTCTACTCACCAAAAATATCCAGTTGACGGATACGTTGAGGGCTTCCCGGATGCCCAGGAAGTAGGCGGCGATGAGCAGAATGTTGATAATAAACGAGAGAACGATGACGAACATGAAGAACGAGGTGGCCGAGGTCAGGGGAGGAGCCGCCAGTGCCATGCAGATGATTCCCAGAACCTGCGAAAGTAGAAGGGATTGGAAACATTCATAAGTATGTGGGGTTAATGGAACATATCACCTTTTAAATAGTTTTGGGATAGTTTAATAAGAACATTTTAAATTGTGTATTTAGTTGTTTCGTCTCAAATGTTGATATCAAGACTTTTGTATGTTAAAGGTGTGATCGTCACTAGTATTTTTTACGTCGTTAAGAGGTGTTTTTATAAGTAGATTGATTAAGAAGATATTGAAGAGGGATCTGTAGTAATGAAACTAAATGAACTCAAGTATAGAATCAGAATTCTATGATACATTTAAGTTTTTTTTGAGATATAAAATTTTATTTAAACCTTAATCAACCAAATAAATGGTTATAAAACGCCAATTTAGAACAAAGAGGTATATTTAAGTGTTTCGAAAATCTGGAAAATTGGTTTTCAATCTCAAAACATAATTTAAAATATTTCTAGATCTTTTAATGAAAATTTATTTTTATTTTTTCCCTTTAAAATTTTAAGAATGTGTACTTTTGCTCAACGATCACCCAGATCGTGATCTCCAATTGACGGGCGCCTCTTCAAGGCCGCGATTTGAATCTGGAGTGAGCATGTCGTGATGTCACCTTTAATTGAATGCACACCATGAATGAAATGACTGTGCTGAGCAACGAAGGTTGTTTTCCGTCTAATTAAGCGGTGAATTCAAAGATTGCCCCTAAATATTACACTATTACTGTTGTGCTTTTAATAGAAGCTACGAATTTATATAATTTGTTTTAAATTTCGATGTAACATTGCTAGCGTAAAAAATATTCAAATTAGCAAGAAAATTTCGTTTTTTTTTTTTTAATTTTTCCAAGTCTAAATTCTGTGGAATAAGTTTTTATTTCATTTTTTGTTGCCTACTTTTTGAATACCACATTTTTCTCAAATCACTCGAGAATTCGTCAAGTCACCCTTAGTGGAAATAATCAAATAATCCAGTTAATATTTTTTAATATTTCCAAAAAACTAAAATCTAAACCTAATGACCCACTATATTTATCTTTTAAGATACTTTTAAGAACCTTATCGAAATTCAAGCGAATTCGCTGGGTGATTTGCCTAGTTAAGTACCCCTAGAACTTAAAACTGGATGACAGGCGGCGATGACACACATTCTACCGTGTCTGAAACTTAGGTGACGTGGTTTCTTTGGGCAATTAAAAGGCAATAAGCTTTTGGCGACACAACAAATAAAAAACAAAAACCAAACAAAAACGAAAACAAGCAGGTGTGTAGTCGACTCCGGCATTTGGTTTTGGCTAAAACAAAAGGTACACGAAAAGTGAAAGCTGAAAGTTGTAGCCAGGCCAAAAGCGACCTGTTGATAGCAACATGTTGTTTCGGTTGCTTTTTTTTAGTTCGTTTTGCCACCTGACAAACAATTAACTAACGGCAGCAGCAAATCATCGGTTGATTGAACCGTCAGCAATTTGTTGATCTTGAATTGCATTCTTCTCTTTTTTTTAAATTTTAAATTTGATCTTGACCCCCGACAGTTGCTGATTTGGTTGCGATCCACAAATTTGCGTCACTTTTCAAAAATAAGAGAACGAAATGTGTCTGAGAATTATATGAGAATTTTATCTTTTCTAAACATAATTTATGGTCGGTTTTTCTTTGCAGTTCACAGTATGTATACATATAGCTATGGATATTTAACGACACGATTTGTATGTACATATTTACTGGTGGGTTCTGTTTGCATGGTTTCAATATACATGGTTTATGTCGCCTTGGCTTTACTTTCGGGGTTTTTATGTATTTTAGCCCCTAATTACGAATACTTGGACCGGTTTCTTGACAGAAGCCAAATTTTTATTGGATCCAAATAGTATTAAAAAAGAATTTCGAAAGTTTACCCAAACAAGAACTGTAGTTCAGTACATGGTAACGAGCAATTTGCCTTGTAGAGCATGAAACAGTGCGTAGAGAGCGAGTGCATCAAAGTATATCGATCACGGTTCCAACATAATGATGTGCCTTTTCAGCGCAATCAATGACGCGAAACGCCGCTGAAATGGATCTAGTTCTTGACCCCCGATTATACGGTCTGGGTCCCTAGGCATCGTCTGCTGTCTGTGAAGTTTCAATGGCCGTACAGAAACAAAAATGTCAACTTTGACTTGATATTCTATACTATAGGGTTTATATGTACACACAAAAAAAAACACGCGGAGGTCAAATCAATATACGAATGGTAAATTTCTGGTATTTTTACGCATATCGTTTTTACCATGCAATAATGGTAAAATTGATTCTACATAATAAAATTTTTTCCGAATTCTCTCTCGCGAAGATTCTCTGACTTCAAAAAATAGAAAAAACCGGATAAAAATTATAAGGTATTTTATCAGCAATCCAAGTTTAACTCTCAAAATAATCACTATTTCCAACTCTAATTAATCTACATTTTTAAAACTTCTATACTTTGTGAATTTATGCAACGCCGAAATTTAGCTAACTCTGATTATCTTGTAGACAGGTCAGTGCTCTTTCTTGGCTTGAACAATTTTCATTTTCAAATTAAACAATATATGATTAAAATATTCTATGCGAATGGGATAAACAAAAAAGATAGTAAATATTGTTCCTTATAGATAAGAGCAGTTCATTGGTCAAATGGCAGACAAGCATACGTTACATATTATCGTAAAATAAATCCCCGTTTTTCCATCGCATTTGCTAACAATTTGTTAACATGGCCAAGACGAAGCTTAAAAGATGAGCTCACTTTTCAGAGCGCAGCACACTTAGTCAGCGTCAATTACCTAAAATGTACACAATACACAAACACGTATTTGCATAGCTCTGTGCACTTAGTACAGTGCGTTTCTTAACTGTAAGACTAGCCGCATATAACTTGGTAATTACTGGGTAAATTTCATTGTGTGTCTTTCTACCTTAGGTCGATATAAACCATCGAATCCCTTGAGTTAGGGACCAAAAAAAGGGTTTTAAAATATTGTGTCACCTATAAAAGGTATTCGAATCTATATTTCCGATAACCATGTTATTTCTTAAAGGTACTTTTATGTTTAAAATAGTAATATACGCCTATACCGAGAACAAAATATCTGTAATGAGATAAAAGATAAAGATATTTTGTTTCAAAATTTCAATTAAATACTAAATTGACATTATTTGTTTAGTATATTAGCACGGTTTTATTTATTAGGTATACAATCATCTTTTTTTCTCGGTGCTATTTACGTCTTCCAGGGCCTTGCTTACGTATATGAAACGTACTGTATAGATGCCGTAACGATCGATCTCATTCTCCAAGCCACCGACAAACAGCAGCAACTGTCTAAGGTGACTATTGGTTCCGATTCCGATTCCGATCCCGCCCCCGCGTTTTGTGGTAAAAATTTCTTGAATGACACCGAATGTGTGTCATTGTTTAGCGCTTTTGGCGAGAACATTAAAATGAAAATCCACGACAATAATGCCAAACAATGTTGTCTGCTATTCAGCTTCCAAAATACAAATCTTACGTAATGGCTATTATAAAAAGTTCTGAAGCGGCAGGGACCAAGACCAACAAAACTTAATAATAAATCGTGCTCTTTCCGATTTGCATATATCTTGTTTTTTGTGTGTGCGTGTATAGAGCACACATTTGGCCATGGAAGGCATACATAAATGTCTGTACATATATTGTTGGCACATATATGTTATAAGTTGGGGCAATTCAGGGTCCAAAATGCTAATTTCCAGGGCGGCACGATAAGATACGGCCGATAGGATTCCACAAATGGGCCTGCAACTCCTAGAAGTTGAATGCTTTTGGGGGTTTTTTTTTCGATTCGGGACCAGGGGGCGGATGAGTAATGGGCCTGGGCCTGAGTAATTAGCAATCGGCGGTCAGGTGTCAGGCATCGATTGCCTTATCACCACGGCGACTACCGAATATGCCCTACTTCACTCCGCTCGCACAGGTGGTCGCCTCATTATCGCCCAGCTCGCTCGGATAACGGGGCGTATGAGTAACGGCCGATTAGCCAGTCCTCCATCTATCCACAAAGTTGGCCAAAATGAGTCACGCTCGGTTGGTCTAATAACCCAAAATGTTTATACAAATATATACAAATATCATAATCATCATATTTGGTTTTTTAATATTCTTTGTATTGTTATATATCTTCACTTATTTTCCAAAAATAAAAAGTAGCCTTGAAACTCTGAGCATTTACAAGTAGGTAGTCTCATTGCACAGTTAGTTCAAATTGATGATAATTCCAAAATTGTGCCATTATCGAATTATTTATTCAAAAGGACCAAGAACTCTCGATTCCCGTTTGGGAACCACGCAGGTGCATATGTACATATGTGAAGTGAAGCACTTTAACATATTTATACCGCGCTGAGACGACTATCAGCAGACTATCGCCAAAGGCGGCCGATAAGATTATTGGCCACAAAAATCCCATTTGGGAACCGAAAAGAACTAAATGGCCATTTGTGACATCAATGCATTCAAAAGAGATAAGTTGCCTCGTTTCATTTTCGCGGGATGAGTGGGATTTTAAGAAATCCCTATTCCTACCTGCGTAAGGAATATCCAAGAACTCCGTTGCTGTCGCCCAACCTCGCTGGTTCTATGATAATCGGAGCTTGGCGGGGCAGAAAATCAATAAATAGCACTTAATAACCGACAGTTTATTGCGATGGTAATCATCATATCAGCGATTTAGCCACCCAGACACACACTCCGCCCCACACTTATTCAGTATTGATTTCCTGCGACAACTGACGAACGTTTATAATGCATTTTTCATGTGTGCCCCAGCAGTTGCCCCGTATCCTTTGACCTTGGCTGTACACCAAATATGACAGAGGGGGCCTTGGAAGTACGGCCCTTCTGAGGCAAACACTTTCTACACCTGACCATCGGGTATTGTAATGAACGCAGCTAAGATCCAAGTACCCACACCACACTTGTGCTGGCGAGTATCTTGTGTTGGCGTCGAATACCGATGCATCGCCCACACGACTTCGTTTGTGCCCATTGCGGCTGTGGGAAAACCGAGAGTTCCGAATTCCAGGCCAAATGGAGTTTTGCCCCGATATTCTGCAGACAGGGCTCAGTTGACCACATGGCCCTGGGCTCACATGCTTGTTTGCTGTTCCCACCAGCAGTCTCCCCCTATCTTATCCGCCGCAAGTCTAATGAGATCCTGACATACCTACCTATAGGCGGCAAGTACACACTTATTGGTACATATTTGTTGAATTGAGTACACATCGAGGGACTCTAGGCTTTCTTAAGTTTCCACATATCCCGATAAAGAATGGTGGGGAACGCAAACTGTAGATAAAACTGTTCAATATATGACGATAACAGTTCTATAGCGTTCTGTTTCTTAACTTTTCTTCAACGTTCTTCGGCGCCCAAGAATTATGATTACAAAGGAAATATTTCTTCTGGCTATTTTGTTATTTTTTTTAAACAAACATTTTTTAAGAAACAATATTACAGCCAAAATACTTTATAGCTCTCAACATTGAATCATTAAATAGGTCACAAAAACACTCAAAAAATATTTTTTGACGCATGTTCACACTCATAGAAACTTGAAATATGATCTAGTAAAAATGTAACAGTTTTATAAGTTTGGCTATGTTCCAGAGATTATTTTGTTTGGTTTACTTTGAAATAATACGGTTTCGAAATAACACATGATAGACTTTTTTCGAGATCGAATATGACAGGTTAAATCCTAGTAAGATCAACATTTCTTAATTTAATAGATATTTACTGGATTGGAATTATAATGTTGGTTACTAGATCATTTCAGTGTAGAACCTTTTGGGGATTTCTATATCTGACTTTTGAGAGTACTTACAAACTGGACAATTTTGATAATGCCCGGAACGGTGCGGAAATAGTCGATGTTGACGCGGATGCCGCCGAAGCCGCCTTCGTTGCCGACGGCCGGATTTGCCCCACCGGGCGGACCGGTCGTCGTTGTTGTTGTTGTGCGCTCGATATTGACCACGGTCTCGACCATATTGTTGCTGTTTTTAGTTTACTGGCTGCTGGCGGGGGAGTTTCAGCTGAGCAACTATTTTTAAACACTTGTCGCGATTGTCACAATAAAATAAGACGAAAAAATAACCACCGCTTTCTACATATATTATGTTCACTGGTCGATCGGCGGCTATATCTATATCTATATCTGTATAAATATAAATATGTGAGACGCCCTCGCGCGCTTCTGATTTTCAAAAATATATAGAGTGTGTAGGTAGGTTCATATATCTATATCTGTATGCAGTATAGTATCTGGTAGTAAGAGCTATAGCTATATATCCGTGCGCTGCGCTGCGACGAGATTGCTGGCGTTGTTTTGTCCACGGCGGTCGCTTGTCGACTGAACTGCGAACTGAACTGGCCGCCGCTGCAGCCTAACGGTTAACCGAGCGCCGCGCCGCTCCACTCTCCCACTTCTCGCTCACCCTCTCCCTCTCCCTCTCGCTCGCTCTCCCACTCGGCCAGTTAGCTAGTTAGTTAGTTGCGCGCGCCCTTTGACGACGCCCCTGCGAGAAACCCACCTCCCGCCTCCCACCGCCCATCGCCAGCCCCCCGGGGGGTAAACTAGTTTGCTGCGCCTGCGCCGCCGATTCTTGCACACTGCACAGTGGGACGGACTGACACGCTTTTGGGCATAAGTTAAAAAAAATTATATTCTATTTGTATTTATTTATAAATCTACTATATTCGAGCTATAGACTCAAAAAAATTAACATTTTTATAGATCATAAGAGCCAACATAAATATAATATACATTTTTTAAGAGTTAACGTTTTGTTATAACAAATATCAAAAATCCAAACATATAACCAACGCAGCGGATGAGTAATATTGTTATTGTTATTTTTAAAAATTCAACAGTTCTTATTTTTATTATTATTATTTTATTATAAAAGTAAGTAAGAAAACTTCACTTCTAATTACAAAAGATAACGAAAGATTCTATCTTCTACTTTATATAAAAATATTTTCATAATATTTAACAAACGTTTTTCGAATTACCACTTGTTGCTTCTAATTTCGAAAGTAAGCTTTTTTAAATTTTTTATAACACGGTATTCAAATTATTAAAATATTTTCATAATATTCAACAAACATTATTCAAATCTTTTTTCGTCTACACTGCAATTCTAGCTGCCGGCTAACCAGCTTGATTGCTATCTCTTTCCGTTTCGCTGGATGGCTTTTCGCCCTTCTCTGTCTCTTTGACGCCCACTGTTCGATTTTCGCAACTGGTTTACGTTCTGAATCGACTTTTATGGCTGCCGCTGCAGCAGCCGTGGGTCGCCTCTGAAATTTCTGGAATTTCTTAACTGTGGAGGGTATTGTGGATGTTGAGGCAACAGTGGGTGGCATGTGTCGATCACAGTGGTCACTAACTGAACGATTTGGAAAACTCAAAGTTGTTTCCAATTTTGTTTTATTCTATAACAATTTATATCTTATAGAATCGAATAAAATTTTATATTTCCTATTTAATTAAAAAAAAAAAAAAATTTTAAGTCCCAATAAATAATTAAGTGGGTTAACGAAAGATTTTTTTAGATCAAACAATGCTTGCATAAAAACCGATTGTTAACCATATAACTTAAGACCTCGATGCATTTTTGCTATATATTTCGCCAACTGGGAACTGTTGATTCTATCCCGTAATTAAGCGTGTTCTCGGGCTTATCACGACCTTGTCCGCGGGCCGTCTACACATGTCATCGAAATCGAGTCATCCTATAGTAATTGCCATGGAAGTCAAACAAGAAAATTAGTAGTTGTTCTTCTTTTTTTTTTGGTTAGCTTTTATTTGGGTGCAGTACAAACTATGACAAAATTTGCCTAATAAATAGAGCTTATTTTTTGGGCCGCTCGAAGAGCCTAGACTATGAGTTGCGGATCAACTGGATTGTTTTGGTTAAGGACGTGGACAGGACACAACTCTGGACAGATTCCGACTCCGTGAGCGGATCTCGTATACAATTTTGGTTCAGCTGCTCTGAAATCTCATTCGAATTCGCGATAAGTGTGTGCATAGAATTAAGTGGTATTGCTTAAATAAATAACTCTGCTGCCTTGCAAACGAAAGGAATTCTCTGTTTGGATCACAATAAATCAAAAATATATACATATATATATATTTATATATATATTAAGGTATGAACGCAAAAACAATTAGCGATGCGAATGTTTTGGGAGCCCGCGAACCGGGGCACTGGGAAGGACTAGATAACAAGAGCAGCACGGCCTGCAAACTACAACTAAGCGCATCTAACAGGGATACACACTCTGCCAGGAATAAACAGTTTGACCACAGGAGTATTTCAAGTACAAAACATTATCATCTGCAGCAGTCCTCAGCGCGCCTCCTTGGTGTCCAGCTCCACCAATGGTGGCACTGGCTCGGGCTCCGCACTCTGGCTTCTGCTCCTACTTTGGCTTGGGCTTGGATTGCTGCTTGGACTGGGGCTTGTGTTGGGACTTGCGTCGGGACTTGCATTGGGACTGGCATTGGGACTTGCGTCTGGAGTCTTCCTCGGCTCGTTTCGCTCCTGCTTGAGCGGCGACGAGACTGCTGGCGTCAGGGGAGCCGGCAGCATCGGCGTGGCGGACGGGGAGATGGTTGGCATGGCGGGGATTGCGGCCGCTGCCTTTTCCTTGGTCTGCTCCAACTTGGGAGACTGTGTCTGTGGCGGCCAGTGGGTGGACTTTAGGACGCTTTGGCTACTGGTAGAAGAGGAGGGGCTTTCGGCTAGGACAACCAACGAGGAAGCCGAGGTAGAGGCAATATTGTCATCTTCGGCCTTGACTGACTTTTCCGTCTCGCGCACCTTTTCCTTCTTCTCCAGCTCCTTTTCCATATCGGCGATCTTCTTTAGGTAACTCTTGTCCTGGGTGGGACACTCAAGGTGGACGCAGTGGAAGATCTGAAAGCAAGAAGCACTAAGTACCCGAATGTCAAACGCTAGGGTCCACCGATGCTCACCTCATTCGCTGTATTCCGGGTGCCCACAATGCGGATGAAGACCACGGGGCGTGGAGCGAAGTGAAAGTTTTGCCAGGAGCGTGCCTTGTCGTTGCGTCGGTCCACCACCATCTGCCAGTCCTTGCGGTTCGTCGAGGTTTCGATGTAGAAGCTGTAGGTGCGGTCGTCGCAGTCCCACAGCAACAGGCGCATGGAGCCAACGTGATAGGGCTGGCCCAGACGAACGACGATCTCACCGCTGCCCAACTGATGGCACGTGTAGCCAGAGTCCCAGTCATATCGCACATAATCGCCATTGATCAGAGCGTTGCGGGTGCGACTGACGCCGTCCGTCACAATGGCGCTCATCTCGATGGTGGCCACGTTCGCCTTGGGCGCCACGAAATGGTCGATTAGTCGCGGCACCTTGGCCGTGTGCATGGCCTCCAGTCCCACCACGTGGAATACCTATTCGAGGTGAAATAAATTCAAGATTAACACTCGCAGGGGAACCAACGGGCCTAAACTTACTCGGTTAACTGTGTTCTGGGTGCCCACCAGGCGGATGAATCTCACGGGACGCGCTGCAAAGTACAGGTACTGCCAGGAGCGACAGTGGTACTCGCTGTAGTCGACCACCCGCTCCCAATGCTGCTGGTCGCCGGATACCTCGACGAAGTACGAGTACGCCCGACTGTCGCTGTCCCAGAGCAGCATGCGGATGTGATTGATCATGCAGAGCGTGCCCAGCTCGACCACAATGCCCGCATCGTTGCTGTCCGTGATGCAGTGGCGCGTATAGCCGTGCTCCATGTCGTAGGTGGTCACATCGCCGTCCAGCAGGGCGGTGCGACACTCGCCCTGGATGCAGCGCGACAGAAACTTGGCCGTGGCCACGTTCTCCTCCGGCCAGAGGGCCGCCCGGTAGGGCAGCGTCTTCGAGGTGCTCCGCTCGTCGATGGCGTCGAGGATCTTGTCGGGCTCCAGAATGCCCGAGGGACGCACCACCTGCAGCAGGTGCTCCAGGTTCATCAGCGGCAGGCGCACAAAGCTCACCACCGACCGGATGTCCACGTTGGGATTGTAGCGGCTCCACTTCCACACGGCCAGGAAGATCTGCACCTCGGGGGCGAAGAAGCAGTCGCGTCGCAGCACCTCCTCCAGCGATTCCTGCAAGGATTACAACATTCGTTATGCCTGTGCATTGACTAAGCCGATCTACGTACCTTGGACAGCGTTTTGAAGGAGTCGTGCTGCAGCAGATCGGCCGCATTGCGGTCCATGAACATGAGGCACACCTGGGTGAGCTCCTCCAGGTTGTAGAGTCGCGCCGCGTCCAGGATCATGCACACGTTGTTGAGGGCCAGGTACTGGCGCAGATAGTTCGAGATGGCCATCTCCAGGTCCTGGAAGCCGTACTGATTGGCCATGCCGAGGACATCGATGACGGAGTCCTCGTCCAGGGTGGACAGGAGCAGGGTGCCCGAGTAGATGTAGCGCAGCAGGACTTTGAACGGGTCCAGCGGCACCTCGAGCGGTATTTGGCGCTGTGTGGTCTCCGCCATGCCGCCGTAGAGCAGTGCCCGGAAGTACTCGCTGCGGGCGGCCAGGACGACGCGGTGGGCGGGCAGGCGCTGCTCCTCGACGATGAACTCGACGTCCGCGTACCGCTCGTTCATGCACAGGCGGGCCATGTCCGCCGAGAAGCGGTCGCCCAGGTCGATCTCGTCGGTGAACTCCTGCTCCTGGGCGCCGTTGCCCTTGCCGGAGCCGCTGGAGGCGGCGTTCTGCAGGCCGCCGGACAGCCCGCCCCCGCATCCCTGCATCTTGTGGTGTCCCTGGCTGCTCATCCTCGCTGTCTGTGTGTCTGTTGTGGGTCTGTTCCGTTTTCCGTTCCTGCCTGTGATTGAGTTTTGCTTGCCTTGTTTTGCCAGAACAGTTAACAATTGACGTCTCGGCTGCTGCGTCAAACCATCGATGACACTATCGATAGTATCGATGATTACGAATACATCCCCCACACCTGCTGTGCCCATCGATAGCATCGATAACCTATCGACTTGCCGTCCCAGCCCAGCTCTACCAGGCCCGCAACGGTCACTCTAGACACCAATTTCAGCCCGTTAGGTCGAAAACGCAGAGCAAAAAAACACAACCACAGCGAAGGCGCACACACACACATCGCATCGATATTCCGTTGAAAAGAAAAGCGAAACCAGTGAAAAGCAACCGAACCGAACGCTGCGTTTCCTAGCCAATTACCTGTTAACCACAATCATGAAGTTCCAGTACAAGGAGGAGCACGCCTTCGAGAAGCGTCGCGCCGAGGGCGACAAGATCCGTCGCAAATATCCAGACCGTGTGCCCGTAAGTACTCGAATATGTGTGTATATATATTAGGTATATGCGTGCATGTATGTGCGAGTTTCTGTGTATGCGTTTGTTTTGCGTCGTTTTTTTCTTTTTTTTTTTGTTCGTACCGAAGAAAATCAATACTGCGCATATTGGTTATTTCGGTGATTGTTAATATTTTCGCCAAGCAAATCAGGTGGCAGGGAAAATTCGAGCGATGGGGGTTGCATAAAGTGCATTTGCAGCTGGGAAAGCATTAGCGAAAAACTCTCAAATGAAATCCAAACGAAAATGGTCCCCCACACAAGCACACACACACACACAGATGTAGAGAAGAAAAAACAAAAAGAGAACAAAGCAGCCATTTCACTTGCTCAGCTGTTAAGATGTTGTTGTTTTTCACTGCTAGATTGTATCTGCGCTCCTCTCTCTCCCCCCCCCCCGTTTACACAGAAAGAAAAATGTTTACAAAATGACTTGTTATTTAATGAGCGAAGAGTATCGATTGTTTAATCAGCTGATAATCTAAAATCCCTATTTATTCAACAATTGTAAAAATCAATTAGCTACCCGTTTTTTTTCCCTGTGTACAAACCAGTTGTTTTTGATTTTAATTTCGTTTGTTTGCCTGCAAAAACGAGCGAGTACTGCGCATAAAAAAAAACACTAATACTAGCGCTGCTCGTTTTGTTTTCGCAAATACACAAACTGCGACTGGAATTAGTCATAGATGCGCTGAAAAAAACAAAAAATAAGGAAAAACAAAACAAAACGCAGGGTGGCCTCTTCTTCTTTGTTGTTTTTCTGCCATTTCACCACCTTATCAGCAAACTCCTTTCACAAAAAAAAAAAACAGAAGAAAACCCTGAAGGTGCCCCAATCGCAACGAGAAGTGCATTATATTGTTTTCGATTTTGATTTTGACTGACCACATACATACGTACATGCTTATATGCGCTATAGCTATATGCACCCCGAATATTGTGTTATTTTCGTTTGTTTTTGGCAAGTGCACAAGTGCCAAAACACAAATCGCCAATCACATAACAGCTGAGCGAGGGGCAAGGCCAGCTGGTCGGTCCGGACCATATATATCCGAATTCTATATAGTACCATATCATACTAGCACCTTGATTTCGGCCAATGACGCCAACGAATTTCGACGGGGGATAGCTTTCGTGTTTAGTATTGGAGGGGTGGCAAGTGCGATAAGCAGTTTGCTAATTTAGTGTTCATTATGTTGAGCCCCGCTTCCTGTTCCAAAGTTGGCCAAACCAGTTTATCGATAATTTGGCTAGCCAAAGGCTAGCTTATAACCCCCCTGGCTAGAACGTATCAGCTATTATTATGTTCTAAGCATATGCGATATCAATCCTAGGGATACTGCATTATTATTAGTTTTAAAAACTAGTTGGGATCTTTAGTTCAATACTGCAAAGAGAGACCTTGATTAGAATAGAAGACCAAAGTAATTTTCAAACTACATACTGAAATTCCTTACTTAGAATTTATACTAAATTGAATTAAATGAGCACGAAAAACACGCGCATATATAATTACATGTTCGTACTGACGAAATTACTAAATGCAGCACGAAATTACTCATTGCTATTACGAAATTACTCATTCTGTATCAGTACTTGTATTGTCAATTGTTTTCCATAAATATAATTGGATTTTTTGGATCTTAATTAACTGGGTCTTTTAAAATTGAAATCAATCCATTCAACCGTATGTATGAGAAATAAACGGCTTTTGTATAATACAAAACACCAAATAGTTTAAATTGTAGCCTGTTTAAACTGGTTGTTGGTACTATCGATTGCCAAGGTAGCACGTATTCGAGCACTCTTGCCATTTGTGAATTGCAAATGACATTTTTTGCGAAATATGCGAGCATTTTCGGCACGTAATCGGGTCTGAAAACCAGTGCGAGCAAAGATAAGTAGTACAACCAGCTCACCTCCTGCTTTTTTTCCACCCTTCCATCACCAGGTGATCGTCGAGAAGGCTCCCAAGGCGCGCATCGGTGATTTGGACAAGAAGAAGTACCTGGTGCCTTCCGACTTGACCGTCGGTCAGTTCTACTTCCTCATTCGCAAGCGCATCCACCTGCGTCCCGAGGATGCCCTCTTCTTCTTCGTAAACAACGTCATTCCACCAACATCGGCAACCATGGGCTCCCTGTACCAGGTAACTAACCACCGTCCCCCCTTTGTCACCAGCCACAATCTAATCCCTGCCCCTTTCGCTTCGCTCTTGAAGGAACACCACGAGGAGGACTACTTCCTGTACATTGCCTACTCCGATGAGAACGTCTACGGCATGGCCAGGGTCAACTAACTCTGCTCCCGTTGGCGGCGGAAAACAACCCCCTATAAAGAAATCTATATATAAATAAAATATATTTTGTGTTTAGCATGCAAGCTTAAAATATGGACGCGAGTTAGCTAAACGAATTGAGGAAAACCGCAGGAAATGCCACACGAAAAGAACTTGAAAGCGATCTGAACCAGGGCAACAAAAAAAAATCCACAAAACAGAAAACTACAAAAAGAATTGTTATGTGAACATTATTTTATATATATACATTTTCTAAACGCGTTAGTATTTGAATTAAACCTCTGCTTTGTCCTACCATTAACCCCGAAAACAGATCTATTCACACCCCCTTCGGCCCATCTAATTTCCATTTGCTGTACTTGATCCGTGCGATTGCGATTGCGACTGCACCTGTACCTTACTTTGTTCGCTTATTTCAATGATTTCACCCTTTTTTTACAATACAACAAAATGTTGTGCATATTTAGTGTGTATGGTTACGAATAGGACTCTCTCGGTTAAGTGTACGGTAATTAATCTATTATTAAATAAACAAAAACCACAAAAATACACAAGCAAAGAGCGTTCATGGGGGTGGCTTTCGATTGGTATGGGCTAGAAACCACTTTCGGATATTGTACATTATCGTTAAACTTATTCGATTGCGAGGTAAGAGACAGGAAAATGTCATTTCCCGCTGCTTTTTCTTTTGTTGAAAGAACAATGAATCCTTATCTCTTGAAAATGAAATGAGTACACAATGGGTTCTGCTTTTTTTTTTCATATTATGAATTTGTTAGGAACAATATTTAATTTTTATCATCAATTTTAATCTTATAATTAGACAAGGAACTTTTAATTAAATGTATTCTAGAGGTAATTAGTTAACTCGATTAGTCAAACGGTACTTTAGGATCTTATGGCATAAGTCGCAGAAGAGCTATTAACTAAGCACATCTGGCAATTTAGAAAACCATAAGAGATTTTTTGAAAATTAAATTCAAATTTTTAAGTGTTTAATTTTTGAATGACTACTGACGTGTCACTAGCACCATAGTTAACATAGAAACACGTTTAGTCGGTGACTAATTCGCTTTGTTTCGCCAATTAATTGATAATCTTATCGCTACCCAGGGAACTTTCGAGCAATTTAAAGTTCGCGCCTAGACCCTTTTTTAATGGGCAGCACTGCCGTCAACGCACGTCTGGTCACACTGTTCAGTGCTGCAAAACGATAAAGTGTATTTTTGAAAAATACCGATATTGCCCATCTCTTTCTTTCCCATAAGAAGTACGCGTGCAGAAGGGAGACGGAAGAACGGCGCAAAAATACCGAATATTTTTCACGCACTTAGGGGATTTCTGCGCCTGGCGTTTTTGGCATTTCCCCGGCACCCGAAAGAGACCCAAATGTAATTCAATGAATTAAATGTGAAACATCGTGCCAAAGTGCAGACAGTCCGAGAAGCAGGTAAATCCAGTGCACCTGGCCAGCTGCTCGAAAGCCCTAAAGCCGAAAAGCCGGATAAAAGCGGACTAGTTACAAAACAGCCCGAGGTGCGAACAAAAAGGGGAAACAAAGCGGATGGAAAAACTACCAAACTTTTGCCAATTGTTTGTTATTGCTGTGCTAGTGTTGTTGTTCTTGTCGTACTGCTCGTTGTTGTTATTGTTGTTGTTGTTGTAACTCGTGACGGCGGAAATTAGTAAATTAGTAACGAGTTGGTAAAAAGTGGTAGTTGGGCAGAAATATCTGTGGGTCCAATTGATTTTTGTGCCCTGTCTGGTCCGCTGTTGTTGTCAGGGGGTGGTTTTGAAAACGCCTCGCAAAATCCACCCGCCGCTGGTTTTTGAACTCTGGCGGAAAAACAGCTGCAGCGATTGCCACACGAAAAAGTGTAGGAAAAGCTAACTAAACTTAACACTTATTGAATTATGGCGAAACACGCTGACTGAGACAAAAACAAAAGAACAAAAAGGAGGAGAAGTGGGTGGGGGAAAAGTGAAATAACAACAACAACAACGGTAACGGTCGTGTTATTGTGTCCACTCAGCTTGTTTTTGTTGTCTACCGCGCGCCGTCCGCTTTGTGCTTTTCGCTTCTGTTTTGCGCTTCTGATTCTGCCAGTCTGCTTCTTGTTCTTTCCCCAGTTTTTTCTGTTTTTTTTTTCTACTTTGCGCGCATGTGGATTCGTTTTATTGGTGCTCAAGTATCGCATGATAATCTCACGCTACGTCCCTCGTAATTGTTGTTGTAATCGCCGTTGTTCTGTTCGTGGAGCTTTTGTTGTTGTGCTTTTCCGCCTCACACCACACACACATCGACACCATTGCCAGCTTGCCGAATATTGGAGCCATTTTCCCAGCAAATCAAATTCAATTTAGAAAACTATCAACTAACCCGCATAATGTGAGAAAAATAATAAAGTTAAGGCCAGCCGAAGATTTTCTACCCTAACTGGTTTTTCAAAAAAACCCTTGAGAACTTTTAAAGATCTTTCAATACGACAAAAATAACGCTATAATTTAAAAAAAAAAATTATAAAAATACATACAAAATGAGATAGATATAATATAGTTTTTGTATTATCAAATCTTGTTTACCTTTGATATTGGACATTAATTAAATTAATTTGTAATCATATCACATCTATCAAAAATTTACTAATCATTTATTGTTTTATGGAAATGTTTAATTATCAATGGGATTTTCTAAATATATGTAGTTATTTTATCAAATCCGATATATAAAACATTTGCAAAAATGTAGTTATTTTAATTTCGCTTGAAAGGGTTTTAAAAAATGGTTTAGCTCTTATCCATATTTTTTTTTATCGTTTTTAAGAAGTCGTGGCAATTCTGACACATCTTAGTACAAATGTGAGTCACGAATAAAAACAAATGTTCAAGTATGTACTTATGAGAATTTACTAGATTATTATAAATTAAGTAATATATAATATTGCAGCCAAATTATTATTTTCAAACTATGCAGCTCTAGAAATCGTCATTAAATAAAGGTTTTGACTTCTTAATATGCCTTAAAATAATAATATATTTGAAACTAAACAGCTAAACAGAAATTTAAGTCCTGATAAGGTGAATAAACGATGTACGCAAAGATTTATAACTTTCACATTTATCTCTAACCCTTAAGCATGGGCTACAAACTAGTTCATTATCACCTTAGCATTCAGCACTTAGCACTTATCCCCTTATCAGTGCCTATGGGATCCGGGATGTTGGCCAAGCGATAGTACCCTTTGGCAGGGCATGGGCACAAACAAACCGGAATCAGGCAAGCTCGTTGGAACAATTCGAAATTAGAGTAGCTGCTACACTTTGCACCCTCGTCAGTAGAAGCTTATCAGTTTATCAGTGCCACAGACGGGGCGTTTTTCATTTGCCTTTTGTCAGTTTTCAGTGCGTGCCTAAATTTAAAATTCTCCTCAAATTCCCGGTCCTGGATTCGAACCGATTCGACTAACCGATTGGTCATTCTCTTTTTCTTTGTACATTTTTTATGTTTCCAAACCACACAGCCGCTTGCAAGCCAACCGCTTAAATGTCACAACACTCGAAGAAGGACAGCAGCAGTAGCGGTAGCGGTAACGGCAGCGGTAGCCATGCGTCGCAGAGCAATCGACACGGCAGCAACAGCAACAACAAGAGCCACAAGCGGCAGGCGGCCAACGGCAGTCTGAAGGCACAGTCAAACTCCCACTCCCACAGCCAAACCCCCTCGAAATCGCCCAGCGGCAGCAACAGCAGCAGCAACAGCAGCAGCAGAAGCCTCAGCGGGAACATCATGCTGGACACCAGCAACACAGCCCTGCTGGCGGGCAAGGCTCAGGCGAAGAAGAACCAAAAAGACAAACAGCGCGAGCGGGAGCGCGTGGAACGCAGCCAGCTGGTCCTCTGGCGACGTCCCCTGCAGACCACCAAGTACTGTGGCCTCGAGCTGGCCGCGCTGCTGCGCACGTGGAGCACCAGGTGAGCTGTCTCAATCTCTAGTTGCATCTGTTAATCTCCAACTTACTTGCAGACTGCTGCAGCAGCGACTCCTGCTGGCCGCCCTGATAGTATTAGGCATCGTATTTAGCGTAGTTTACAAAATAGACGGCCCCCACCAGTTGGCCATCGAGTTTGTGCGTCGGAACACCTGGTTCTTCGTCTACTGGCTCGGTCTGGGCGTCCTGTCGTCGGTGGGCCTGGGCACTGGACTGCACACGTTCCTGCTCTACCTGGGGCCGCACATAGCCAGCGTCACGCTGGCCGCCTACGAGTGCAACTCCCTCCGATTCCCCCAGCCTCCATATCCCGATGAGTGAGTGTTTCGATACTCCTGTTTGTGCCCATGATTAACTCTTTATCTTTGTATAATCTCGCAGCATTATCTGTCCCGAGGAGCCATACGACAAACGGGTGCCGAATCTCTGGTCCATCATGTCCAAGGTGCGGCTGGAGGCCTTCCTCTGGGGAGCCGGCACAGCGCTGGGCGAGCTGCCACCGTACTTTATGGCCAAGGCGGCGAGGCTTTCCGGCTACGATCCAGAGGATGCCGAGGAGCTGGCCGAGTTCGAGGCCCTGAACGCGAAGCGTCACCAAAAGAACCTCAGTCTGATGGACAAGGGCAAGCTGTTCATGGAGCGCGTGGTGGAGCGCGTTGGATTCTTTGGCATCCTGGCCTGTGCAAGCGTGAGTGGTGAAAATCGCTATCCAGCGTGGTTCTTAAAAATAAATTCCACTTTTTATTAACCCAGTGCAGAGATAACTTAAAATTCATATAGCATTTCCATTTACCGAACTGAATAACTATTGAAGCTATCTTAGCTTATAAGCTTTGTTTTATATTTGGTATATCTAGGAACATCCTTAGATTAAACCTAACTTTTCTAGTCATTCAAAATCTTTATATTTCCGAACTCCGCTCTACATTGTCTTCGATTGCTTAAATAACAAATGTTTCAATTACCTTGCAGATTCCCAATCCCCTGTTCGATCTGGCAGGAATAACCTGCGGCCACTTCCTGGTGCCATTCTGGACGTTCTTCGGAGCCACGCTGATCGGCAAGGCGGTGATCAAGATGCACATCCAGAAGATCTTCGTGATCATCGCTTTCAATGAGACGCTGATCGAGCGGGCCGTCGATCTGTTGGCCTCGCTGCCGGTGCTCGGCCACAAGCTGCAGGAGCCGTTCAAGTCCTTCCTGAAGAACCAGAAGCAGCGTCTGCATCGCCAGCAGCGTGGAGCGGCCGGCTCGGGATCCGGAGCGGGCGATTCGGGCAATCTGCTGTCCAGGATCTTCGAGACGTTCGTCATCGGAATGGTGTGCTACTTCGTGGTGTCCATCGTTAACTCCCTGGCCCAGAGCTACCACAAGCGGCTGCACAAAAAGCCGGCGACAGGAGCTGCGACCACGCCCACTCGCCTGGCGGCGGCGGCGGCGGGGCCGAGTAAGAAGGCGGGAAAGCAGAAAGCTTTACGGGACTAGGGAATCGGTGGAAGTGTTTTCTGTTGATCGTTTCCCCCAAAAACCCAAAATTATACCCCTCGTTCGTTTAAATTATTTTGTTTATTGCGGCCTTCGCTCTTAGTCAAATTATATATTGTATGTGAGTGTGACCGCGAGAAAAAGAGACGGCCGGAAAGCCAGAGGAATTTACCTTGTAGACTAGATTAGGAAAAACAGAAGAGTAACGCGATTAGTAGCAGCCACAACAATAGCCAGAGCAGAATATATTTTAGTAATGTACCAATGTACAAGAATAAAACCTTAGCAATTTTCCGTGCGAGTATCGTTTTGATGTAGCGAAAGTGAGAGGGACGCCGCTAGTCGCGCCTAATGAAAAGCAAATTGTGCAAAAGTTGTGCAAAAGACAAACAAGCCAGAGCAAACAGAGAGCCCAAAATAAAAATTAAATGTAGCCAGGAGCGAGTGGAAAGTATAGGAAAGATTTAAAAAGTGCTGAAAAATAAATGAAATATGGATATACAAATTAAAGCCGGACGTATGCCTCAATTTGAGTGGGATTTCAGTGGGTTCGCCTCGGTTGAGAGAAAATGATTACTCCCAAAATAAGCCTGGCTTAATTAAAGATTAAATGCTGAAAAATCATAAACGATATATGGATACAGAAACAAAAGCCTACAAATGTATGTACGTATCAGTTTACAAGGAACTGAAGTGGTTTAGCTGGAAAGTCAGTTGATTAAGCTGTCCTCGCGATTTCCGGCTAAACCCAATAATTAATACACAGAAAACATTAAACTGAATATAGCGTGGAAGAAAAAGATGAAATAACTAAGTGCAAATTAATAAATAAAATATGGAAATACAAATCAGCTGCATTTTAATAATTGAGGCAAGAACAAAGAGTAAGTTTTCGATATTTTGGAATGCTAAATCAGAATAAAACAACGCCATCTACCAGAAAATTAATTATTTCCTCATAACTTTTTAATGAGTGGTCCGATTTAAAAAATTTGTTCTACATTTTTGAAGGTATTACTAAGCCAAAAAAAATTGCATTTACACTTTTACAAAATCTGTAAAGATGTGGGTGCCAGGATTTTTTTAATGTTCTTTTCCTAGCTTTTGTAGTTCCCAAATTCTCATGGCTAGATCGACTTGGATAGAGATCCTGATCAAAGTTTTATAGGGTTGGAAATGCTTTCATCTTTCCGACGAAAACAATATATCTTTTTACTCTACGGGTAACGGGTATAAATTTTGAAATTTGAAGAAAATAACGGATAACATTTCTGAATACATTTTTAAAGAGTTCACAAATTTAAGCTTGTAAGTGAGTTTTTTCAAGTAGCTCTAAAGACGAAGAAAAGTTTGTGCTGAGTAAGAAATGACCAAAAGCTTAGATAATGCCAGTTAACAGCAGTGGGAATAAAGGCTAAAAGATAAGGATAATACTCGTTAAATGCTTGGAAAAGGGGAGACCGCCTCAGTTGGTTAAACAGCGAAATCCGTTGATTGCCCGGGGACGCAGATACGCAGAAAATCCGTTATCAACAGTTGGGCAACAGCTCGAAATCAAGCTGGCACTCATTAAGCCAAATAGCTGCTGGCCCATGGCTACGTTTCCATTGTTTTCCTCTCTTTTTCTCTCTCTTTCTTACTCACTACCTATTCAGTATCCGGCTCGAAGGACAATTGCCGCTGCTGGCATGTAAGTGGGCTGGACGAAGGGAGCAAGGGGATGATGATGCAGACGCGCTTTGAATGCCTAATCCTGTCAACAGTTACAGCTAACAAAAACAACAACCACTGGCAGGAAGGCAAACAGCGATGACAACTGCCAGCGGCGAAACGGCGAAAGCCGTCACACAGTGTCAACACTACACTGCACAACACAGCACAGCGCAACAAACTCTTGCTTGGATTGGATGGACAGTTGGACAGGACCAAAAGGACGAGACGTGCGAAATGTCAGCCGACCAGGACGACTTTGCACGTACGTTAAATATTTTCATTTAGCTGTCAGCATTTATTTAAAATGGACACACAGCAAGAGAAAAGGGGTGATGCCCGTACAGTGGACACCGAGGAGCGGGGTCACCAGTAGTTTTGGCTGCATAAATTCCACTCGGCTGCGTAGGTGGGTGTGGCACCACCCCCTCTCACAGACAGACACACAGACAGACACACAGACAGACACAGGAGTCGCAGGATATGTACGTGCGTGGCACGGCAATCGCCTGTCCTGTCGCCTTTGACATTGTTTGATGTTGATATGTACACCTCACCGAGGCGAGGAGCAAAGCCTCCGTTTTGGGTCGTAAAACTTTCACCTTCCTCCCGTTTTCACACCACTTCAGCATCATACAGAAAAAAAGGACCTTGGGGCCTCAGAGTCTTTGCAGAATTCTACCTCAGGCAGGGATGACATTCTCTAAGCTAGAACTCAGTCTCTGAATCCTTCGGCGCATGGAATTCTGCACTCTTTGGGTTCTTGTCGCCGAATCCGCATTAAAAAAGTGATTTTTTTCTCCTTCAACAAAAGCCCCACCGGGAAAGTATGCAATACAATTATGTTGCGTAAAAGCGGGACAGACAGGTCAAAGCCTGCAAGAGCGAGCGAGAAAAAAAGTCGGAGCCTGTCTCCAGTGCGGACTCCTTGGCTATTTTCACGCCAAAAATTGCCAATTTTTTTTTGTGAAGAAACTATTTTTAACTCAATCGAGAATTTTGATAAAAATACATAAATGAGATCTAAATCTTACCATTAAATGTTTTAGAATAAAAATATCAAGAAACATAACATAATTTTAATATAATTAAAAAAAAGCACAACTTGCGGAAATCACTGGGTTTTTGTAATCACTTCTAAGATTCTAAGTATTCAGTGTAAAAAAAGGTTGTATTTCTGAATATATATTTTTATATCAAATGAAAAGAAGTAAATAGTGAAGCAAAAAGTTAAGACTTGATTTATAAGCCCTAGTTATGTTTTTATCCATGTTGGTTTTAATATTTTTTGTGGAGGAGATATCCTTAATTTCAGCTGCTAGAAAACAGAACAAATGCGACAACACCATTTGTGTGCGTTTCAGAAGGCTTGGGGCCGCGAGCTTTGCTTTCGGTCTGTGCGCGTGCAAATATGACAAAGCTCCAGCACAACCCAACCTCCGCCTCCTCCTCCGCCCCGGTTCCCGGCACTTTGGTATCTTCCTGCGCGTGGCCATATGGTCGTTAGCCGACTCCACTGTGCAACAGGCGTGGCGAGGGGAGCTGCGGCGGCAGTCATGGCGATAGTTTCTAGGGATGGTCCCTCTGACTCACTATGGACCTATCGATCAACCCTACAAAATTACCCCAGTTCGGCAGGAACCTTAAAATAGGGATTAATCTAGTAGCTCACACTGAGATCGGGGCCTTAAAACTTTAGCAAAGCTTGGTAAACTTTTAAGAAACAATTTACTTCTTACTATTACGATATAGTATTCATAATATACATTATGGCTTGGCATATTTTATGCATTTTTATGAGTTTCAGGAGATATTTCATGTAATTTATGTTATTAAAGAAATAATAATAAATAATTGAAAATAAAATATTTGATTTTACCTCTTTATTTTTGATATAGTATTCCAATATAATAATTTACATTATGGCTTTTAAATTTTAAGAGATATTTTATGTTATTAAAGAAATAATAATATGTTATTGAAAGTATGCTATGAAAACCCATTTTCCGTTATCCTGTGAAATGAAGATGGTTGGTTTCTCTCCTACAGTTACGGTTCGATCACGTATCCTTTCTCGATACTCCCCGAACTCGGAAGTGCCACCTCTGGCGGCTGCGATAACGGTCTGAAGGCCTGACTCCATTCGTTCCTTTCAGCCGCGTCGCGTTGCGTCAGTCGCAGTCGCACACCAGCTGCTCGCGCACTCGGACGTGTTTTCGCATCCGTTTCGCATCTCGTCTCGTACCGCTTCGCAGCTCGCAGCTCGCAGCTCGCAGCTCCTTGCCGCCAAACCCCAAAAAGAATAACACTCCGTATTCCATAGCCAAACAGAACAGGCTGGAGAGGCTCGGCCCCATGCGAATATAATGTGACAGGACACGATGGACTTCCAGAATCGCAACAATACGGCCAACAAGTTTGTCTGCCCGAGCGACAGGCAACTGGCCCTGCGTGCCAAGTAAGTACGGTGCATTTGCATACCCAGTTGCAGTGTGAACAGTGTATTAGGCACATTATCCTAGAAAATGGCATTGAAATGCAACAATTGGCTTTCGTTTGAGTGCGTCACAGCAGCTGCAATGATAACAGTGCTTTCAGTTTTTTTTTTGATTTTTTACGGTGTGTGTCTGTGTGCTAATAACAAAAGCAACCAGCGACAATGTGACAAAAGCTTTAGTCATAATTTAATTAACTTTGACTGTGTGTGTGTGTGTTTGCGTGTGGTTTTCGGCTGATTAGCCGAAAGCCTAATCAAATCAAATACATGTGCGCACTCACACAGAGAAGGATGAAGAGAGGGAGAGAGAGAGGGGGCTATACATATAGGGACATATGATATAGAGTGTCCCTGAGCTGTCAAGTGTGTTGTTGTTGTTGTTGTTGTTGTTGTGCTCTTCAAGGAAAGCCGCGTGTGACCATGTGCCTTTCTAATCATAATTGTTGCATGCTGACAGATTAATTAAATTTTAATAACGCTCAATTCTTTACGACACCCTCCCACCCAGCCAGAGTTTTATTTTTATGGCCCCTCGCTGGGCTTTCATTTATTTATTGCAATCGACGGAGAGCTTAAAAGAAAAAGGCGCGGGGCCCATTTACATGATTTGCGAAACACCCGAAAATCCACCAATCCAAAAAAACCAAATGGAACCATTTGCCTCCCAACGAGAAAGTATATCCCCCGATATCCCCAACATATGCTCCGCGTAGCATACTGTTTGGGGCCAACCAACTCAACTCAGCTCAAATCAATCCCAGCTGACTGTAAATGCGACTTGGGCGCATTAAAAATACAAAAAGCCGCACACAGACACGCACAGCGGGGTAGTTTGCGGGTGTGGGTGGTGCCAGGGGGTGGGGGAGGTGAAGGTTGGCAGGTTTCAAGTGTGCAATTTACACTTCCGCTCGCCCGCAACATTGTAAGCACTCACGCTCCCGCACGCAGACAACCAAATTAGGGTGGACTTGATTTAATTATATACCTCATGATGGTAAAGGACAGCAAAAATAGTAAAAATCAAATTAGCAAAAACCTCGTTGCATTTTAAAAAGGATTCTGTAGAAAGTACATGGGTAGGATAAATTGAAAATAGCAAGGATCTGATTAAAATATGCTGCAGGGCTGACATTTCTAGCCTTTTTCAGGACAGATCCATTAATGATTTTATAGTTATAGCCAGAAAAGCTCCATTAAACTCTTATTTTCCAAAAATTCGACCCTATATCAAGTGTTCTGTATTTAAAAAAATATTGTATTCGGTTGTTTTGACGTTATATTCAACATCTGTCCTTTTTTTGTTGGCAGTACTGTTTTGCAGTTCCTTTGCTAGAAAAATGTTGAATCAAATTAATGTTATCACATTGCATATGAGCGATAGAGAGCAGAAATAGATTTTCCCTCAGTGATCAGTTAATGCTTGGGTGCAACACTGCGTATAAGTAATATTGTATTTGGGTCTACCTGTTTGGAATTTGATAACCTGAAAGGGCTTTTTTAACGCAGCCAAGGTCCACCCTAACACACAGCAGCATAGAAACAAAGAGCTTTTGACTTTGCCAGCGAGTGAGGAGGGGTTGCAGGGAGGTCAGGGTGGACCTGGAGTGCCAGTGCCAAAGGTTTGGGGTTGCTGGAAGAGCACTGAGCTCGTGGCATTGGCTCCGTACTTGAAATTCAAATTACAGCTCAAGGGAGTCGGAGTCCCACACCCATGGAGAGCCAAAGAAGTGAAAGAAGCTAAAAGGCAAGTGGAGAATTAACGTGAAACTCAAATCGCGGCCACATGCAAGAATCCAGAATCCAGACACTTCTCCACTGCGTTTGGCATGCTTAACTATGCAAATGGGCCGATCTTTGCCAGGCCACCAAATCTGGCGACAAGCACTTTGACTTTTATTAAATTCAGCTCAGGCCGCAAAGTAACAGAGGCTGTCGCCTCTTTATTCGGCAATCCTCATCATCCTCCAGCAAAGGGGGCATGGGGATGTCAGAAAGGAACTACGAGTCTACTCACATGTCGAGAATTCCAAGAACTCTCGAATATAATAAAGCTACAGAGTATTGAATTTAAATCGGTAGCAAAGGCAGCTCCGCCCACAAAGCCCGCTTTTCCCTTTCAAAAGGAGGGAAATCGAGCTTCACGTTTTTATTTATTCGTTGCCTTGCTCTTTTTTCTTCAGAAGGAGCCCAAGTACAATTGTGAATTGAGGCAAATTGAGGCTTCTTATTGTTAGGACCAGACTTTTAGGTTTGCTCTTGTGCGAAAACTTTTCAATTAAGCATATTGCGAAAAGTTTCGCGACTTGAAAGAGTTTTGGAACGTGACGTATGAATCATTAAAATCATGCTATAGACATTACATACAAAATTGAGCACTCTAGGATGATCCCATAAATTGAATATTATACTTTAAATAGTTTTACCTAATGGGATAATATTTCGTTCTTTCCTATGAATGAACAATTTCAGGATATTCTTATTAGAGCTAGAAAACTATCGATATTTTCGATATTATCACAGTATCAATTCGATATTATCGATGTTTTCAAGGGTAAATACAAGTTCTCATTCTTTTTGTATACATTTTTCTACAACTCGGCAGTAACTCCCCTTGTTTCCAATTATATCTCTGCGTATTAATGTTCCAATGTAATTTTCTTCTTATTAATGCACCCAAAATAAAGTCATTTCACGGTGAGTTCCGTCTTTGATAACGAACTCCCTGCTTATCCTTAGATGGATTACTTTTCGTGTAAGTCACGTTAAGGCTACCAATTGACTTCGTCATGCAGTCATCTGTAAGAAAAGTTATTTATATTTTCGCTCATTGTCTTTTTTTCGGACAGATACTGAGTTCCCCGTTAAGTTAGAATGATTGCACGAGCTCAGTATGAAACAATCAGATTTTTTGTAACAATAAACTCCGGCCCAACCATCAATTTGGGGGCTCAACTCGAGTCGCAGGACAGGGCAGGACTTTATCCCTGCTTCTGTCCGCAGGACATGGGTTAAATGTCACTCAAGTGCCTCGATCGGGACGAGACTTTGAGTGCCTGGAGTGCGGCTCCCTATTTATTTGCTTATTCGGGGAAAACCTCGTTGCCACAGAGGCAAATGTTGATAGAGCACTAACCGAATTTGTAATTTAATTATTATGTTAAGGAACCTGCAAGGGCATTTAGGCCAACGCCCACCCGCCCAAAAAACACACACAAAAGCGAAAAGTGTGGAGCCGACTCGCATGGCCACGCAATCAGATGGATATATGTATATGTACATACATACGTACACGGGAAGTCAATAAACCCGACGTGAAGGCAACACGCACCCACTCGAAAACGAAGCTTAAGCATAACATGCAGGAACGGAACAATCAGGAGCAATGCAAATGGGCCTGCTAAGGGTTAAGAACTTGCCGTTTTCCATGAAAATAAAGTTTTCAGGGTTTTAAAATCACTTATAAAGGTGTCTCAAAGTATGCAACAGTATATTTTGACTCCCGAGAAGGGATGGATTTAATTCACTGCATACTTTTAGACCCCTTTATAAGTTGTGTTGTTTCAAAACCCCAGTGATTTAGCTGAATGCCAGAACTAAGCTGCTTTTTGAATATTTTCCTATTTCCCTATTTAATTTAATATTAAAAAAAATATTTGCTTTTGGCTCTTTCAAACCGAATTCGGGTCTCCTCCGCTGTTTGAGTAATGGGTGAAATGAACCGAGCACTTGGGACCCAACAGCATGAACGAGTTAATTAACTTTGAACCCGACATTTTTGGCCAAGTGGCTGGGCAACATGGAAACCGCATTAGGCGACCCACAACTAACGATGCTCATTAGGCAGCCACTCATCCCTAGCCCGCCCATTTTTACACCTTTTACACATTTGCGTACAAGCCGTCGCGTTAATAATTTTCCGCCATCCCTCTCGATCCGAGTTAACCACAAACGAGATATTAAGATCGATGTCAAATCAGTTATTTTGTTGATAAAAATTAAGAATTTCTGTAGAAAATACAAACCAAAAGATAATTGTCAACTTTCTTTCTAACAGTTGGCTTAAAACTAGATCTTAAAATTTATCGATATTTTCGATGTTTTAACAATATTGATTCGATAATATCGATGTTTTCAAGGGAAAAGACACATTTATCGAGAAACTGTCGATATTTTTTCAAGCTCTACTTAAAACTTCTCTCAAAGGTCGCTAGAAACTAAGCAAACTTTCAGCAATACACAATTTAATAATCGGTGGCCTACAGAAATCATAGGCTTTTTGAAACCATTTATAAATAAGCCTAAAAGTATGCAGTGGTCAATATAAAATGTTTTCTTTTTTAAACTATTAGGCTTGTTTTTTCGTCCGCATATTGGATTTAAAGTTCGCTTGCCAAAGGTATTCCAGACTTAAGGTCAACTTTAAATTTAACATGCGGACGAGGGAGCGACCCTCTGAATCTACCACTTTTTAATGTTTCTCTTACTTTTCTGTGCAGATTAAAAGCCGGCTGGAGCAGCTCGAAGACCAGCGAACCGCTGCGTCCGGAGGAGCAGGAGGCCATCATCTCGGTGATCCGGCGCAACGAGGAGATCGAGGTGGCCGAGCGGCAGCGGGTCGGACGGCTGGTGGAGCGGGTCGAGAAGATCAAGCAGCATGCCGTGGAGCGGGGGCCCAACTGCTGTCGCCTCTGCGGCGACGCCTTCGGGATCCTGCGGCCGCAGCGCATCCTGTGCGAGGATTGCCGGCAGTCGGTGTGCGCCAAGTGCAGCGTGGACATCAACATCCGCTACCACACCAGCGAGCGTTCCCGGGAGATCTGGCTGTGCCGCATCTGCTCCGAGACCCGCGAGATGTGGAAGAAGTCGGGCGCGTGGTTCTTCAAGGGCCTGCCCAAGTACGATATGCCGCGCAGCGCCAGTGCCACGCCCATCCCCACCCCGGGACACCCCGGATCCATGGCAGGTGGGTGGGTTTTTGTGGGGGGTTTTGTGAATGGTAGCGAAAGATAGCAGGCTAGGACGTGCTAGGAATTCTCACCCGAACCCTTTGCCCTCATTCCTTGAAGTTAAGCTCCCAGGGCGTTTCGGAATCTTACGGAACCCCCCGGCAATGCAAGGACAATAACATTAGTTTGCCAAATACAAATGGGGAACCCCTCCCCACCTAAGGAAGTTTTATTTAGCATTATTCCAAGCATTATTTAAAGTACACAGACCGCCATGCATATTTTAATTTCGTGGACTCTGGTTAACAAATATATTTCAGTATCCTTTTTGTTTGGTACATTAAATTTGATGTATTTTTACTTACATTTTATGCTGCCCATTGTCAAGGTCACATATTTAATTGTATAGATTCAGACAGGAGCTTTCAAGGCCGCGTGACATGCAAAATCCCACATTAAATTTTAATCTCTCAAAAAGCACCAAAGCCAAAAGCGAATTTAATTAGGCTCGGTTTTTTCGCAGGAAACACAAAGTACGGAAGCTCTTAAATATTCAACAAGTACACCATACTATTTACTTTCACAAACCTTCATTAATATGACAATGGGTTCCTTATATTTCTTTTGTCAGAATATTTATTTTACTATTTAAAAACATACATATGGTTTTAAAAATCCCAAATCCCACCAAGTATTTAAAAACATATTTAGTAAATTAGATACAACAACTTTTCTTGAATTTCAAACAAATTGAATTTATTGGTGAAATGCTGAATGTTAATCACCCACGGAACCCGCAAATGGTTTTTAAAGACAGCTAAACAATTGTTTTCGAATTTCGTTTCAGGAACATCATGAAATGTTTCCATACCCATAGTCCAATTCCAAATAAATCGTTATAGACGCTTCTTTATGGTAACCATAATCAGAGCTTCAACTGGATGGGTTTAAATAAAAAGTCAATAAGTGTAGTTCGTTCAGAGTCATTTGACGATTCCAACTCCAAATCGGTTCGGCAAAAATGACAATGAAATTAATCAAGACACGCGAATTCTTCTCGAATTCCACTGATGTTTCTCCCATTCCAGCTCAAACTCATCAGTCGTCGATAGATATAAGCTTTCATTCAGAGCAACACCACTAATTACCTTCAACTTATCAACGACTATCGCTATTATCATCGTCCGCCCATCGCTATAATCGGGGTTCTGTCTAGTTTATCGCTTATCGAAAAGATCGCAGTCTGTAAGGCGGTTTTCCTAATGTACGATGATCAGTTTAGGTGCATTTCGATTGCGATTGCTATCGATATCGATACCGATACAGCGCAGTCATAATCGGAATTATCGCTATTATCGCATGAAGCAGAGAATCGGAATTGCACCTTGGGCCTGTTGTGAAAGGTATTGCTTCATTCCAAATCCCCAAACGATTCGATTGAGAGCACTTGCCATCGGGAAAATCGATAACCAATCGATTGAGGTCTATCGCTAGTCGCTAATCGCTGTATTTGTCTCTGTCATCGCAGGAGACACGCGGGCCGTTCAAAGCTGCCATGCGACGCCGACGCGTCCTGCGCGGGTAAAGAAGCTAACGATCCGGGTGAACGACAGCAGCTCCAGCAGCAGCGGCCATTCGGAGCCGGAGGACGAGGTGGACGCCGGCGTACTGGGCGTTGGCGGCGTTGGTGGCGGTGGCGGCGTAGCCAAGGGCGTGTCCTCGAACCGACTGCAGCGGGAGGATAGCTTCCGGCTGAGGGCCTACGGCTCCATACGCAGCTTCATCGATGGCGGCGAACGCAAGTTGTCCAACTCCTTCTTCTTTGGCCGCCAGCAAAGCCAACGGCCGTCGGAGTGCCCGGAATACGACAGCGTCAGCATGTCGAAGCTGCGTCGGGAGAGCAGCTTTCTGCGGCGCGGCTCCGTCAGCTCCTCCTGGTCGATCAGCGATAGCTCCGGTTCCGGATCGAACAACTCGGGCAACTCCCAATCCCAATCGCAATCGCAGTTCCAGCAGCAGCATCAGCAACATCAGCAGCAGCTGCACTGCCGGGACCCGCTGCTCGGCTGGCTGGAGATCGCCATCAGCTATCGGGAGGCCTTCCACAGCCTCGACTGCACCATGGTGCGGGCCCGGGATCTGCCGGCCATGGACGCCGCCGGACTGGCGGACCCCTACTGCAAGCTCAACATCATCACGCCGGAGGCGCACACCAAGTACACGCGATGGCAGCGCACAAAGACGGTGCACAAGACCCGCAATCCGGAGTTCAACGAGACGCTGCAGTTCGTCGGCGTGGAGCCCGAGGAGCTGGGCAACTCGCTGCTCTACGTGGCCCTCTTCGACGACGACAAGTACGGGCACGACTTCCTCGGCGCGGCCAAGGTCTGCCTTTCCACGGTGAGTTCGGGGTGCACTGGAAGAATAAAGAAATCGAAATACCTACGGACAAGGTAAAAGCACAGAATTTTTAAAATCTCCTATAAAGGTGTCTGAAAGTATGCTATGAAAAATGTGGGGACTTTCTTGATAAAATATCGACAGTCTGCTATTTCTCGATATTTAATTTGTGTTTTAAAACACCGATATTATCGAATCGATAGAGTCAAAATATCGAACATATCGATAACTTTCAAGCTCTATCTTAGGGACTTTAAAACCTAAAATATATTGCTGCATACTTTTAGACACCCTAAGGGCGAACCATAGTACTTTTTCTTACTGTGCAGAGCTTTGCAACCGTCGCAAAGCGTAATTGCTTATAAGGCCCCCGGCATATCCTGCTACCAACTGAATTTATGCACAAACGTTCTGGCACAAAGGAAAATTCGGTTAATTGTGTAAAGCTAAGTACTTCATACAGTTGGGTACTTCTCTCTGCCTTTCAACTTCTCCTGGTTGCAACAACTAAGTAGTAATTGGATTTCAAAATATTTAAACTAGCTATCAAAGTCGAAAGTCGGTGGTGGACAAAAGGGTAAGGGCGCTATAAAATGTTTTATGTGCTAAGGTTGTGCGCTATTCAGAGTTAATAATAACCCCGCTTTCGAAAAATCCTTTAAAGATGTCAAAAAGTATGCAACCTTAGACCTTCGGACCTAAAAAGTGTTGCATACTTTTGGGCGCCTTTTTTAAATCGAATGATTCCTTTTCAGGTGCACAGCACATCGCAGTACCGAATTTCGGTGCCCCTGGGCGTGGAGGACCAGTACAGCAACGCGGCGGAGATGGCCCAGAACTGGCCCAACGGCAAGATGCTGCTCTCATTGTGCTACAACACGAAACGGAGGGCGCTGGTGGTGAACGTGAAGCAGTGCATCAATCTGATGGCCATGGACAACAACGGCAGCTCCGATCCCTTCGTCAAGATGTGAGTTAGGCGACTCTCTCTCTCCTCACGGAACGAGAGTTCTCTGATACTCGAACTCTCTAATTAACCCGATTATCCAACCCATCGAAACAGCCAACTCAAGCCGGATGCGCACAAGAACAAGAAGCACAAGACCAGCGTCAAGTGGCGCACGCTCAATCCCATCTACAACGAGGAGTTCTACTTCGAGGCGAGTCCCCACGACCTCAACAAGGAGATGCTCATCCTGACCGTCTGGGACAAGGATCTCGGCAAGAGCAACGACTTCCTCGGCAGCCTGCAGCTGGGCGCCCAGAGCAAGGGCGACCGCCTGCAGCAGTGGCTCGACTGCATCCGATTGCCAGACCACTTCCACGAAAAGTGGCATTGCCTCGCCCCCGACAATCCCGCCCACTGAGAAGACCCATCCAATCCCCACTCGACCCAAAGTCCCAGTCCAATCGATTCGATCTTATCTGAACCGATAAGGATCTTTTCCTATAAGACACATTTTCACGAACTGATTTCTCAGCCCAGTTACGAACCAGAAGTTGAAAATATACTTTTTTAAGATTTAATTTTTCTTAACTAGCTTCTTATTAAAGTCAACAATAATGTTTGGTATCAATTAGATTTTCAACTCACATGTATATTTTAAACACAATGTTTTTTATACATATTGTACAAGTAAGCTTTAGCAAAACGTTTTCCTCCATATTTTCTACTTTGAACATTCAATATTTTAAGTAATAGCTTTTTGAATATTTTAGTTCTGGTAGTATAGCTTTTCTTTATGAAACTAATGACGTATTTTAGTAATTGGAATTTATCAATAAAAGGAGGACGTTATATCGCAAAACTAAGGAGAGAAATCAGGTCGCGGAAATAAGGCTTTAGCTCCAAATATACACATATATTAACATATACATACATATATATTATATACATATATTTTTGATAAGCCTGAGTGGGTGTGAGTAAGCGAGAACAAGCTAGAGAGCGAGATAGCGCTAGGAATGTTGTGTGTGTTTGAGTGACTGCTTTCCAAAATCTCGTACTTAACCCCAGTTTTCTATGTCTATACTTTTTGGCTCTTAACGACATTTTTGTACACTGTATATAGCTTATTTAAGTGTCCTTACCAAGGGTTAACCAACATCAAAATCTTTTCGATTCATTGCTAAATTCAATCTATAATCAAACGTATACTTATGTACTTAAATATATCGAAATATATAAATCTATATTCTCAAAAAATATCGAATGCTTCCTTATTGCAAAGGGGTATGCTTAAAGATGGAAAAGAATGAATCATATAAATGGACTTAAAAATAAATAAAAAGTCCTGCCTATGCCCCAATAAAATCTATTATATTTTGTTCAATGGCTTAAGATTCACTGAAGCTTTTCTACCGCTCCCCAAAAGCTTTTGGCCAGCCTAAAGTAGTGAAAACTAAAGCGGCCAATGAGCAGGAATCCATTATCTACGCCCCAGAACCGAAAACATATTACATTATTTAGTGTACTGATAAGCCCTAAACCCCTTCCAGAATCTGCTGATAATGTTTAGCCCCCGTAAACGCGAGGCAGTAGTTAAAAACTTCTTCGAAATACTTTCCATTTAGTTTCAGTTCACATTTAATAAGTTTGGCAGAGTTTTAAAACTTGAAGCGAGCTTCATCATAATAGTAAACATCCAACACTATACAAATAGAGATTAACATCTATATACATATAGCGTGCCAAATAAGTAAGCGGCCAACCAACGCGTTGCGCTCGATGTAGGTAAAGATATATGCATATAGCCAATATATGAGGATTACATAGTTTCTATACAGATCAAGCGACCTGTAAACACTTAATATTAGGATTCTGCCTTCCAGACAGATGGATTGGGTATACACATGTGTGCGGGCGATTCGAGGTAACCTCCAGCGCAACCAAAAAAGGGAATCTGTATGTCTATATCGTTAACGTCGGCGAGTCCAACAAGACTTAACCTAACACTGGTAAAACTCCAGAGGGAAAAGGGTGCGCTATTCGAGCGTTCGATCCTGTCAAGTCCTCCTCACTTGCGATCGAATAGGCGGTTGTAGTCGAGCAGATTGTTTGCTCCAGATCGGTGGCGATGCTGTTGCTGCTGCTGGTGGGGCTGCTGCTGCTGATGGACAGGGGCAGCCACTCCTCCGCTGCCCATTTCCGGCGCAGCCGTGGTCGTATGTTAGAAGAGACGCTTCTCGTAACTGAAGAGGCCGTGGACATTGCCCTCCAGCTGAGCGGAATGGGTGCGCTTCATGAAGCGCAGTTGGCCGTTGTAGATCATATCCCTGGTAAAGAGACGGAACACAGGTTGAGAATGATGGTGGGTGCATTGAGAAGGGAACGCCCTTGACATACCTCAACTTATTCACAGAGTTGGCACCGATGTCCTGACAGCTGTGCTGCAGCCCACACTCCAAATAGGGCAAGTAGCGCAGCACACTGCCCTTGTCCACGATACTGCCGCTGACGCCCTGGGCCACCTTCATCTTGTCCATCTCGTTGTGGTAGTAGCGCGACATGGCTGCGCCCTTGGCATCGCCGCGCTCCATGGCCTCCAGTGAGCCCATGCCGCGGTACTTCTTGAGGCGCACGCCATCCGAGAAGAAGTACTCGCCGGGTGCCTCCGATGTGCCGGCCAGCAGGG